>CM038463.1:98429660-98792441 GCA_021464415.1 Lonicera japonica | reverse complement strand
CGACACTTTAGCCGATTGAAAAAAAAAAAAATGATTATGCATATGGAGTTTTCTTCTACTTTTTGATTTTTAAACAATAAACAACAAAGTAACCAAATTATATGTACAAGTATCAATATTTTGCTTATAAAGAATCTTAAAATAAGATGCATATAGTGTATGTAAATATATGATTTAGGGTTTTAATTTTTTATTTTATATTGGTGTAAATGAGAGAGAGAGAGAGAGAGAGGGGGGGGGGAGGGAAAATGAAAATTTTGATTTTGCTAAAAGGTGATGTGGTCTATTTAGTGGTCCATTAAGACTTTTAGTATACATTTATGATGGTTTCAGGTAGTTAGTAGTTCTAAGTAATTTTCATGGTGTAAATAGAATTTCTCTTTTGCAAATTGATTGCACTTAGTTTAATGGTTGCGCTTTTCAAAGAGGTGAGTCAATTTTTCACCAATCATCGAAAACTCTAGTTTGTTCATATATATATATATATATATATATTTGCTTATTTTATTAAATTGATAAGAAAATTTAATATAACGATGTAAAATTAATGGTGAATTATCTACTTCTTGTTCTTTATGTTGCTATGTATATGCATGGTTATATTTGCCTCTATTAGAGCATCCCCAATGGAATAATCGAAATGACTTTTGATTATTTATTTAGTAAATTGTTACAATATAGGTCTCCCAATGGTTATTTTTTCACAATAACCAAATTTGTAGGGTCTATTACATTGATTCACCACATATTAATGAATTTGAATTTAAAAAAAAATAGGAGGAAAAGATTATCTAAATTTGAAAAGATTATAATGTTAGCCAATAGAATTAGTGGATCCCTCATTTGGATTATTGAAGAATGTTGTTAACTTTGATTATAAAGGAGGTAGATTTGGTTATTGGTTAAAGGGTTACTAAAATTGGTTTATGCCATTGGAGTAATGTTTTTAGCCAAACATTGTTAAAATTGAATATAATTGCTATTTTGATTATACCATTGGAGATATTATTAGAACATATGTTATGGTTGAATCTCACCATTTGATTCATTTGCTAGGTGTATCATTTTTGCCATATGCGTATATAATTATCTGCTACTCCATATACTTGAATTAAAAGTAGTTTATGTTGTCACTTAAAAGTACAAAGTATTGAATAGTTTAATTCTTTAATCTTCTTTAGATATGTTCTGTACTTTAACATAATTTGTATTTGAATAATGTGATTAGAGAATGATAAACTGAATCCTAATATTGTTGTTTTGATGTACTAATATTAGCATACTATTTATATTGTTCTCTAAGTTTGAGAGGTTGATGTATTATGAGAAAAAGTGTATGATACTCTAAATTTGAGTAAACTTTATGGCACTTTTGAAACTTTACCATATTGGTATTTGAATAGTAAAATTGGATAATTATTTGAGATACAAATATTGTATTCCGGCTTTGATAATCGAATAATGTTATAACTTTGTAGAAATCCCAGTTAATGCCACAAACCTTTTGTGATAGAATTTTTGTATCACCCATATCCTAAAAAGAAACTACTTTTGATCTTGCGAATTGGGTTGACTATTATACCGAATAGTGGAACTTTTCCCCCATTAAATATGTAATGGGGGGGTATCTACTCAATATAGCCGAATAATAGCTTCTAGACTTAAACGATGTAGCTATTCGTGGTGAGGCACACTTTATATGCGACACCCCATTTGGAATGTGCTAGTGTATAAGAGGGGCATACATGTATTTATGTTTGCTAGATGGAGGTGCAATTATGGTATTAAAAGTAGACTTGGTTCACATTAATTTACATTCTCGATTTCTGAGATTTATTAATTCCAAAACTGTTCAAACACTTTACAAATAGTAATTGTGATGTGCGTTAAACACTATTTTGGATTGCTTAATGTTCTCAATTTGACATGTGAAACGCAATTCCACATCTTCTTCCTGTTTTGAGTTTTTCCCAAAAATGTCATTTTAATACTATTTGTACCATTTTTTACTGATTTTTTTTATGGTTATTAAGTGTTTTCACTAATCATTCCTTTGTAGGGTGGCAGATTCTACTAACGTTTTTGGAGGACGAGCCTATTACAAGTATATAAGGGTAAGTTACTTAGGTGATATTGTAATTTTGTATCATGTTCGAGAAATTATTCACCAATATGGTTTAAGACTTTAAAGAAAAATATTGTTTTCCGTAAAAGGATAATGGAAGTTAAAAGTGGGGCAAGAAATTATTTGCTACTACTAAACTAAGAAACTACATCTTCTTCTTCTTTTTTTGTCTTGGAAAAGTATGGAACTATATGTCTTGTCAAGTAACGTATGATAACTATTTATGATATTCATGAGCATATAATTGTTAGTTTATAAATGTCTTATATAAGTATATTCAATATACTGACATAAGTTATTTCAATACTTCTTGCGTGCTTTCATTATATGAATGTAGTCTAAGAGTTTCGCATATGTAATTGTTTGAAAGAGAAAGTTAAGTTCATGCTGAGTTATATGTTTATAATAGTACATATCTTAAAGTTTTTCTTATATTCGGTGTATTTGGGTATGGGACGATATCGATGCTTTGGCCAATTGCTTTAAAAGGACATTGTATTTTGTTAATGTTTTAAAAGGATGAGCCTACTACAAGTAAAAATAAGTTACTTAGATGATATTGTAGTTTTAGTCCATGTTCGAGAAACTGGTTATCAATATGGTTTAAAACTTTAGAGGAAAAATATTGTTTTCCATAAAATGATAATGGAAGTTAATAGTAGGACAAGAAACTACTCGCCATTAATAAACCAAGAAACCACTACATTCTTTTTTTGTCTTGGGGACATTAGGGAACTACTTGTCTTGTCAAATAGCATATGATAATTATTTATGACATTCACTGAGTATACAATTGGTGGTATAGAACTACCATATACTAGTATATTTAATATACTGGCCCCAGTTGTTTCAATACTTCTTGGGTGTTCATAATATGAATGTAAACTAAGAGTTTTGTAGGTGTAATTGCTTGAATGAGAAATTTATGTTCATCTTGAGTTATACGTTTGTAATAGTTTTTTTCTGAAAGTTTTTTCATAAATTCAGTTGTATTTGGGTATGGGGACGATATAGATGCTTCGGCCAATTGTTTTAAAACTAAAGGACAATATATTTTATTGTAATTGCACTTTTGTAATTTAAGTTTGGATATTGGGAACACATTTAAAACTTTATTTATTCCATAAATTTTTATATTGGTAAGTGTTATTATATAAGTTGAATTGGTCGTTTGGATTTTCACCCCATGTAGCTGGACAATTGAGTACTTGTAGGACCTAGTTAAATTTTAATTTTTTTAAATCTAATTAAGTATTTGGCGATCCAAAAATCAGGGTGTGACACCTCTATCCAAAATTAAGATTCCAGCTTGAGTTTTACATGTCATTGAGGATATACTAATTTTAAACTTAATCAATAGTTAAAAATAAAACTTGTTTACTATCGCGATATATGGTACATTGATTATGTCATGTAAAGGAAACTGGACTCTTAATTTGGCACGTACCAAAAAGTAATTTTACGAACTAGCTCTTAATTTGGGAAAGCCTAGGGTATTTTTTAAGAGTAAAAATGCATAATGTATTCAATAATCAAGTATCAATTAACTTTTCTTTCTAGTATTCTTGAAATAGAGATGGAGACGAATAAACACGCATGTTAATACCCGGAAAGAATTCTCAAATAGTTTAATTTGAGAAAAATACAATTAGATATGCTTTTTACAAAAAAAAAAAAAGATCATTCGAAGATGTTGGAGTTAACGTACCTTAAGTGTATTGTACGATGTCTCCGTCAACTTTGCACAATTATCCAGAGTCAACTTTATCAAGGATGGCCAGTTGAAAGTGTAAGCCGTGGGTGTGATTTTCAATAATTTTGGAAGCCACTTGAGAGAAAGACTAGTTAGTTGAGGGAACAAAACGAATATTTCTCCTCCTTCCACTACATCCTCTTCATCCTTTTCTACAATTGCTTCCAAATTCTCGCAGCCAGATATTTCCAGTGTTTGAAGTCGAGAAAGAAGTTTTGCAATGGGAGGAGTGAATACATGTCTCAAACTATCACAGCCTATTACAGTTAACGAACTCAGATGCTGAAAGGCGCCCGCCAGCTGAATAACATTTAATCCTTGAAGGTCGAAAACCACTTCAAGTGAGCTAAAGTTCCATATTTGAAGCTCTTCAAGATGCTCTAACCGCAATAGCACACTTGTTGGGAAAGAACCTGCGAGGTTGTGTGATTCTCTTACTTGCTGGGTTTCCATGTTATTTGATGTAACCTGCTGCGACCGAATTCGATAGTGAGAAATTTCAGGATATATACTCGAATACATATATATTAATTGATCTGAAAGCACGTACGTAATTGTTATTTAATTTCAGAACTACATTATGAACTTTGACTCTTACACAACTACATTCCTTGCGCCATTTGTACTTGCTTATACATCCGAAGAATAACTTTTCGGTTTCCTAATACTGAATTCTATCACTTGGTTTAATCAAAAGCAATTATTTACACCATCTTCTCTTGATCAAGTTTACTGTTAATTACTTGGAAAGCCTCATTCGAAAATCACTCACTGAAAATCACTGTTGGCAATTTTTTCTGGAATTCACAGTTAATACAAATCAGTTGTGATATATGTACACTCATTGATGAAGCCAGGAAATTTTTTGGAGTGGGGCACTCTTACAAAGACTTATATAAATACATATCATTGAAATAGACATTTAAGCATGCATATGGTACATTGGTATGGCATCAACTGTAGTACCTAGCTAATTAGATCAGATTTATAATATATTTTTTAACATTTATAAGTATGGAGACTAAATATTAGGGGTGGCAATTTTAAAAAGGATGAATAAACATTATGACATATATATACATACTTTTATGGATGAATAAACATTTAAAAGGATTTGAAAAAATATGCGGAGGACTTCAGATTTTGACTAAAATATTAGAATTTTTTTTTTCTAAAAATTAATGGTTTATATTCTTATTATCACTCTGAGCCATCAAAGACGGAGGTCGATCTAAACTACTTGGTCCTACGCAAAATGAAAGGGCCAATTTTAATATTAAAAGTAAATAAATCTACGATATTAGTATAATATACTCTTTCCTCAATTTACAATTAAGAATTCATTTTAGTTAGATTTTAAAATAATTCTAGTAGGTTTAGCTATTTTAGATGCAAAATTTTTCGTCCAGGAAAAAAGGAGGCAAAATTGTTAATTGGTAAAATAAGAGTTATTATCAGCTGCTTATGTGTAAATTATGACTATTTACAATAATATTAGTGAATAAAACCTAGTTTTAGTGTTTTTTTTCAAACACTACAAATTAATTAAACAAATCATGGGGTGTTAAAAAGACGCCCTCCACCATAAAACTTTATACTATGTTATCTGATTATAGTGAGTGACGTGGAGACTATATGACCATTGGACTTTGGCAAGGTGAGTAATTCATCCTCTAGTAACATATTAAACTTTCAAGCTCCAATACAAATTAATCCAATTGACAATCGGTGGAGTATAATAATTTGATAAATATGATTCATATTTCATATTATATTCATAATAAAGTATATTTAAAAATAAATTTTACTAAATTTTATTTGATTCCAATTTTTTTTAAATGAAAAGTAACCATTTCAATTTTTCTAATGCAAAATAATGACCCTTGTATCAAAATTTTAAATACAGTACCATTATTAACATTCAAAATTTGTCTGCAAGTATAAAAAATGTCATAATGTTCCTCACAAAAAGTAATCAAGTTAAATGTTTTCTAATGATTCCGATTTGAGTTCTTGATAAAATTTTATGGAGACGATTTACTCATTATATATAAAGATCATTTTCGCCAAGTTTCGTAAAAAAATAAATTCATTCTTTTAGGCCTCAAACTAGACTCTATTAGACGAAATTAAATGGAACGGATAATGGAGGGAGCCTAGTCCCAAAATAATGATGTTTTTTAAAATGGCAAGGTTATATGCAGTCCACAATTTCTCTGAAACTTATCGAAAATGTCACAACCTATGTATATAAACTGTACTAAGATACCTTTGGAATGATAGGATGCCCATTTGGAAAAGTACTAAAGCTATATACTTCCAAAAAAAGGGGACAAAATGTACTAATATTGGTTCATTATCAAAAGATGGAGTTGTTTATTATATTATGATCTGGGCTTCTAATTCGGAATGGCATCATTATATAAATTGATCTGCAAACTTTTAATTAATCAACGCTGGATCTTACATATAACTAGTGGGTTGTACATTATTATTGGGCTAATTTAAGTTTTCTATAATAAATTTATGTAACTTTTTGTGTATAAGATATTATTTTAATTTGCAGTATTATTTTGATAGATTTTTTGCTGCTCTATATAAAATTAAATTGAAAAAATATATATACGAGTAGAAGCAAAATATCCGGCCCTGGTCGATGGTAATAGTTGGAGGATTAAAACTGAAGCCCCAAATGGCTTTGAGAAAATAATATATTATTTTTTTCACATATATATATATAGAGAGAGAAAAAGATGATTTGAAGATGTTAGAGTGATTAGTCAACATACCTGAAGTGTATGGTTCATTGTCTCTATCAACTTTCCACAATTATCCAAAGTCAACTTTTTCAAGGATGACCAGTTGATAGTGTAAGGCTTGGGTGTCATATTCAATAGCGTCGGTAGATTCCTTAGAGAAAGATCAGTTAGTTGAGGGAACAACATCATCCCTCCCCCTTCTTCTTCTTCTTCTTCATCCTCCTTTGCTACAATTGCTGCTAAATTCTCGCATGTAGATATGTCTATTGTTTGAAGTCCCACAAGAACTTTTGCAATGGAAGGGGTGAATACATGTCTCAAACTACCACACCATGATATATTTAAAGAACTCAGATTTTGAAAGGAGGAGCCCTGAATTACATGCGGAACCTTTTTCCACACATGTCTTAGATTATTTAAATCATTCAGATCAACACGTTGCAATTGATTACTCAGCTCTGCAAGTTCGTGGCCTCCTTCATTAACATTTGATCGTTGGAGGTCAAAAACCACTTCAACTGAATCACAGGACCATACAGAAAGCTCTCGAAGATTCTGAAACTGTTGGGGAAAGAATTAATTACCAGTTTTTTGACAAATGCAAGGATACTGCTTTATTACTACATTTTTTTTTGCTTTATTACTACATATATATACATACTTTTATGGGCGAATAAAATTTTTAAAAGGATTTAAAAAAATATGCGGAGGACTTCAGATTTTGACTAAAATATTAGAATTTTAAAAATAAATAAATCTGCAATATTAGTATAATATACTCTTTCCTCAATACACAATTAAGAATCCATTTTAGTTAGATTTTAAAATATTTCTAGTAAGTTTAGCTTTTTTAGATGCAAAATTTTTCGTCCAGGATAAATTATGTCTAACTACAATAATATTAGTGAATAAAACTTAGTATGTGTTTTGTCAAACACTACAAAATAATTAAACAAATCACAAGCTTTAAAAAAGACGCCCCCTAAAAGACCTCTACCATAAAACTTTATATTGGTTTAATTGATTATATTGGGTGACATGGAGACATGTAACTATTGGACTTTGACACGGTGAGTAATTCATCCTCTAGTAACATATTAAACTTTAGAACTCCAATACAAATTAATCCAATTTGCAATCGGTGGAGTATAATAATTTGTTAAATATAATTTATATTTCACATTATATTCATAATAAAGTATATTTTAAAATAAACTTTACTAAATTTTATTTGATTCCAATTTTTTTTTAATGAAAAGTAACCATTTCAATATTTCTAATGCTAAATAATGACCCTGTATCAAAATTTTAAATACAGTACCATTATTAACATTCAAAATTTGTCTTCAAGTATAAAAAATGTCATAATGTTGCTTACAAAAAGTAATCAAGTTAAATGTTTTCTAATGATTCCAATTTGAGTTCTTGATAAAAAAATTTGGATACGATTTACTCATTATGAAGATCATTTCCACCAAGTTTCGTAAAAAAAAAAATTCATCCTTTCAGGCCTCAAACTAGACTCTATTAGACGAAATTAAATGGAATGAATAATGGAGGGAGCCAAGTCCTAAAATAATGATGTTTTTCAAAATGGCAAGGTTATATATATGCACTCCACAATTTCTCTGAAACTTATCGAAAATGTTACAACCTATGTATATACACTGTCACTAAGATACCTTTGGAATGATAGGATACCCATTTGGAAAAGTACTAAAGCTATATACTTCCAAAAAAAAGGGACAAAATGAACTAATATTGGTTCATTATCAAAATATGGAGTTGTTTATTATATTATTATCTGGGCTTTTAATTCGGAATGGCATCAAACCACAAATTTATTTAATCCTTCTCCGACTATTTCTTATGCTATCCTACATAGTTTTTATCCGCCAGATTTATTTCCAACCCAATTCCACATAATTACTATCTTATTTTATTCAATCATTTCCTATCATATCATACATCTTTAACCGACGTACTAAACACAACCTAATGTGATACTATAAGTAAAAAATAAGAGTTGATAGCTTCTTTTAGTTATAATTTCAATGCAAGGACTCTAGGTCTAGTTAATATAAAATCAATAAGAAATTATAAAAATATTGCGTTAATTATCAACAACATACATAGATGATGAAAATGAAAATTTAACATATTTAATAAAATTAAGGTCTTAACTAAACAAAGATGTTATGCTTATGTTAAATGGGGCCCATAATGAAGCATACATTATAATTATTTCACTTTGTAAGTTTGGCAAGCATAAGTAGAAAGGATGCAAACCATTTCAATACTGTACGTCTTTTAGTTATTAATGTTTGATATAATGTTATTTTAATCGAAAAGTTCAGCAACATTGATCAGGACGTTTCAAATAATTTTCATAATAAAATAATTAAGAAAAATTTAAATTTTGAAAGTTATATGTGATATTCTAGTACAAAAAAAGATACTACAGAATAAATTTTTTTTGTTTCACTTTGTGTATGATAAACGCATAATATTGTCATGTATAAGCTCTCTCTCGGAGTCGCTTGACGCGTTTATTGCATTAATTCTGCCTAATTATCCTCTTATCTCAAGATTAGTGTCTTAGCGAGTTTTGTTTCTAAATACGTCCCGCAAGGTGTTTTTGTTGTGTTTCTATGTTTTATAGGCATAGGATGCAATGGCCTTCGAAGAATCGACTAAGCGCTAGCCAAATGCCCCGAAAATGCTGTTTTGAAGAAATCCCAAAGCATGATCGATCATGGAATTCCATGATCGATCATGGTACAAATTGTCATTGAGACAGAGCACCCCATGATCGATCATGGGGAGGCCATGATCGATCATGGCCTGGCGGGGACAGCCACCAACTCCTGCTTTTAGCCTTATTTCGTGGGATGTGGTTCCTAGATATTTTCCCTTGCTTATTTTATTAGTTTTTTGGTACTCCTTTGGGATTGTTTTTTAGTCTAGGAGATAGGGGGGAGATGAAGAGCTAACATATACACATTTTGAGAGTTCTAGAGAGAAGGGAGAGCTAGTTCTTCATTGTTCTTCATTTCACCATTGTAAGTTTTTGATTTGTAAGAATGATTTCTCCTTCTATAATATTTGTTCTTGCATCTATTATGGAGTAGTCTATTACTAAGGTTACGGAGGTTGATTGCGATATGATTTTTTTTTGTGATTAATGGCTCAATCCATGTTTAAAGTTTGATAAATATTTGTGAATCTTCTTCTCCTTCATCATATCTTCCATCATTTCAAGCTTTCTAGGTATTTTCATATTAAGTTAAGACTTTATATGCCTTGTATATATTAGTTCTTAGTTGTTCATGAACATACACATATTTATATGGTTCTAGAAAGCTTGTAATCTTTTTCCCCCATCCATGGGTTTTTCCCTCTTCATAGAAATTATGAATAGTTCTTAAAACTCCATAGATGGATCATAAATTTGTTTAGCTTATCTTTTGATTCATTTATTGATATATTGAGTGCTTCTTACACTTTATGTGATACTTAGACTCTTTATTTTCTACCATATGTGATAAACGATGAGTTGACAAATTTATCCCATATTCTTCATTCCGTTTCATTGTTAGGATTCACTTTATAATTTTCATTCTTTAAATCATGAGAATGCATGCACTTGCTTTATGTTAAATCTTTTTATGATGAGTTTGTCATCTCTATCTCGGATTAGTTTCATCGGGAATGGGTTGCCTTGCTTCACCCCCGTAGCTAAGAGATAGGAACGATAACCTCGTCTTTGGTGAAATGTTGTTTGTCTCTTTCTCGATATAGCTTCAATCCGGGAATGAGGCGCCTAGCGTCGCACCCTTTGCTATTGAGAGATACACCAACATTCCCCTTATTTTGAGAAACCTTGTGTTGAAATCTTTGTATGAGCTATCGATCACCGTCTCTTAAATCGTAACTAACCTCCAACCACCTTAGTGCTTTCTTATTAGTTTTCACAACCATTTTACATTTACGTTGTTCTACAACAAATACAACTCACAGAAATCTGAAAACCACTTAATCCGTAATCCATTCCACCCCTTTTCACTTTTCCCTGTGGTTCGACACTCGGACTTCCGAGAATATATTACAACTTGACGTGCCTGCACTTGGGTTTAATCAAAGCGCATTAATTCTATCGCGTCAGTGTAGCAAAAAAATAACTGCTTCATGAACCTTTATAATCAATTTTGATATTATAAAAAAAAAACTAAAGACTTGATCTTAAAAATACAGAAAAATGTAATACTAGAAATATATGCTAACAAAATAGGAAATTCAGTATCGAAAATCCAACCAGAAGAGGGTGCCAAAAATTAGAACGACCGATTAGAAGACGATTTCATGAGAAGGGCCAAACAGAATCACTACTCTATATGAGCCGACTAGACACGCTAAGGCCTGGTCGACCGCTTCAATCAATAAGGAAAAGATTTCTAATCAAATTCACCGGGAGGATAATCAAAATCCCTTGAATCGAGTGAACTGCCACAGATAACACCTATGTTATAGGAATTATCCTTAGGCATATCTTTACCGTAATTGTATATGTTTCCTAATAAAACACTGCCACATTCAACCTTAGTCAAACTCTTCTATTACATTGTTCTTTAACATTGTATCAGAAAAACACAACCCTAACGGTGAACGTACTCTAGACATACTATTCATTGGCCGAGAGAAATTATCCTTAGGCATTCCTTTACAAAAAATCTCCTTTTGTTATATGTGTGATTAATTTTTCCATTACAAACTTGTTCTATACTCTGGCACACTCATTCATTATTGTGCACAACTAATCTACAAATTTGTTTACCGTACACAAGATCTGAGAAAATGCTTATACATAGTAAAATATACGTACTATATATAAGTACAAACCCCAGTACATATTCATTAAGCTTGAGATAATCCAATGGTCTAGATTGCACCTTACTTCTTTAAAATGGAAGTCATCAAACATTTTATTTAAAAAAAAAAAACACCACTAGAAGCGAGAATGCATTATTGATTTAGGAACATAAGGTCCACTAATCAAACTGGGAACAAGGAGTTCCAGCTCTCCGAGATACTAGAAAGAAAAGCTAGCATGACAAGAAACTTTGAATAGTATAGAATCATCAACAATTGAGAATCTTTTGGGTACAAGAAAATTAATAAACAAACATCCGATGGATTATTAAATTGAAAACAAATATAGTATTATAATCACACATAATCTCATTTTACGACTCCTACTTAAAAAACACGATGAAGTCGCTTTGTTTGATATGGTACTAATTTGTAGATGGATATTTTTTTCAAAAAGCTCCGACGACTTCTAATAGATTAAAAATTAGATTTCTAAATTTAATGATTCCTAATGGAATAAATATTCATAATACAATAAATCATCACTTGTATAATCTTTATTCCTAACCAATTGAGAAAGAAAAAGAAAATACAGTACGATTTACATTTTGTTCCTAACCAAAAGAATTTAGGATTTTGGGTAGAATATATTCTTAATCAAATAGATTAGGATTATAACTCAAAAGAAAATTAGGGTACAATTTATAATCTATACTATTATAGAAAATCAGTGCTCCTAAAATTGCAGGACAGTTGTGACAATAAAATGTTGCAATCTATAATTTAGAGGGTACTAGTATAAGCACCTTAAAAAACTAGTTTCAATACATGTTTTTAAAGCACGCATACATAATTTTTTTTAATTTTATTAGAACATCCATAATTATAAGAGCACCATAAAAAAATATAGAAGCACTCATAATATATCACTTAGAACCATTAAACAAAATCTAATGTATCTATTCGCTGCTTGGAAAATTATAAACCCTGGAAAAACTCTAGGCGGATCTTTTAATGTACGTAGCTTGGTGTGAGGAGTGGTTGTGTCTCCTAAAAGAAACGATGCTCAATCTGATGCTGCCTCAGTACCTCATGTTCTATCTTTGATTTTCTACCCCATGATGTTAAGGTTTCCTACTTTCTTTTTTCTCCATAACCTTGACATCTAATTTATAGTAGAGCGCGGTTGAGAATTTTAGTATCAAATTCAAGAACAATGTATTAAACATAAAAATAGGTTACAACGTCAAACACGTTATGAGCATTGTTTACAATGTTCATGTATGATTGATTATAATAGAGTTAGTAAGTTTAAGTTATTTTATTTCAATATAATAGTAAATTTAAAAGAAGAAAATTAAAGCACACGTGTATAGCTATCCTATTATATGTGTGTGTGTAAAGCATACATATGGGTTATATTATCAAAACTAAGAAAGTTATTACTCTTGCAATTAAAGTGAATTTTTTTAGTAAAAGCAAATTATCTCGGTAGGAAAAAGATCTTTCTATTTCTGAATTTAATAGTGTAAATTTGCTCACAAAAAAGGAAAAGAGTGGTTAGTTCTTTTCCTAAAAACGTATTAATGTCGTTAGTTGTAAAAAGTAAAGAAGAGAAAGGCTCGCTTGTTGAAGAGAAGAAAGGAACTCGTATCTTTAATAAGGGTACCTTTAAGAAACCTAAAATAATAAATGCTCTTTCTTTTTTAATTTTTTTTTCTTTTAAATAGGGTGGTAAAACTAGCTTTTAAGAGTGCTTTTACCAGCACCCTAATATAAAGTACTTTTCGAAATGTTAGAGGGAATAAAAACAAATACTATGTGGCCGCGCAGTTGAAGGCCTTTATATAACCCTTACAGCGTAAGGGTTCAAGCCCCGTAGTTAAAATTTTGAAAGTCAAAACATCTAATTTAATTTGGGACGATAATAGTATTTATTTTCATTAAAAAAAATTTGACTTAGCTAGCAAATAATGAATCTTAATTTGGGGGAGAGAGTAAATGGTAACATACCTTTGTGTTGAAGAGATAACCTTTTGAAACCAAACCATCCAGCTTTCGCAGATGGAGAAGAAACGCGCTTTCCAATTGTGGAAGCTCCACTTCTTCAAAGGACTTACAAAAGTGGGCCAGATTTGGTAGACTCCGAAGTGATATGTTTTTTAAATGAGGAAACTGAATCTTTGCAACTGCAGTGGCTGCTGCCTCGTCTTCTCCTCTCTCCTTCCAAAAAATAGCATCCATCATTTTACATTCGCTAATGTTGAGGCGTTCAAGCATAACCAAACCTCTAGCAGTAGCTGACAAGGATATATTTACTAATCTACCACAGTTCTTTACTCTTAGCCCTCGCAGATTGTGTGCAAGCCATATCTCTGTCAGGTTATTCATTCCTTCAAGTTGGAGTCTAGCTATGTTATCTAGTTTAACCTGCATGCAGTGTTATTTTTATTTTAACATAAATATCTCCATTTAAATGTGAAAAAATAAAAATGGAAAAAGAATGAAAATATAATAATTTTAAAAACACGTCCAATTGCTATTTCAAGAAACTAAAATCCAAACAATGCCATTTCGATAAAGATTATTATTGTTATTTTTAAATATATTATTACTTATTTTAACTGTAAGTAAGTTTGGAGGTGCTCCTATCATAGGAGGACTAAACTAAAAAACATTATACATTAAAATAATATTTACTATCAATTTTTTAATTACAACATCACAATTATTTATAGGACTTTTTCTTAAGTATACTATTTTAATTATCCAATTCAAGTTTTAAGTTTTTTAGTTAGGAATTATGTAGCTCATATCTGCAATCATCAATTTACTACACAAATTTGTTATATTTATAATTTTATTAGGTCAATAATCTCTCTTCCTTTTTTTACTCTACTTTTAATCATCCAATACTTTATAACATATCGTCTTTCGTTATGACTAATTCTAGATACCTAGATGTATTATTTACTGAATATAAAATTGAATTGCTCTGTACATATACATAATTCATAATTATACAATGATAGCCATACTTTCAAAGAATGCAATCAAGCTGACATCGAGATTTTTTTGTATTAGGGTATCTAAGATTTTTAAAACAAATCCGTTTTATTGCATAGAAAGGTAATTCTTATTTAAATAAACAGTTAAATTGGGAAAGTCCTTTGCTCAAAAATAATAATAATAATAATAATGCATTTCCCATATGGATTGGTCTGTATGGCAAATTTTTACTTGAAACGCACTGTGTATATATATATCATCTAAAAAATAAACAGTGGTTCATGTCACTCCTGTCAGTGCCTTACTTCCTCTGTAAAAAGACCGCATTTGCTGGTTTACCAACAAGGGCGAATCCAGGATTCGTGTGAGAGATGGAATATGTAAAAGGAATAAGTCAAAAATAAAATAAAATTATCATGACCTAAAACAATAAGGTGATTGAGGGTTAGAAACTATATATATATATATATGGAAAGGGTGTGAGATAAATGATGTAGGGAAAGAGAGAGGGGGGTTTAAAACAAAAATTATGATTAGATGGAGAATTTGAACTCACGACCTATATATTAATATAAAGCACTATCACCATTTAAACCATAAGATATATATGTTTGATTGGCCTTTTCATTAATAATGAACTAATATTTTGTATTTGTGCTGAGCTAAACCTATATTAATATTCTAATTGTAAAGAGAGAGAGCTGGTAGCTTGTAATTTTCTTCTCATTTACAAAGTAATACAAACACACACACAAAGGAGGATGTATTGTCAGTAAGGTATAACGGCCACTGCAGAAACGTAACTACAAACAAAAAAATAAATATGTTTTCTATCGCCTTCTTTTATTCCTTTTCTTACTAATTTTGCTAAGAACTCTAAATTGTGGGTTGCCCTAAATTTTTGGTCACCCACGGTAATAACTTTTGTATAAACTAGAAATTCTAAACATAGTTATCTCATTCAAAATCTACTCAATAAGTCTCATAAACAACAAGATCAATTGTGATTATAAGATTATATATAAAAAAATAAAATTAAAAAATCTATATATACTAACATTTAACATGTGTTGGTATCTTACTAATTAGTTCTTTCAAATTTTGCACAAGAGTTTACAAAAGTACCATTGAAACATATATTTTTAGACTTCAAGTTTACATATAAGATTTGCATAACAACATTAACTCTTTTTCCATTTTTTGTAGAGACAAATATGCTCTTGATTTTAAACACAATATTTTAAAATTTACATTAAAAAAATAAATATAACTTCATATACTTTTATATTAGTTAGAGTTATATTAGTATTAGTATTTCAAATATATTTAAACTCTACATTAATTGGCTAAAAATAATTAAACAAGTTAGTTTGTGTTGATTGTTGATTTTTTGTTTTATAAGACTTCTATATAACTTTTTAACAAACTTCTCAAGAAGAAAGCTATGTAATAGAGCATATTAAAATTGCAAAGCTTTTAGCATGAATTAAAATGTGTTCCAAAATTTACCACAAAGGTATGTATATTAAACTCTACTTTACTTCTACTTTACTTGATTGCTTTTAACATTATAAAACTAATTTGCTTATTTATAATTTTGAGTAAAAATTATTACTCTCTTATGTCTGTGATCAAGAGTTTGTTTGGCCACCTACGTACCAAAAGAATTTAGCACAACAAATTTTTATCATATAGCTACTACATTTTTCAAAAGTATACCGATTTTATGTTTTCTACTACTTATTAATTGAATTTCCCACTTGATACTATGTTTTTTGTTTATTTATTATTATTTTTATTTCACACTTCATACTAATTATTCAAATGTTACTATGTACGAATTCATTAGTACAATTAATGACCTTTGTAAACTATTAAAATCACGTGCAATGCACATGTACAAAAACTAGTATATATAAAATACCGATTAAAAATGATTAATTCACTTTGTAGAATTCGCACACTCGTTAATACGTATGTATATAAAACACAATTAATAAAATGTTTTTTTGAAAAAAGTAGAGCAATGGTTAATTCAAATTAATTAAAACATCAAACAACAAGGACGCCTACAACCATAAAGGGGGTCCAAAAGAAAAGCACATAAAAAATTCTAATGCAGATCGAAGAATAAACAAATTGAAAGTGCAATATTAGCCGTAATCCAAAAGAAAAGCACATAAAGTTTTAAACAAATTGCTCATAACGTGATAGAAGGAAGGAACATAAAAGCCAGGAGAGACGAAAAGACTCTCGAAAGCTTAATTTGTCGACTTAGAGAAGGGATATGAGTAAAAGTTGCGTGAAAAGTTTAAATTCTAACCTCAAAAGTAATTAAAAATTATAATAAAACGGTATAATATTATGTTAATAAAATTAATAAGCATCCTAGTTGCATATAAATCAATCATATATCTTAATATTAACCCATCTAAAATTAAGGTGGGCATATTTGTCCATACATATAAAAGAAAAAATACATGTACGCTCATTCGTGCTTTTATATTTAGTAAATTTAGATATAAATGCAAGCATACCTAATTTGAAATAGATAAATTTTGAACGCATTTTATAAAATACATTGAAAGAAAGGAAAATGGCTATATTTATATATTTTGGCCCTATGATCTTTTTCTGTACGTAGACTTTTTTAATTTCGCCCAATGTGCTAGCGAACCACTACGGCATGTAAATTATCAAGTGACAAATATTAAGTGTGAGATTTTAGCAAAAAATCAAACAATTGTGTAAGATATTTAGTGTTTGTGGAGCAACAAACCTTTCCGTTGAAGAAACAATGTTCGAAAGATGCGTTTTGGCGTTCTGCAGCCAAATCTTCAGTCTTCGAGTAAATGCTAGTGATCCTTGGTAGGTGCCGAAGTTCCATTTCTTCCAGTTGAGGAAGCTCAATTTCATCCATAGCTTTACAGAAACCAACCAGGCTCCGTAGATCTTCAAGATACAAAATTTGCAAGTGAGGGAACTTAAATGTTTTTGCTGCTTCCTTGTCTTTACCTCCTCTCTCCTTCGTAAAAAGTTCTTCAATTGCTTGACACCTTACGACTTTAAGCCTTTTAAGGTTAATCAAACCACTGGCAATAGACAGTGAAAAGATACTTTTCAATTTCCTCATATCACTTAGACATAAGGATTCCATGTTCCGAAATACATAATTAGTTGTTTGTGGACCCACTGTATTAACGAGAGACACCATCTCATCACAAGATACGAGTTCTAAATCCGTTACTTTCAATAATTCCTCACTCTCAAACTCCTTTTGAAGATTCTTCAAATCTTTCACCTTCAGATACAAAACTTCTGTCTTCCTGCACAACGCATGGAATACACCCTCCATTACAACTCTCATATCAACCATACAACACAGAGTGGTTTGGAATGCATGCATCATCTTTTTTTTATAGGTACCACCAACACAAACATAGAACTTTTCCAACTTCTCCAAGAAGACCAAGTCTACTAACGGTAGAACCTTGTATGGTATGTCAATTTCTAGAACTACAAGATTAGAAGACACCTTTAGTTCAGCAAAACTTGCATTCATTTCACCTCCATCTTCACCATGCATACTAGGATTTGCTTGAATTTCTTCTGCCCAACGAATGGAAGTGCCTCTCAGGTACAACTCCTCTAGGTGAGATAAACTTGACAACAAACCACGAGGAATTCTTTGGAGTTTACTACACGATGTCAAATCCAATAATCTAAGCCGACTTAATTTTCCTATTTCTATCGGCAAATCTTGGATTTCAGAATGAGCAAAGCTTAATATTTCCAATACTTCTAGTTTTTCTATCATCGATACATCACCCTCTAGTCTGCAGTGATTTAGAGAGAGAGTTCGAAGTTTTGTCAAGAACTTGAGTGACCCTGGAAGTGATGGAATAGACAGGCGCCTCAATACTAAAACTTGAAGTTTCCTCATACCTTCAAAAAATCTTTCTGGGAATTTCAACAAATCATGATAGAAACCGACCAACTGCAAAAACTCAAGATTTGGGCATTCTAGCCCATCGAGAAGCCCAACCATTTTCTCGCATTGTAATGAAATTGAAGTGTAGGATTCATAGGTATCTTCACTTTGCCACTTATTCATCCCATTACCAAATCTAACCAAAAACCGACCTTCAGATGCAATTGATAGACCAAAATCCCGCACAAGGTCATGCATTTTAACGCAGTCCACCATGGCACTCTTTAACAACAAATTCGAGTTCTTTAGCTCCTCCACATGTGCATGTGCATCTTCTCTTGCATCTTGCAACTGGCTAATGTTATTAAACATCTTAAGGCCCGCCCCAATTCTGACTAAATCTTCAATTGGAATATCAAAATCTTCTTGAAATAAGCAACAAAGCAGAAAACAATCTTTAATTTCTTTAGTTTTTAAGAAATCATAACTGACCTTCAAAGTTTCATATACTTTTGCATTCTCTCCTTTAAGGGCAGAGTTTTGTAGCTGTCTAAGGACATTCTTCCAGGCCTGCAGTGTTTTATTTGTCAGCGCATTCGCAATTGATGTAATTGCGAGGGGCAAACCCCCACATTCTTTCACAATATCATTTGCTATCGGTAACAAATCAGTGGCACAAGGGGTAATTCCTGCCGTCTCTTGAAAAAGGTTACAAGCTTCTTCCTTAGCCAACACATCAATATGAAAACCTATATCGGTTTTCATGACATATTGCTCCCGTGAAGTCAACAAGATTTTGCAATGAGCAGGATCATTTGCAAATGGGATTCCAACTTTCTCCAAATTGAGTCTCGTCCATATATCATCTAATATTATGAGAATCTTTTTAGGCTTATTGTTTTGCCCTTTTTGAGTAAGTCTCTCACGTAGACGATTAGCTCTTGCAAATTCATTCTGATCTTGAAGACTAAGACCCAAACATTCTGCAATACTGCCTTGAACCTTTGTCAAGTCTTCGACTTGGGAAACAACTGCCATCCCAATCTCTTCAAATATGCCCTCCTCTTTTACCGTCTCGACAACTTCATTGACCATGGTGGTCTTTCCTACACCACCCATACCCCATATCCCAATAATGCAAACTTTGTCGTCTTTGAGAGCTTTCATAACATCTCTCATAATCCTGGATCTTGACTCAAAGACCCCAAAACCACCTTGGGATGTTGATGGCATCACCAAATCAATAACTGGTGCAGGCTCAGATGCCTCTTGTATTCCATCTCCTCGGAATTTCACATCAACCGGAGTCTCCACCGCCGCTGGAGGAGTAGGTATTATCCCCCATGGCGTTGGAGGGTTTGCCACCTTCTTAAACTTCCCACCAGCTATGAGTTCACCAAGATTTTGAGTTTTCTTCAAGGCTTTCCTGCTCAACGAGTAACGTGATTTTATATTCGGACACCACCCGTTCAAACACCCCTTTCCAACTTTTTCTTTGTCATCAATGATTTTATTTGCATCTGCCTCGATCTTGTCTACTCTTTGTAACCATGCAGTAACTTCAGGTCTTATGTTTTCACAATTTCTGCTGGCCGTATCGACCTCTTCTTGGACTCCGAGTTTCTTCTTGTTTAGCTTCTCAACTTCGTTACTCAGATTTTCAATATTTCTATTGTAACAAAATAGGTAGCCAAATTGTCTCCCACAGGGAAACACTAAGTATTCTGCAATTTTGGCCAGAACAGAAACTGCAAAGTCCCCCGCCATTTCTTGCTTCTGTAAATTTCTTTGTATGCTTTTTTTGTGACTGAAAATGTAAACACAATTACAATGAGTGGAAGGGGAAAAAAACAGCAAAGAGCTTTTATGGTATTGAAAAGTTACATATAACGAAAGCATATTGAACTGGTGGCAAGGTTAAGAGCTCTCAACCATTGTAATTCCTCGAGTAAACTCCTAATCTCTATTAGTCAATGTTTCACATGCAACTACTGTTTATTATTATATCTTTAATTATATTAAGCGCAATAAAGGAATTTGGGGCTACTTCTGGTGGTGCACACATGAAATTATCAAATTACCATTTTTTCTTTGCAAATTATTAAATTATCAAATTACATCAACAAATTTGCGATCTTTTGCTACCAGTCGAAGGTTGAAGCTCCATATATACAAAACCGTAAATAGGTATACAAATTGAACGAGCAAGATATATATATATATATATATACTCGTCTGAAAGTAATGTTTATAGGAAAAGAAGAGATAAAAAAGGGTATTTTAAATTTAGAAAAATAAGTGTCCTTATTTCAAAATAAAAATGTAAAATATAAAGTGTGATGGTGTCAAAATCTAGAAATAGATAATTAATCAATCAATAAGCGAATATCGGTTAATAAAAAATAAATGCGGCGCAATGATGAACACATGACATTTTTTTAAGGTAGGTTCTCCCGGTAGCGTTTATGCTATTCCAGTGGTACGTCCTCCTTTTCTGTGTACTTGTTTTGTATTATCTCAAAGGCAATCAATTTAGATGATAATACAAGCTACCAACTTCTCTCTCTCTATAATTTCCTTAATTCTATTTATAAGTATAGAATTATGATTACAAATATTTCAACAGAATAAATAATAAAGTGTGTAGGAGAGAGAGTGTATAAGGGTTGTTGGTATTTTTTGGAGTATGAAAATAGAGAGTATAAGACCCTTCTATTTTTTGGGGTATGAAAAGAGAGAGTATATAACTCTTATATTTCTTCTCGAATTGGCTTGTATTTATATTGCCAATAGCTTTATATCTCTTTGATGAGATGGATGAATCTTAGATGAGAAGAATTGTGTGTTTTTGTTGTGTCTTTGTTGAATGAATGGTGTGAGGTATTTATAGGTAAATGGAGAATGACAAAAAGGTAAATTTGGTAAAAATGAAGGGCAAAAATGACATTTTTGGTGGAGATAGGTGAGATGTGGTAGGTGAGATGTTGTAGGTGAGGTGTGGTAGATGTGAAGGTAAAAATGAGATTTTACCGGAGATAAAAATAGAATTTTACCGAAGGTAAAAAATGTTGAATTACCTTTGTAGGCCAATGGTAAAATTCATATTTAACCCCATCAAAATGTAAAGTGTATCTTCCATAGATTTAATTTACGAAAGGAGCCTTTTTTAACCCCCGTTGAATCCAAGGGATAAAAACGAATAAAAAAAAATTCCTTAACTATATATTGCCACCAAAAAAAAAAGGTATATGTGTTTTTTTAGCACCAAATGCAAAACCATTTTCTTTCTCTGAAATTAAATTATTTTCTTGTTCCCTCCCAAAATCCATCTTCTTCGATTCATGTTCTTTGCCACCACATTTTCTCTCACATAGCATCGAGAGAAAATGTCAAATAGATCATAATACAAAATAGCGTATTAAGAAAAAAAAGGATTACAAACTTAACTTTGCATAACCTACATTTATTATCATGTGAATTTTAATCAATAAATGGGTTTAAATTTGTAACTTATTGAAATAACTCTAAAGCATTATTAATTAAATATTTATGCATATTAATCTGCTTAAAAAAAAGGCAGTGCAAGCTTAATTAATTTTGCATAATAACAAAAAAAATTTACAAAATGCAAATCTATTCCAAAGTAATGTTGCACTCCTCAGAGTTTGGGCAAAGATAGATCTTTAATTTATAAAAATAGTATTTTCTATTTCTTTTGCAGAAAACTTTTTCAGACCTATTTTATAATATCTCAAATTAACAAAGAAACCTCCATATGATTTTTCGATGGCATAGGTTGAACTATGACAAAATTTTGTACTATATTTTTTTTTCAAAGTTTAAGTAATCAATTGATTGGACTATGTAAGTTACTTTTCAAATGTTGTTTCAATACTTTATTTATGAATAATATAGAAACAGAACTAGTGTATGAATTTTACTGTACACTACCAATATTATTGAAATAGGTATTGATGGTGTCAAAATCTAGAACAGATAATTGACGACCGACCAATCAATGAATAATGGTGAATTAGATTGTAACTGTGAATAGTGGTTGTGAACAGTACCACTGTATATGTGAACAGTGACTGTGAACAGTACCACCGTATATGTGAACAGTGACTGTGAACAGTACGGGCAGAAACTGATTAAAAATGAAGATGAACACGAGACGTTTTTTATTAAGGTAGGTTCCCCCGGTAGCGCTTATGCTAGTCCGGCAGTACGTCCTCCTTTTGTGTGTGCTTGCTTTATATTAGCTCAAAGGCAATCAATTTGGATGATAATACAAGCTACCAATCTCTCTCTCTTTCTTTCTATAATTTCCTTAATTCTATTTATAAGTATAGAATTAGGATTACAAATATTTCAACAGAATAAATAATAAACTGTGTAGGAGAGAGAGCGTATAAGGATTGGTATTTTTTGGGGTATGAAAAGAGAGAATATAAGACCCTCGAAAATTGGCTTGTATTTATATTGCCAATGGTTTTATATCTCTTGAAAGAAGATATATTTTTTTGGTGTGTTTTGAATGAATGAATGAGGGGGTATTTATAGGTAAATGTAGAAGGGCAAAAAGGTAAATTTGGTAATGTATATGATGTGTATGCTTAGGTCACATGTATTCTAGAATGTAGATGATGTGTATACTTAAGTCACATGTATTCTAGAATGTACATGATGTGTATGCTTAGGTCACATAGGTAAAAATGGTATTTTACTGGAGGTAAAAATTGATATTTTACTGGAGGTAAAAGTGTTGAATTACCTTTGTATGCCAATGATAAAATTAGTATTTAACCCCATCAGGTATTATTAAACTAGTTCTAGATTGAATCTTTTAATAAAATTTTGTGACGTAGTTTCATGAAAAAATAATTTATTTAATTCTTGAAGTAGACTCCATTAAATAAGAAAAGGGTAACGAAAAAGAGTCAAGTACGGTGAAATATTAAAATATTTATAAAACATTAAAATTTTGTATGTATCAATTTGTTTGAGAATAAAACACAAATGCGTGTGTGTGTGTAAGAGAGAGAGAGAGAGAGAGAGAGAGAGAGGGGTACAGTTTTGTGGGGGGTTTGGTTGGGGGTGGGGGGGTGGATTTTGTGGAGGGGTTGGGGGACAACTAGACAGATTGACCTCACAGCTTTCGAATATATGTGGGATGGCTACATTCTTTTCGGTTTTTTAAGAGAGGGCTGGGCTATAAGGTTTTTAACTTTTTATTTTATTTTTTCTTATATAGTCAATACGTTATTTTTATTTTTATTTAACCCAGAACTGAAGCCCACCGAGTCCAAACCCAGGTCTTCCATTGGACGCCTTTACCTGACGGTTAGCCCAAAACTTTGAAGAACAGATTAATTCCAATTTCAATTCATCGTCGCAGAATATGTTGAAATTATACGCAGTCAGTAAATACAATTTCCGCCAACTCATAACTTTTTGTGTATGCTAAGCCGCCTCTGATCGAATTTTGTTCCATTTCTCAAAGACGGAAGGCCAAAACTTGTGCTCTTTTTTGCACTATTTTTTACAAACATTTTGTATATACATACTCCGTTGTTTTAGGCCAACAAGAATAGAGTTAAAAATTGAAAGGAATTTCTCAATATTTTAGATACATCTTTCGTAAATTCTCTTTATTTTTTTTAATTTATATTTTGTGTTCTTCTCAATATTTTGAAAATTATTGTCTCTTTAGGAATATTTACACAGTTTTTATATATAATTTTTCGTTATGTACCCCCAATTGTTTTCTTCAAATAATAATTTTCCGTTAGAATTGTTTCTAAATTAATCAACTTTAACTCTTTTTGAAAAAATAATTTAATTTGCTGAATTGTCTTTTAACCCATAGATAATTTCATTAATTTAATCTATGCATTTATTATTTATTACCTAATAACATTCAAGGCACATTCACTATCACTAATATATATTAAAATGATGATTAGATTTGAAGATTGAATAAGACACCAAATAAAAGGTACTCTTCAAAGCAACCCAAGTCCACAAATTATAACTTTGAAAAGTAATATTTTAAGAGGTTGTTGCATTTACTCTTGTGAAAAAGAAAAAAAAAATTAAGATTCTGAGTTCAAATTTAAGATGCAATATTTCACTTTTTCTTTTAAAGGATCCAATCTTAGTTTGAGCTCACAATATATGGAGTGAGACAATATCTGCCTAAGAACCACATTTTTTAAGGGGGAAAAAAGTTAAAAGACCATATCTTTTAATCTCAAATATCAAATCCTAAAAGTCAACCCAAAAAAAAGTCATACTTACACAATTACATGCCACGACACAAGATTACAAATTGGGGCCGCCAAAGATAAGTTTTTTTCAATTGGAAGCTCTCTGCATCATCCACAAAAAAAAAAAAAAAAAAAAAGGTTGATCAGATACAACATTAATAATAACTATATAAAGCGTTTAAGCTCCCTTATTGGTTTGTTCATATTTTAAAGCTCCTTCATTGGTCCATCTCATTTTTGAAGCACCCTTATTGGTTCACCTTCTTCTTAAAGTTCCCTCATTTAAAGAGCAGTATGCCAAAGTGTAAAAATGAAAGGGAAAAAAACTCATTGGCGTTTAGATAAAATAAATAAATAAATAAACTAGTCGTACGCTATATTGTTGTCGTATGTTTGCCAACCATAATTTGAACTCACAAATATGATAATTATACTTTATTTATCATATATTAAAATTTGCCAATGTAAATGAGATATTTTAATGAATCACAAGGACACTTGCTTATTTTCCAACGAACAATTATACGCTTGTTAAATATTTTATTTCCCTTTTTATCATTATGATTATTAGTTAATACACCAACCACCGCTGCCCCGAATGTGATTAATGGTAGTTATTTTTAAATACGATGATAGAAATATATATCAGGGAGACAGAATGAATGTCTTCTTTTAATTTTAATTTTAATAGGACCCTGTATATTTAAAGGTCTAAAAGTCTCTTCTTTTTTTTATCAAAACTATTCAACTGAAATAAAGAACAGATGAATGCATATTACAACAAAGATTGGTTATAATGAATTTTTGGTATTAAATCATAATCCTTGTTATTTTAGGTTAATGACCTAATCAGATAAAAATGTCTCGTTTTTTGTTATACATGCAATCAAATGAACCCAATTTCTTCACAAACAAATATTATACTACTAGGATTAGTTTTATTTGATGAATTAGTTTAAATTCCAAAATAAGGAGGTTCAATATAATTATACCTAAACATTTTATACATATATTGCAGGTATTGGTTTGATTCAACAGTGAAAAACTAGTGCAACAATATAAACCTAACTTATAATCCACCAACCTAATTGGATTAAATTATCAAGTTATAGTTCATTACATAAATTAGAAATGCCTCCACCTCTCCCAATTTTAAGGATGCCGCCCCCTCCCTAATCTAGGAAAGAAACGTTTTACTTATTCCTAGTTTGCCCATTGTATAATTTTATTTAAGCAAAACTGTCATTGTCAACCTTTTTTTGAAATTGATATTTCTTTCAAACATCTTCTAATTCTTTTAAGTAGTTACTTTAATAAGGTACAATTTCACGTGAAGTTAACTTTGTGATATCTATGCGTCAAAATCTTTAGAAAATTGAATATTGAATTAGTTAATAAAATTTAGGTACAAACTTTAAAAAATTAGAGAGGCTAGATTATGGAATTAAATACAATTAAAAAATTATGTAAAGTGCGCTTCCACCTATTTAATTATGAAGGGAACCTTGGTAAGGGATAAGAAGACATAAAATATTCCACGACTTCGATAAAATGTCATTTTAAGATTTGTGAAATTTAAGGGTAAAATTAAGACTTTTCATAACTCCCATCACTAGCATATTTGAAGAATTAGTTCCCTCTTAAAATGAAGGTTAACATGACCTGATTAATACATTAAAATAACATGGATCCACAATTATTATTATTTTATTGTATTAGCCTGTGAGAGTAGAAGGAATGTCATGTTCGCACTCGCTTTGAGATAAAGGGACTATTCAATTTGAAGAGACTTCCACTCTATTCAATCATGAAGAATGGCTACTCACTCCTCAAATATTACTCTTCACTTTTTTATTATATGCGACGCCACGTTAAAAAGTGTCTCCTCTTTCAAATTAAAAGTAAAGGGGAAAATAAAAATTAAAAAACATATTTGAAGAATATTTTCTAGTTACTCGGAGACACGTCACAAAAGTTGCCCTTCAAAATCCCACGTAGGTTCACGCAAATTAAAACGTTAAAACTAATGTTTAAGAGATTTTTGGAGACACTCTTGTAACTCAACAAAGTAAAAATAATGCTTACACACCTCACAACAAGATCAATAACTGGCGCAGCTAGATGAAGGCACTTTTCAATTAGAAGCTCTCTGCATCATCTAAAAAAATGGATCAGCAAACCTATGTACACGGGAAACACGTGCATGCATGAATAAGATAGACAAAATCGAAGCATCTCTTAAACTGATAACTAAGAAATAGGGTAGATTGAAATTAATTACCTGAATTAAGCTAAGCCCAAGTTATAACTTTCACAACAGCAGGCAGAGTAATTGAGCAGAAAATGCACTAGCTGGCTTCCCGAGTAGATAAATCCCAAGCAAAGATACAGAGCGAGAGAGGAGAGAGAGAAAGCTGCGGGGAAAATGTGAAAGGGGGCAAATTATTACCAAACAAAATCCACCGTATGATTAGAGATGACTTTGCAGTTTAAAAAGTTAAAACAAATAAATGTACTAAGTGATTAAATTCATTTAATTGTTGATCGATTCAGATATATTAGTTCACGTACATATGCGACTGGTTGTTAATCTATGTTTTTATCCATTCGTGTCATCCATCAAAATTATTTTGGTCAAAAAAAGGAGTAACGTTATTCATCAAATGGGACAAAAAAATTTCATCTTTATTACATAGAGTTCAGGAGATTCATATTTAAAAAGAAAAAAATATAAAGTAAAACATCCAACAAAGGGATCAACTGAATTTAGGAAAAGTCCTACTTAAAAGTGAATGATAAGATATTTTATTTTGAAGAAGTTAGATTTAATTATATGCCCTACCAAAAATATACAAAATAAATAAAAATAATATTATATAATAAAGTAAAAACTAAGTTATTAAAACATGCTATCCTCCCAAAACTTTGAAGAGTAACATACAAAGAAGCTAGCAGAGATGCTTTCCCCTTCCTTTTTTTTGATAGAATGGCCTCTACTTTCCAAAAAGTAATGCTAGCTAATTTCAAAAAAGAAAAAGAACATGGGGACAACACTCCACTTCTGTGGACCCGTGTCTAAGTACTATGTGTATTGAGAAAATTATCAAAATAGCATTAAGAAGATGGGATATTAACCAAAATAGCATAAGATTGTTTCTAATTACCAAAACTGGCAAAGGTGGTCGCAAAATTACAAAATTAGCAAATGTTGTTAACAAATTACAAAAGTAGTAGTTTCTTGACTTTTATACCCTTTTTAATTTTATAAATATTATTTTATTAATGATTTAATATTAAAAAATCTACTAGATTAATAAGTACATCCACTTTAATTAAATAAATAAAATAGGGCAATTAGTTTTAAGGACAAATATTCCTTTAACTATCTATTTAAGGACACAACTTTTATACCAATAATTTAAGGTCCAAAAGAACTTAGATTTAATTATATACCCTATAAAAAATATACAAAATAAATAAAAATAATATTATATAATAGATTAAAAAGTAAGTTATTAAAACATGCTATCCTCCCAAAACTTTGAAGAGTGACATACTAAGAAGTTATTAGAGATGCTTGTACGAGTGAATTAGCCTATTGGTAAAAACCATCACTCGGATACGAGAGATCAGGCTCGAGTCAAACAAGGGTGGGGGGAATATTTTTTTTGTTATTATAGTAAAAGTAAGAGACTTGAACCTTACCTTCTTAGGGTTTTTTTTTTTTTTTAAATGCGCTATTGAAAATGCTCGCATAACACAACAAAATCGAAACAAAAAAGGAAATGCTTACACAACTCACAAGAAGATCATTCAAAAATATTGATCAGCAAAGACGCGCATTCTAGCACATAAATTAATATATATATGCAAGAATCACAGACAAAATCAAAGCATCAAATTACTTATGTCTCTTATATTAAATAGCTAAGGAATGGAGTGAATTGAAAGTGATTACTTGAATCAAAGTAAGCCAAGTTGTAAATTTTACAACACACAGAGAGTTAATTAAGCAGATCAAGATAAATCCCAGGCAAAAATGCAGAGAGAGAGAAGTCAAGTCAAGCGCGTGTCCAATTAAAAGAAGACCGATGATGGTCCCTTGCAAAGAATAATGAGGCCTCCGCTTTTCAAAAAGAAAATAGTGGATGGGGCCACTTCATGTTTAGATTACTAAGCATAACGTGTATTAAAAATCAACTCACATGATGACTAGATTACTGTATAGTTTATACTTTATAAGGATAAAGTGTATGGACAGACATCTTAAAAACACATTTAGCAAGATTTGGTTGAGATTTTAAAATCTAAGTTTTTTAAATTTTTTATTTTTTATCAAAATGTTAATTTTAGTTCACATTTCTCAAATTTTAATTTTTTTTTAATAATTTTTTTAAAACACCATAACTTTAAATTCAAAAATTAGGATTAGATAAAAAAATGTATATTTAAAACCTACTCATCGAAAAATATAAATTAAGATCAATTGTAACTATTTTTTTATATTTTTAATGAGTTTTTTGAATTAGTTGAAAAAAAAATTCAAAAAAAATAAATTTACTTTTCAACTTACTTTCACACTTCTCAAAAAATATATTTTAAAATCTTAAGCAAACACCACATTAACATTTTTTTTAACGATCAATTACAATCTTGTTAAATATTTCTCTTACCTTTTTAACTATCATTGCTGCCAGAGCCAGCCCATTAGTACAGGCGAACTGGGCCTACACTTATAGCTCAATTGATCAGACGAGCCCTAATATTTTACACTCACGTATATACTACGGAAAAATAATAAAATTCAGCTTTCTTTTTTTGAAAAATTGTAGTCCAAAGAATTCAAATACAAATTTTCCGCTAAATAGATAGTTTATTATAGAAATTTAGTAATCCACCCGACCAATCCTATAATATCTATAAAACGCGCCTTTCTTGATTAAAAAATAGTTTGGTAAGAGAATACTATCATCACTACAGGCCCCACTATGAAAGACTTTAATTTCTCTCATCATCTCTTTGGCTTCCTAATCATTCATCCGCCTTTTTATATTCTTTCTCACACAAGCAAAATACAGTTTCATACATACTTCTCATTGAGTGATGGATTACATCATATAAATACAATATAATTGAATCTCTAAAGTTAACTTTTTTTATTTTAATTAATATAGTAAATCTAATCATGTAATTATTATTATAATATATTTCGAAATCTATTTAGCAAACAAACATTATTATAAGATGCCTACTTATAGAGTGAACAAAATAAAAATACATACTAAATAGAACACATTCTTACATAAAAGATTATTATTTTTTTTAATAATATATTTAACATGCAATCTTATCTCACAATTTAACAATTTTCTTATAAAATTTATTTATTTATTTATAAATATAAGATGGTCCACCATGGGCACCCAAATGTCCCCTGGACTGCCTCTAGTTGGTGCTACCAACCACCGACGTCCACTAATATGCTGTAGCTTTAACAATGGTCGACGGCAGTAGTTAAATGTATATCTTCATTAAGGATGGCAAGTTTTGAAACAATACGACAAAACAATAAGAAACGAAACGAGATTGGGACGAAATAGAAATTGAGTATCGTGTTCTTGACGTGTTCGGGATTTCATTTTTTTAACATGACCACGGGTTGTGTTCGTGTAAAAAAATTGAAACGAAATTTACATGATTTAGACACAAAATTAGCACGATTTCTCCACAATCTAGATAGGGCTTTGATAAATTAGTTTGTTCTTCATTTATTGGCTATTCTTTCTCTTGTTTTCACTGGAATTCGTGTTTTTCGTGTTTGGGTCGTGCTTAAATTGGGTGCTATACATATATATTGTGTAAAGACTAATTGAATTGATTTGTTCATTGTGTCATTCGTGTTGAAACGTGTTTAAATTGGGTCGTGTTCGTGTTGACTAAAAAAAACACAACTTCGTGTCGTGTCATTTTTATGTTAACATCTACATTTTTGAATCGTATCGTGTTAAGTCAAAATACGACACGAAAATACGATTTGCCACCCTATTCTTCATAAAAGAATGATGGAAAGGTATTAAATTTATAATCCTGTATCATTTTCTGACTTCCCAAACTACCGCAATGCTCTTAAGATACATATAATATGGCCTTACTTGCCCCTTCTTTTTTTTGATAGAATGGCCACTACTTTCGAAAAAGTAATGCTAGCTAATTTCAAAAAAGAAAAAGAACAGGGGGAAAACACTCTACTTCTGTAGACCCGTGCCTAACCATTATGTGTATTGAGAAAATTATCAAAATAGCTTTAAGAAGATGGGATATTTGCCAAAATTGTATAAGATTGTTTCTAATTACCAAAACTGGCAAAGGTTGTTGCAAAATTACAAAATTAGCAAATGTTGTTAACAAATTACAAAAGTAGTAATTTCTTGACTTTTATACCTTTTTGTCCTATTCAATTACCTCTTTAACACCCCCAAAACAATTTAGATTCTTCATCTCTCTTTGAAGAACAAACCCACTTCTTTTGTTTGAAATGAATGGACTAATTTCACCGTGTCACTACTCAATTAAAATGATAGAATAAACTGTGTCGTTTTTTTGCCACACATGATTACATCAATAAAAATTTTGCGTAATTTTATTTATATCTACAATATCTCGTGGTTAATCCGAGTCGCCTACTAAATTAATCTATAAATGTAGATAGACAAGAAAAAAATATTATTTATTTAATTTTATAAATATTAATGATTTAATATTAAAAAATCTACTAGAATAATAAGTACATCCACTTTAATTAAATAAATAAAAATAAGGGTAATTAGTTTTAAGGACGAATATTCTTTTCTCTATCTATTTAAGGACAAAACTTTTATACCAATAATTTAAGGTTCAAAATTTTGTTTAATGTACAAACTTTTACGGATAAAGAATTAAAATTAAATTAATATAACTACAAAAATAATTTATGTTATTGTTATTCCTACAATATCACTATCATCTAATTGATTATTAAACTAATCTAAACTCTAAAATCTTGCTAGAAACTAATATTTATAAAATCGAATTCAAAATTCAAATTTAAACAATCAAATAACTTCTAACAACTTAATCAATTACTAAAAGATAGAAAATCAAATAATTCAAAATTTAAATTTCAACAATTAAAAAAAATTAAACAACCTAATCAATTTGATTAGTAATTAAGAAGTGTGATTTTATTTTATATCCGCGAAATTTATCAGTCTATCTCTCTTTTTGGGTTTTACTAAGATAATCTCTATTAACCACTAAGTTTAACCACGTTGTTGGATAAACTTAAAAAAATTAATATTGGCATAATTTTTATAAAATAATGATTCTTTTTAATTCAATTATAAATTATCCACCAAATTTTTACTTCTATCCATCGTCATATAAAATATCAAAAAGTAAACATAAATTGTATAGTAAAATGATATTTCTAATATATATATAATTTACTGTCAATTATATTCACTTTCTGGACTCGATGTTATACTATAAAATTAGACTATAGTCTATAGTTCACATTTTTTCCAAAATTGAGATTATACAATAATTCACATTAGTCTTGGAATAGTAATTAAACAGTAAGTATAGTTTGAAATATTTATAATACGTCTACAAAATTTAGTTCCTACCTAAAAGCAAATTAAAATTATAACTTCAATTATAGATTCATGATGGCAAACAAGAAAACAAACACATACTATAATTGCAGAGCCGGCACTGGGAAGGACTGGCAGGGAGACCGCCCAGAGACCAAAATTTTAGAGGAGCACAAATATTTGTTTGTGTATATATATATTAAAAAAAATTAAAGTTTTTAATTAATAACGAAACTTTCTGAGAAAACAATATAGATTTCCAAAGTTCTAATTGTATGCAGGAAAATAGTTTTTTTTAACTCTTCTCCGATCTTTCTCCCTTTATTTAATCTCAATTTTCTCAGGCTACTAGATATAATTAGAGGGGTACAAATATTTTTTCTTTCATTTATATTGATTTTAAAATAATAATAAAGAATTTGATATTTAATTGTGAGGCATTCTGCAAGATTTTATTCAATTGTAATTTTTTTTTTGTGCCATGTAAATTCTTATCATTAAAATAAAATTACTTTTTTTAATTTTAAAAAAATAATTTATCTATCTCTTTATCTTTTCTCGATGGTTTCTCTCTCCCTTTGGTCAAATTCTCTCTCTATTGTCACTGCCATAGATCTCACCCCCATTGCCTTTATTATTTCTTCAAAATGAATAAGCACGATGACCAATTTCAAGAGGAAAAAATGGATTAGCAAACCCCACAAACAGACATGTATATCCATGAATTAGAGACAAAATCAAAGCATCTAATTATTTCTGTCACTTCTTAAATTAATAAATTAACAAGAAATGGAGTAGATTGAAATTAATTACCTGAATTAAATTAAGCCCAAATTACAACTTTCACAACAGCACGCAAAGTAATTGCACAAAAAATACACTAGCTAACTTCCCAAGTAGATAAATCCCAACCAAAGATGCTGTGTGTGTGAGAGAAAGAGAGAGTTAGAGAGAGAACTGAGGAGCAAAAGTGAAAGGGAGCAAATTATTACCAAACAAAACCAATTATATGATTAGATATCACTTTGCAGTTTATAAAGTTAAAAGAAATAAATGTATTTGTAGGTGATTAAATTCATTTAATTGTTGAATGATTTAGATATATAACTTGTACAAATATACATGGTTGTTAATCTAAATTTTTATCCATTTGTGTCATCCACGCATCAAAAATTATTTTGGTCAAAAATAGAACTAAGAAATCATCTTTATTACATAGAATTCAAGAGATTCATATTTAAAAAGAAAAAAATATATATAAAGTAAAAAAATCCAACAAAGCGTTCAAATGAATTTAGGAAAATCCACTTGATATTATATATCCTATAATAAAATAAGAAATAACATTCTATAATAAAATAAAAACTAACTTATTAAAATATGCCATCCTCTCAAAACTTTGAAGAGTAACATTCAAAGAACTTATTGGATGAGCAGGGTGGGGGGGAATTTTCATTATTATTATAGTGACAAGGAAGAGACCGAAATCTTCTATTTTTAATTATATATATATATATATATAAGAAATGCTCTGGTAACACAACAAAATTGAGAAAAAATAAAATAAATACTTACACAACTCGCAACAAGATCCTAGTGCTGAAAGTGAAGATGAAACTGCTTTTCGATCGAAAGTTCTCTGCATCATCCAAAAAATTTGATCAACAAGACAACAAACACAAACGTGCATTTTCACACATAATTACATATATGCATAAATCGCAGGCAAAATCAAAGCATCAAATTACTTCTGTCTCTTAAATTAATAGCTAAAGAATAGAATAAATTAAAAGTACTTACTTGAATCAAACTATGCCAAATTTTACAACACTGCAGAGAGTTAAATTATGAAAATCAAACTAAGCATCAGATCGAGATAAGGCCACTGCTAGCTTTCGAAAAGAACAATAGTGAGATCCAAATGGCTAGCTTTCGAAAAAGAAAAAGTGCATGGGGCCACTTCCTGACTAGATTCTTTTTCCTAATCATAACATAATGTGTATTAAAATTCAAAACATAGATAAGATTAAAATCATTTAATCCATCTAAAATTAATAGTTTTAATTTTATTTTAATAATTTTTATAAAATATTAATTTTAATTTAATTAATAGTTAAAAACGAAATTTATTTTCAACTTGGTGTTTCAAAACAATGTGAGTATTAATTTAAAATAGAGAGCATAATCTAAGAAAAAGAATTTTTTATTTTTTTATATGTTTAATATTACTTTCATAAATTATAATTCACATAAAAAAAATGATAAAACAATAATGTGGCCTTACTTTCCCTTTTTTTTATAAAAAAAAAATGGCCTCTACTTTCCAAAAAGTAATGTTAGCTAATTTCAAAAAAGAAAAGGAGCACAGCGACTACACTTCTCTAGACCACAACAGCATAAAGATACGAATAATGTGGCCTTACTTCCCCCTTCCTTTTTTTTTTTTTTTTGATAGAATGGCATCTACTTTCCAAAAAGTAATGCTAGCTAATTTCAAAAAAGAAAAAGAGCATGGGACACACTCCACTTATGTAGACCAAGTATTGAGAAAATTACCAAAATAGCATAAGAAAATGGGATATTTACTAAAATAAGAGTATCTCCAATAATATAATTAAAATAATAATTATAATTAAATTTAATAATGTTAGTTAAAAATACTATCTCAATAATATAATCAAATTTTAACAATATTTTAACCAATAATCAAATTTACTCTCTTTATAATCAAACTTAATAACTTTCTTCAATAATCAAAATGTGAGATCCACTAATTTTATTAGTTAAAAGAACTTTTTTAAAATTTAAATCATTTTTTCCTTTTTCTTTTTTATAAACAATACTCAAATGAAAAAAAAATAGCCATTGAAAAAGTCACATTATTAACTTTAATAATTTACCAAATAAATAATCAAAAAATATTTTAACTATGCAATTTTAATTATTCTATTAAAAATGGTCTTACGGTGGATTGTTTATAATTATCAAAAGTGGCAGTCGTTGTTGCAAAATTACAGAACTAGCAAATGTTGTTAACAAATTATGGATCCGTTTAATAGCAACATAGGAAATAAAAAAAAAAGAAAAAAAAAAACCTATTTTTTATGAAAAGTTTGAAAATAAGTTGAAAGATGTGGTGAGATGTTTTCTTATTCTATTACTTTTTTCATAAAGAAATTTTATTTGATGGTTGAGAAAGAAAAAAAATTCACAAAAAAATTATGAAAGATGGTAGACATCTACTTATAAAATGAGCATAAAATTGAGAGCATACCTTAACTTATTTTCTAACTTTTTATTAAATTAAATATTTTTATTTTTATTTTTTATGTTGTTATCAAACTGACTTACAAAACTAATAATTTCTTAATGCCCTTTTTTGATCTTTTTCTTCAATTAATTACCTCTTTAACACCCCCCCTCCCCCCGCGGGCCCCTTTTTCCTTTTGCGTGGATTTCTTTCATCTTTTTCTAAAGGATAAACCCACTTTCTGTATTTGAAATGAATGGAATAAATCTCGCCACGTCACTACTTAATTAAAATGATAAACTAAACTCTGTCGTTTTCTGCCACACATGATAAACGTTGTAAACTTTTTCTCCTCCTACGCCTCTCTTTTTGGTCCTTTATCTGTCTTTTTCTCATATGGATTCTCTCTCCTTTCGGTCATTTAGCTCTCTATTGTCACTGTTATTGATCTTAGTAGGTGTTTCTATCGAGATGAAAATTAGAAAATTCAAATTTAAATTAAATTTAAAAATTTGTGTGAGAGTATAAAAATTATAAAGATAATAATAAGCTTGGACATGAGCCAGCTCAAATTCTATAAGAGAATTTATAAAGGGGATAAAGTAGGCTCTTTTTAGTCTTTTACCCTTAACCCTAATGTAATATATGTAACCCTAATTCTATGAATATAAATAGAATACGAGATAGCAGTGAAAGGGGGCCTCCCTCCATATCTTAGATAGTAGAAGAATGAATTAGCTAGAGGAATTATTTCTAGAGAGAGAGAATGATAACTTGTATCCTCATTTCAATTGCCTTTGAGCTAATAAATCAAACACACACACAAAAACAGAGGATGTACTGTCGGAATAGCATAAGCGCTACCGGAGGAACCTATCGTACTCAAAAATCTCTTGTCTCTTTCACCATCTCCATCTATTACTCCATTGATTTTGCTAAGAACTTCATCATGTGGGTTTGCCCAAATTTTTGGCCACCCACAATTGGCGCCGTCTGTGGAAATCGATTGATTGGTGGAGTATTCTTGAAGATGCTAGTAAGCAAAGTGTTCTTCAGAGAAAGTCTCAATAAAAGCAACAAAAAAATACTCTAAGCATCAGATAAAATTTCTTCTCTTATTAATTATATGTTGGCATTCTTTTAATATTATTAAAATATTATTAGTTTTGTATTGCTGCGCATATTTCACAAAGGATATATATACCCAATTTACACCATGTATGTGTAGTTCACTGATCCAGTGTACTCTATTTTTGTATAGAAAATGGTTGAAAGTTCCTAAAATACGTCCAATCAAATTGATGGATTGTAGCCAACTCAGCGTCCTTTAACTTTCATTAAGATGAAAGCGCAAGAGTTATACCAAATGCTTGCTTAGTTCGGCTGGTTAGCTGCACTCCTTAGAATGTGGAGGTCGTGAGTTCAATACTCGGCCAGAACAAGTATTTTTAGCCTAGACCAATTTGCCGAGAACAAGCCCAGCCGACCTGGTGATATAAAAGAAGCGCAAATAAAGTTTCAATAATGTATCTTGCCAAGATGGTTAGCTGTTCAGGTCACAACTTGGAGCTCGTGAGTTCAATACTCGGCTAGAACAAGTATTTTTGGCCGAGATCAATTTGCCAAGACCAAGCCCAGCCAATCTGGTGATATAAAAGAAGCGTGAATAAAGTGTCAATAGTGTATTTAGCCAAGATGGTTAGGCGTTTAGTTCACAACTTGTAGGTCGTGAGTTCAATACTTGGCCATGACAAAATATTTTTAATTCGGCAGAATAATTGCCTAGCTCACACAAGCTTGGACAAGTTATGAAATATAAGTACAAATAAAATTTCACAGATGTCCTTGGCCGAGCTGGTCAAGTGCTGAACTCACAAGCCTGAGGTACAAGGTTCAACACTTGGCCACGACAAAATATTTTTAATTCGGCAGAATTATTGCCGAGCTCACACAGGCCCAGCTGATCTATAAAGTTGAAGCGCGAATAAAATTTCAACAAAAGAATCTAGTCGAGTTGGTGTGCAGCTTAGTGTGTGACATTGAGGTTGCAGGTTCAATACCCAGTTATGGCAAAATTATTTTTACTCCAGATTGTTGAGTTTAAGGAACATTTCAATTGACAAAGTTCAACTGAGCTGGTAATAAATCAAGAAAGGCAAAAATTTTCATGCAATGAGACTTAGCCGAGTTGGTGTGCAGCTTAATGTGTGACATTGAGGTTGCAGGTTCAATACCCAACCACGGCAAAATTATTTTTATTCGGCAGATTGTTGAGTCTAAGGAACATTTCAATTACCAAAGTTCAGCCGAGCTGGTAATAAATCAAGAAAGGCAAAAATTTTCATACATTGAGACTTAGCCGAGTTAGTGTGCAGTTCAGTGTATGACATTGAGGTTGCAGGTTCAATACCTAGCCACGGCAAAATTAATTTTACTCGGCAGATTGTTGAGTCTAATACTAGAAGGGACTTTATTTACCTTGCGATAATGATTTTTTCCTTCTTCAGATATTTTCGAGAATTCGATTCCAGAAATGAAACACGTTGAGTGTCGGGAATAGAGTCGATAATTCTTCAAAAATAAGATTATAACAGAAAATGTGTTGGCCTATTTATAGTGGTGGGAAGGGATTGTCACGCGACATTTCCCCAAGGGCAAGTGTCGCACGACATCTTGAGCAATGTCGCGCGACAAACAGCTGAAGCGATGTCTCTGACTGACTGATGTGTCAGAGAGTGGATGGTCTAGGTCAAAAGGGTTTGTCGTGCGACAATTCCCCTTAAAAATAGGTTTGTTTGGCCAACAAAACCTTTTGGGGCAGTTTCGGGTGCTCGGGTGGGTTCCAGACTCCAAAACTGTACTTCTCGAATGTAGTTAGGGTTCTTGCGGGGGTCACAGATTGGGGTGTCTACAGACCCTCTCGACTCAAGCTCCTTACTTGCAAAGAATTGAAGCGACTGGAAGAGACCGTGGTCCATGGCTCCTGTAAGAACTCTAAGGAAGTGTGCGTATGCAAAAAAGTGTTCGTGAATGCCTCCGGAGAGGACTTGTGTTTGGTTTTGCCTCCGGAGAGGGCTTTCGTTACCTCATTGCCTCTTTCGAGAACTTTCATTTGCTTCACTCGCCTCAGATGGGAGGACTACTATTTTTCTACTTGCCTCAGGTGGGAGGACTACCGTTGCTCTACTTTGCCTCTTCGGGAGGGCTTTTGATCTTCTCGTCTCATGTGGGAGGACTACCATTGCTACATTTTGCCTCTCTGTGAGGGCTTTGTTCTTCTCGCCTCATGTGAGAGGACTACCATTGCTCCACTGTGCCTCTCTGGGAGGGCTTTTGATCTTCTCGCCTCAGGTAGGAGGACTACCATTGCTACACTTTGCCTCTTCGGGAGGGCTTAAATCTTCTCGCCTCATGTGGGAAGACTACCATTGCTACACTTTGCCTCTCCGGGAGGGCTTAAATTTTTTTGCCTCACGTGGGAGGACTACCATTGCTACACTTTGCCTTTTCGGGAGGGCTTTTGATATGTAAAAAGAAAGAAAATTGCCTCTGGGAGGGCTTTTTTGTGAGTACTTTTGCCTCTGGCGAGGGCTTGTGTTCGAGTTTTTGCGCTTCGGTGAATTTTGGTTGTCTCTCTTAGACTGCTAGAGTGAGAGAGATAAATTTTGCGAGAGTGAAAAGAGCTTCTCAGGAGTTTAAACTTTATCCAGATGTTCATTTTCCCGTGTTTTTTCTGAATTTTAACTCTTATGTTTTCCTCGAGTAAGGATACTTCTCTAGTGTCTTGATTATGCCCATAGATTTTGAAAGCAAGTTGGGGAGCTTTGGGAAGTGTTTAAGAAAGATATAAGTCAAAAGAAAAGAATAAAATTTCTCGAAGCAGTCCTCTGATCAATCAGAGGCCACCTTTTAGTGCATAATCTACTCTCTGATCAATCAGAGTATCCTTTGATCAATCAAAGCCCACCTATCAGGGCAAAATCTACCCTCTGATCAATTAGAGGCCTTTTAGATCATAAAGTACAGCCCTCAAAAGCAGTTTTTCTCACCTTTTGAAGCATGGAAACTCACCAAAAGTGCTGGACTTTCCATTTCTAGATAGGATCAGGTGCTTTTCCTTTGGGATCTTTAGAAAAATGTACTAGAATACCCATTTTTAGGCATTGCTCTCCCATTATTTAATTGCTCTTTGTCCCTCATGTAAAGAAGGTGATTTTTTTAGATCTAGACTCAAGTAATATACGAAATTTTCCTGCACTTTCTTTTTCTATCATTTGTAAGAAATCTAGTTAGAGAAACTCTTGAGAGAAATGGAGACCACTTTAATGGTTTTTGTTCATACAACTATCATGGAGTACGTAATTTCATTGCTAAGGCTAAAAGATGAAGTTTGCATTGCATTAATTATGTAAGTTTGTTTTTCATTCCATTGTTATTATTATTAAATACTTGTTGAATCCATCATCTTTTCTATTTAATCAACCATTCATAAGCTAGTAAGATAATCCTCATAAAGTAATTTGACTTTGTATGCCTTGTATATATAGATCTCAAGCATTAATAAGGAATTGATACACTTGTGTGTTTCTTATTAGCCTATGTCCATTCTTTCTATGATTGAGATACTTTACATTGCCAAGCATGTTTAGTCTTTAAATATTCATAGAAATACCATAAATTTGAGATTCCAATCCTTGAATGCTTTAATGATATGTTAAGTGTTTTCTACACTTTATGTGATTTTGAGACTCAATATTTTCTTAGTTAGAGTATTGCCAATGAGGATCTCTTAAGTTTATGCCATAATCAACTCCACTAATCACCTTAAGGATTGAATTTGTATTTATCAAATGTGTCTAAACCGGATGATTTGATCTCCACCTATACCTCCTAATCTTAGACAAATGAATGTTATGATTTATTGAGCTAAACATTTTAGTTGGCCATTTTCATAATCAAGTCAATTGCTTAGGAAAAACTAACAATCAATTCTCAATGCATAGTTTAAGTTTATGCCTTTTTCTTTTGATGTATCTCAAGTTTGCATCTTGGTTGAACATTATATGGGAATGGGTTGCACTTGCTTCACACCTTTTGTTATAAGATAAAAATGAGAAATACATTTGTGATGAGTTTTACTTACACCCTTTCTTTATATGGCATTTATATGGGAATGGGTTGCTTTGGCTTCACACCCCTTTGCTTAGAAAAGTGCACTTAGGAATTGCATTGAGAATTTTGAATGAGATTAATTTTACATAACATTGCAAAGCAAATGAATTTTATAATGCCTTAGCTTTTTCTTATCAATTGATACATTACTTTAATTTTTATTGCAAGACTTTAAAATCAACCAATCAAATTCTCTTAAACAAGACTTTGGACTCGTAATCACCGCATCGTCTTTCCGACTATCCTTGTAGTTCGACATTTGGACTTACCAAGTATTATAACTTGACAACCTACACTTGGGTTCCTAACCACGAAAATATTTTTGGCGTGTCACAAACTTTCTCATATTCCCCCTGAGCAACAAACCCAGGAGGTTACTACGTATAAACCTTCTCGTGAAAATCACTATGAAAAAAAAAACATTCTTTATATCGAGATGTTGCAAAGGCTAATGATGAGTAGCAGCCAAAGAAATAAATAACCTGATAAATGTTAATTTAGCAATAGGTGAAAAAGTATCAGAATAATCGACTCAATGGGTTTGAGTATAGCCCTTAGTAACAATGCAGGCTTTCAAATGAGCAACAAACCCATCAGGATTGACCTTGATGGTAAACACCCATTTGCATTCGATAGCTTGTTTCCCTGCAGGTAAAGTAACCAAGTCCCATGTACTATTCATATTTAAAGCATTTATTTCCTCTATCATTGCATTACATCATCCAGGATGTGATAGGGCCTTGTGGACAGTTTTAGGAACATATATAGAATTAAGAAATGTAATGAATAAACAAGACGAAGGTGACAAGTGATCATAAAATACACAAAAAGAAACAGGATAAGTACATTGACGTTTACCTTTGGGTAAAGCAATGGAGAGATCATTACTTGTCACTGAATCTGATGAAGAAGAAGCTGATGGAAGACATGGATCATGAGGGTGTCACCGTCTGGAGTAAACTTTATGTATGGGAGGTTTGACGGGTGTTGGTTCAACAATGGGTTCAAGGAATGCGATATTATAGACTAACAAATCATCATCCTCCCCTTGACTTTCAAAAGTAGAAGACGAAAAATATGGTATTTCTTCCTTCCAGGAATATAACATGAGCGAAAACAAGGTACTTATTCAGACTAAGACAATAACATATGTATTCTTTTTGAAGACAAGAATACCTCAGAAAAACACACTTCAAAGACTTGGGGTCTAACTTAGTAACTCGTGGACGGATATCCTGAATAAAGAAAGTACTACCAAATATTTTGGGGTCAATAGGAAATAATGATTTGTTTGGAAAAATAACACTATATGGAGTCTCACCATGAAGAACAGATGAAGGCATTCAATTAATTAGAAAACATGCTGTGAAAACTGCATCAGCCCAAAATGGTTAGAAACATTCATTTGAAATAATAGGGCTCTTGCAATTTCAAGAAGTTGTCATTCTTTCATTCTGCCACTCTATTTTGGGATGGAGTATCAATACAAGAAGTTTGATAAAGGATACCGTTCTGAATCATGTACGTCTGAAAAGACGAAGATAAATATTATTTGACATTATCATTATACAATGTATGGATAGAAGTAGCAAACTGAGTTTTAACCTCAGCGCATAATGCACAAAAATGAGAAAATAATTCAGAATGACTTTTCATTAAATATAACCAAGTAGCACTAGAATAATCATCAACAAAAGTAACAAATTACTTAAATCCAATTTTAGACATAACAGGGCATGAACCCCAAACATCATAATAAACTAATTCAAATAGAGCACGTGCTCTTTTATTGACTATCGGACTAAGAGTGATAGGATGATGTTTGGCAAATTGACACGACTAACAATTTAATGAAGACACCTTGCTAAATTGTGGACACAACTCCTTATGTAGTGGGAGAGAGGGGTGACTGAGCCTACAATGAGCCTTGAACACAGATGTGACTCCTGAATATGCAACGGTTTTGGGTATCTGAGTGTTAAGAATGTAAAGACCTCCCGATTCATGTCCTTTACCAATAATCTTCTTTGTCATAAGTGTAGGTCGAAAAATACCCTAGAGGGGGGGGGTGAATAGGGTTTTAAAAACTTAATGCGGAATTAAAACGTTTTTAAAACATTTAAGCAAATCAACTTAGTTAAATAAGTTTATCAAGGAAAATAATCAATTAAATAATCAATGTCAAGAATAAGCAATAATATAAGCAACTTCAATCAATTAATATAACAAATAAATAAAAAGATTGAGTAAGAAAGATTGAACCAATTTGAAGTCGAAGATTTTTTGTCCACACGGTTCGGCTTGTTCCCCCTACTCCGCGCTCGGTTAGTTTCCCGAGAATTTCCACTATAACCGATCTCCTTTCGGGTGAAGATCAAACCACTACAAGTGTATTCTTCTCACACACTCTTACAAGTATTGAAAACACCTTCAATACTCTCACAAGAAATTCCTCTTGCTATTCTATGAGATACACCTCTCACAAATATGATTTGAATAAGTTTTGGTGGCTAACACCAATGTACAATATCTCTCTTGTGTATAACAAAATACAAATGAAGCTCACACTAAGAGATATCAAAATTGATCAAAGTATATAACTCAAAAATGAAGAATTTGATCAATAAGATGAATTGAATACTTGAATAACTTTGTATATATGTAAACTAAGTTTGTAGAATGATTCAAGTATGTTAAAACATGTCTAAGACATCATATTTATAGCTTACAAAATTATATCGCCGTTGGGGATGATTAAGAGAGGTTTTGGCTCCAAGGTATACATTTTCAAACTTTCCAACAGCTAGTTTTGACAAAAAAATTCAAACTTGTTTTGTTAATTTCTCCCAATTAGACTGTTGGATCATGCTCAAATTTTAGTCAAAATTTTCAGGAGATGTTGTCTAACTACTGTAAAAATTTCAAAATGATCGGAGTTCGGGAAGGCCTCCATTTTACCGTTAGATCAAAACTGGGCAAAAATTGAGCGAATTTTAAACGAAAAATAAAAATATTTTTCCAATTTAATAATTTAGTTCCAAATAAAATTCTAATGATTTATGAACCTCAAATATATGTTTCTAAGATACCAATTTTTATTATAGCTTAAAATATGATCATTTAAAATTAATATGAATTTATTTTGAAACTCGATTTTTGTAAAATAATGTTTTTCAAATAAATTCAATTTCAAGCTAGTTTAAATCAATCTTTAAAAGATGCAAGTTCATGTTTGAGCTATATAATCAATCAATTAAGAAACTTTACATTAATCCTAAGCAAACACTCAATTACCGAATAGATGAGTCTTCGAATGCTTCGATTTGTTTCTTCAAATTGATTCTTCACTTGAAGCTTTTTTCTTGAAACTTTTGCATATGATTCTTGATCTTTGTGCTTCATGGATTTGCATTGCTAGCTTGTGGGTGATGAGATTGATCTTCTTTGACTTGTCCAACGCTTGTAGTTGAATGATCTTGATTTGGATAGATCGGTTTTAGTCGAATGCTTCATTGACTTGATCGGATATTGATTGAATGATTCTTGTCAAACTTCCTTTGAGCAATTATGCTATTCTTGATTTTCCAAATAAGAAATCTATAATCTTATATCAAGAATATGTTAAATTACACATGATTGATTTATTGTTATTATTAAAATAAGATTAAGACCTTCAAGGTCAACAATAAGATCCTGAAACAATAAATAATCAAGAAAGAATGAGATCCAACAATTAAGGGTACGAGTAAGCTGGCTTACAAAAATCAAATTAAAGGACAAATAAGGTAAGTGTAGGACAGGTCATAGGGGAAGCAAAGGGGTTGGTATGATTGTTCTAGACCCCAGAACAGAAGATGATGATCCATCTGCTAAAGTAACATTAGAAAGGGATATATATGATTGAAATGTAGAAAAAAATGCTAGAATTACCTGCCATATGATTTGTGGCACCGGAATCAATGACCATTTGGATGATGAGGAAACAAGGCATGCATTTGGTTTACCTGAATTGGCAATTGCAATGACAAATGTGACTAGAGTGGATGAAGACTTTAGAGATTCTTGGTACTTAGAAAACTTGGCAAACTCATCTGCAGGGATAAAGACTGATTTTTCAGCCATATCATTGGTATATGTAATATGTGCCGAGTGAGCTCTCTAAGTCATGTACCGAAACTTTTTACAATCCCGCTTCAAATGTCCTGGAATATGACAGTAATGACATACGATCCATCCGGAGCCCTTTCCCCGGGTCACACTCTCACCTGAATCATGTGCGCAAGTATCAAAATTGTTACTGTTCGATCCTTCTCTATGATTGCTTAACCAATACTGTGATCGCCCAAGTTCAGACTCATTATTTTTACTAACTAGAGCACTATTGAACGGAACAGGTGGAGTCTGAACCGGCGAAGCCCCTTCTATGCGAAGAAGTCTACTATACATTTCCTGTAAGGAGGAGAACTCAGGATTAGAAAGAATCTGGTTCTTAGCAGTTTTAAATTCAGCTGGAAGACTAGCTAGGAAACTCATGATAGCCATCTGCTCTCTCTGACTTTGCTGAACTTTGACATCAGGGTTATACGGCAATAACATATTAAGTTCTTCATACGTTTTCTTAAAATCCATAAAGTAACTCATAATAGACCAATTCTGTTTTTTTGCACGGTAAAAGGCTTTGCACACATCATAAATACGAGAAATATTCTATTTCCCAGAGTATAAAAAATATAGATAATCCTTTAACTCCTTAACCAATTCACAATGGTTAATCAAACTAATCACGTTACTATCAATCGAATTTCGAATTTGTAAAAATAACCGGGCATCCTCTCTTAGCCACGTCTCTCTCGACTTGTCTGAAGGTGGATCACTAGTCATGTGATCATCCTTATCGATACTACAAAAATAAATTCGAATGATTTTACTCCAATCAAGATATTTGGAGCCATTAAGTTTATGTTCAGTAATTTTTGACATTACAGAAACCACATCAGAGAGAACTGTCGCCTTCTGCTCTGACATACTTAAATAATTTTATAAGAAGAACCAAAATTACTACGAACAAAGTAGGTAACAAAATAGTGCACAAAACAGCTTATAAACCAGAAACGAGACAGTGAACAGTAGTAAATTAGAGACAAAACGGTATCGAAATGCATCGTACACGCCTGAAGAGAAATCAAGCCACAAAAATCTCAGATAAACTGAGCAAACCAAAGAACATGTCATAAATCTGGAGTACTAACCAAAAAGGAGTCAAAAATTGAACTGAACCAAGTCACCAAGTGTTTACGACAAAGGCCAAACCGAACCAAACTCAGATATGTACTAAACCAAGGCGAACTGAACCAAACCAAGCACATATACTTGCTGAATACACTGAGCTGAGTCAAACGAGAGTGGCCGGAGGGTGAACGGAGCCACCACACACCTGCGCGTGAAGGCAGTGACTAGGGATTACGATGGCGCGTGAGCGCCACGGGCGGGGGGTTTCGTCGCTGGATTCTAGGCAAGTGCTGAATAAGGGATGATACTCCACCTTAGGTAGGAGGTGAGACTAAACAGGCACCGTGGACTGCTGAACGAATTTCGAAAGTGGAAACCCTAACTAACCCTAGTATGCCGTTAAATTGCAAACTTAAATCATGAAAGAAAACCCTACTTGCTCTGATACCATGTTGTAAACTATGAGAAGGAGAAAATTGTGTTCTATATTATTAGAGAGAAGATTACACACACACACACACATATATATACATACAAAGACTCCTATTTAAGTAAGGAAACAATCCTACCAATCCTACTAATTAGGATCCCCTAATTTTCTACTTTCCTTTATACATTATTTACAACTCGTAACAAATAATATGATTTTAAGATTGTTTTGTTGAAAGAGAAGACATTGATATGGAGCCCCAATTTTCATCGATATTAAGTTTCGGTTAGAGCCTCAAAATCCCTAGAGACGGCCTTGTCCAGGACCAATACATAGCAACATCTTACACTGCAGACTATGCAGGAAGGTGTTTTATGGTGGGGTTAGTGGGTAGAAGCAACACTTAGCTCACCAAGATAGAAGAAGATTTTCACCATGCCCTTATGTTTCTACTGATCTTAGGGAATAAACGAGGATGCACCTTACTAGTCCCTCTCAGCATAATAATGATGATGAGTTTGATGTAGATTTTGCGAATTCGACTAGGGAAATGACAATTCAAGGGCAAGACGGCTTAGAACTTGAAAGTTGTTCTGATTATGGAAAAAGTAAACCTTTAGAGCCTAAGCATTCTAAATCCGTAATGAAGGCATTGAGGAAAAAGTAGAGCACAGTCAGGGTACTTTTGACTTGCATATGCAGAAAACCAAATAAACATATCTGAAGCTGCAACTTATGTTATACCACCATCATATCAATTGAGGTTTACCTCTTCCTTAACATTCCAAGACCAGTTCGGCCGTGGGCCTCTAGGTCCAAGGCGTTGGCACCCTTAGGCGTAGGTGGAGGTCCAAGGTAATGCTTTGTTTGAATATAGAGACACAAAATTATGACAGAGCATTTTAATCATTCAAGAATTAAAAAGGCGATTTTACCTTTTATTTTAGTCAGGATATCCTTGTGTTTTTTATTGTGGCTGGGCTGTTCTATAAAGCCAAGTTTCCGGCTTTAGTTTAAATTCGTTTTGTTGTTTGCCTTGGTCCCCTTTATGCTTTCTTGTAAGCCATCGGATTTGGGCTTTTCAAATCCACATTTCTTTTTTATAATTAGGTCTGCTTCCAAGGCCTACAATTTTTGAAAAGGAAAAAATTGTTCAAGAATTACGTTGTTGCTTTATTTAAGAAAGCAATTTTAATGCAAGTGCAGGGTATTTGAGAACCCAAATGCAAAGTGAGAAGGCTTGGGGAAGCTAAGACCTCTAGTAATGATATAGGGTGGAAGTTTGCAATTCCAGTGCCGAAACATAACTACATGTTACACTGCAATTATGTGGGTGGCAAATTGCGAGTAATGGGTTGAAGCAACACGTGGCTCACCAAGATGGAAGATTTTCACTGTGACCTTATGTTTCTACTGATATTAAGGAAGAAAAGAGGAATCATCTTCAAGTTTTAAAGGAGATACAGGATGAATAAACAGGGAGGAAAGGAAAGAAGTAGGAAAACAAAATCTTCGCTTTCAGCACAATGATGATGATGATGAAGATTTTGGGAGCTGGATAGATGGAATGGCTGATCAATGTATCGTATGAGCAGGTCTGACAAAGGAAATTTGTGTCTGATAAAGGAAATTTGTGTTGCATCTTCATGAGTATCAATTGAAGTTTACCTCTACTTTAACATTACAGGCAATATTAAATTATTAATCACACATCACCATTTACTGGTCCAAGATGTATTGTTCAATTCATCCGAGTGCAAGGTTTGGATTTTATCATTTCTCGCCATACTAATTCTTGTAAAAATATTGGTTCTTAGTTGCCCAGCTTTCCATTTTGTGTGGCATAATTTTTGCTCCAATTCCAAAGCTCGGAATTGGATTCTCAAAGTAGTATTCCTACAACAATCGGCTCTATGGGTGATACTAGAAGAATTTTAGTAAGTAGTAAAAGTAATACTCCCTATATGTCAATGTAAAAGTCAAGATGTGCGATAAGGCGTTTGAGATTGCCAGGTCAAGAGTTTGAGGGTTGAGACCCAACCCCCCAAGCTCGAATGCTGGAAAAAAGTAAGATATTCCAAATTAAGTGGGGGAATGGACTAATTATAACGTTGGTTTAAAACTAGTGTGGAATAATTTATATAAGTGTTGTCCAGTTGAAATTGCATGTATTATTGAAATAACCCTGTTTCATAAATATGTAAATAAGTGTTTAACGAATGTCACGTAATTGTTCTTTATCATAGGAAAACATGTGAAACAGTAAAGGCTTACATATTTATTTTTGGTTGTGTATCATGAGTAGTTGCGGTGACGGATCTAAAATTTCGTGTTTTAGGTGACCAAAATATAAGTAAAATTTATTTATTTTTGACATAAAGTAATTAATATAAAAGCATGCTTAAAATAAGTTAAACTGGCGAAGACCGCAATTGTTACCTATTGTTTTCTCTCCATTTTTATAATAGTAAAACAAATTTTATGCAAGATTAGAATTTGTATAGATACGTTTAAGTCTAAAATGTAATGAATTTTACCTCTAATTTTTTTTTTTTTTTTTGAAAAGACCAATCAAAGAATACTACTCAAATTTTTAAAAACCTAAAAAATAATTTTCAAATTTTCAAAACTATCGGCCCTCGGCCCCCCTTGCATCTGCCAGTGAGTCGTTGTATGTTTGTTATATTTTCTCGAGAAGTGATCATTCATTTATTTCAATATATAATCCAACTATTCCTTAGGAAAACAATAACTAGGGTATATTATTGTTAGGTTATATTCAATAACAAAGTTGAAAAATAATTATTTTTATGAGAATTTAAAAGATGAGATGAGTAATTTAAAAAAATACTCTTTATCCTATACTTATTTTTATGAGTAAACGTATTTCATCTTCCCTTATATTTTATGGAAAAATTCTCTTCTTTACCACCCGAAAAAAAAAATCCCTATGACAAAAGCAAAAATCTAAACACATTTCTCAACATTTTTTACTACTTCTCGTACAAATCAAATGTTTTTGCTATTATTTTGCAATTTGTTATCAAACGGAACCTTATAGTCAAAATTTTATCCCATCTAGTACTAAAATTGCGTGGATATCCTCGTTGAGTCAATATGGTGCTACACCAATAATATATGATTGTGCTAGTTGACATTAAAAATTAAAAAGACAAGGGTCAAGAGTTCGATTATCGTTGCTATAATCGAAAAAAAAATTTATATATATATACAGTCCCTACTATATCCAAGACGTGAAATCCAGCTTTCACCACAAAACTAACCTTGACCATGATAATAAATTAAAACTAAGCTATCTTCTCTCGAGGTGAAAGCTGGCTTTGCAATATATACACATTAATTTTATTGAGGTGAAAGCTATCTTCTCTTGAGGAGAAAATTAATATGTATATATTGCAAAATAAACCTTGACTCATTGATATTGTCCATTATAATTCTCTAACTTTTGGACCAAAAAAAATCCACTTGTAATCTTCTTCTCGTTGTAAAGATAGCTTATATAGGTCTATTTTTTCAATTTTATAAAGATGATTTACTACTAAAATGAAAATATTTTAAATTAAAGGAGGGCAATTGCTCTGCTTTACTCTTAAGTACAATTCCTCCACCCCGAGCTCATATAGATTGTGAGGATATTGTCTTCGATAATTGAGATAAATACATTACATGTACAAATAAAGAAAGAGTTTTGTGATTAAAAGCTTACTTAAACTTCCAGCTCAGCGCCATGCCATCCCCACGCTGACTAGTAGTAGCATCCGCATCCGCATCTTTTTCTTCAATGTCTTCGTTATCAGATAATATTCATAGCATGTGGCCGTACTCAAGATCCAACGTCTTAATATATTTTTTTTGCTCCCCTATGCGTGGTGAATCCTACTTGGATTGTCACCATTGGACTAGTACATTCATTACTAATGTCAAACTCGATTATCATCAATCAGAATCATCAAACACATCATCATCAAATTCGTCATCATAGAATTCGTCATCTTCATGCTGGGGAGGTGGAAGTCTAATATGTGCAGCCACTTTCTCTTTCTGCCCCCTTTTCTTGATCATCAGTTTCTCCTTCAATACCCGGAACTGCTTCCTCATTTTTCCCATGAAAATATCAGCAAAAACACAAACCCGGAATTGCTTCCTTATTTTTCCCATGAAAATATCAACGGAAGCACAAGCGCATGTTGAAGCTTTACTTTTTCGATGACGCAGTTGTTGCCTCTTCAAAAGATTCTCATTTAAAACCTGAAGATGCATCCTCATTTGTTCCCCAATATCATTGGAAACATAAGGGCACGGTGGACCTCTTGTGTTCTGATGAGCCAAGTGTATGTTCAACCCAGTAATATTCCCATGGTAAAATAGTTCCCCGCATAACCTGCAATGTAACAAGCCGCTGTTTTTTGGGCCTGGAATTGCAAATTCCAAGACAAAATCATTACTAGGGGTCTTGAGATCCCTGGGATTCTCGCATGCCATTTGGATCCTTACATACTCTGCACTTGCATTAAAATTTACTTTCTTAAGTAACGCAAACAATGCATTTCTTGAATGAAGTAGTAGTAATGACAACAGTATTAATCAACCAAATTACTACTCCCTCCATTTCAAATTAAGAGTTTGGTACTCCATTTTCAAAAGTCCCAAATTAAGAGTCCGGTTTCCTTTCTAGAACATGATCGATGAATTAAATCTCACAACAACAATAAACAAGTTGTGCTATTAACCATTGACTACGTTGAAATTAGTGTATCCTTGAAAAAGAGTCAAAGTTAAACATGGACTCTTAGTTTGGAACGGAGGGAGTATTTATTAATCTCACCAACCAAACCAAAATAAAACCCATCAAAACATCTTTCTTCAAATCCTAAAAAGCAGTACTTAACCAACTCATACTGCCTAGTTAGTGGGTATATACAGCAAATTTAGTGACCCACAAAAGAAACAAGACAAACAAAGCTAACTTAACCAACCCAAAGAGGCAAACTAAGCGTTAACATATCTTACCTTCCTCTCTTTCGAATCCCTTTTGTAAAAACTTATTGTAAGGAGAAGAAAGCATTGCAAAGTTCTTGTATGATATTAATAAATTCTTATTTTGTCGCTACTATTGAATGTTGGAAGCAGAAAAAGGTCAAGACACCCATCCATTTTAACAAAAATAGGTGCCAAAACTAAAACCTACAGGTGCCTTTACTGATAATCTCAAACGAAGATAGCTTAGTTTTGGTTAAATCAAATTGCTCTCAAATGTAAGCAAGATTAATGAAACACAAACTAGAGATTTAAAGCGCGGACCTTAAATTCGACCCAGGTTCTTGATGGAACAAAAAAGAATTAATCAAAACGACCAATGGCTGCCTCTTAAGGGATTAACTTGCGCAACTTTGCTTTAATTTACTGAAAAGTTCAAGTAATTGAACCGGGCTCAATCAGGAAAGACTTGTGACTTGTCACTATCAGTAAAAGTCGGGTAATGAAACTAATTGTAGCTTTTAGTTTGATTAGACAAAAGCAAGATTACAGCTAAATTGATTTCTTCTTAATGGATAAAAACTAACTATATAAAAGATTTAAAGAAATTAAGAAGTGGCATCACCTTGTATCGGTCTAACCAATTCAAATGAAGATGCATTACTATAAAAAGCAATTCAGACTAACTACTCCCACATGCTAACCAAAAAAGTGATAGCACCATCCAACACTCAAAGGGAGACCACTCGAGCAGCCAGAGCTATAAAAGAAGGAGAAACGAAAACTATTGTTGAAAGTTGCATAGACGAAATTAGTTTTCGTCAGAAACAAGGTTACTTGCAATTTTTCCTTTACTTTTTTATCAAGCAATATTTGGACCTAATTTGAAATCTATCTAGACGCTCATGCAGGAACTAGAACATGGAGGAGTTCACTTTTCCATATATGACATACTTGGGATATCAAAATAATGCACGTTGACAAAAATATAACATGAATATAACCATATTCTCAAAGTATTGTGTGCTGAACGACATCAAAAACAAGCAGAGGCAATGAAAAATAAAAGAAAACAAAAACAGAGAGATGGAGAATACCTCTTATCATCGTGCATCTTGTGGAGCTCCTTTTATTCCCTCCATTGACAAATTCGAGGCTCTCAACATAATTAAATGCTCTGATCAAGCCCCTGGCCTCCGGAACTGCAAAATACTCAATTTCTAGGGTGCATGGATCATATGAGAACAACACATTTGAGCGAGTTTTCCGGGACCGAAAAATAAGCTCGCCATTTTTCCAAGATCCCACTGGCTCAACTATGCCCAAAAAGGGGCCAACAGTAAAGAGTCTTGTCCATGACTCCTCAACACCTTGTTCAGTCATCACCCATATCTCAAAGCATCTATCATTCTCTTCCTTCTTCGAATAAAAAATCACAGAGAGCGATCCCTTTAGGACAACAAGCTCGCTTTTAGTTTCACCATCGAAACCACAAGAATCCGGCACTGTCATCTGTCCAAACACCTCATCACGCAAATCAAATGAAACAATAATCTCCATTTTGTTCGATACGCGTTCTATCCAGTAGAAAACCCTGTTCAAGGTAATTGCCCTACTATGAAACCTCGAAATTGGTGCAGCAACCTCTGTTAATCTCCATGAATCTGAACTAAAGGTATACACAAAAACCATAATTCCACCCAAGGCCAACTTATAGGAAGACCGAAATACCACAACCTTGTAGTCGTTGGTATCTACAAGAAATCCAAACCCAACAAATAAACTAGACGGAAGCAAAATATCCCGGTGTGGGTCAAGATACCTAAACTGCCTGGTTGCAGGGTTCCATATAACCAGGGCCAGGTTGTGATTAATGATCCCTTGTGCACATATCAACCCGTTGCACGTACCCACAATTTTAACACAATTACTACTACTGAATGGAAATAAATGCAAAGGTAAATCAAAGGAGGTTTTATCGTCACGATTATAGACATAGAGTGCAGGGACGATGTACCAATTGTAATTAAGCAAAAGATCGCTCTCGGTGAGAAGCTTATTGCCATTGGTCTGATGGAGTTGCATAGTGATGAAATCGGGGCTTGTGAGTAGCACGTACCATGGCTTGCAAACGGACTTGAATCGTAACAAGGATTTGACGGGAAGTCTCGAAAGTATGTCTACCATTATACCTTCCGGTAGACAGCAATTCGGCAATATCAACATTTTCTATTGATTTGCTACTGCTTCCAATAAAATCTTAGTGAACTAGTAGCGATTACAATCGGAGTAAAGTTGAGAGAATTTGTCCTAGATCTCAATAACTTTACAAACGCCTAGCATGGGGAAAAGAAGCAGAGATGTATATATTGAATCTAGGTTGGTTTTTTCAGTGTGTGTAAACAGAATCAACTTTATATTATCATGCGCTACATTTTCATCATATAGTATTCATGAAGGGAATCTACTTTTCTTTCTTCAATTTTATATTACTCTACTGCTTGATTGCAATCAAATCTGAGGGAACATAAAATGACATGAAAATGTGTGAATTTGTTGAAAAAACACTCTTAACATTATTCATAAATATTGAAAATGAAGATGTCTTTTATTGTTGTCAAACATATGAAAGATTGAAGAGTATTTTTGTAACTTACATTTTTTTTGTACATCTCTTTACGCAATACATATTTACTTGTAATGAATTTTTTTTTACTGTAGTATTAATTCAGCGCCAACTAACTTGAAATCTTAGATCCGCCGGTGGTTCTAGAGCTCAATAACTTCACAAAAGCCAAGCCGCGCATGGAGAAAAATGAAAAGGGAAAGGGAAACAGATATGCATTGAATCTTGCAAGTTTCATTAAAAAAAATTAAGAAGTCCAATGAGTATGAATAGGAAGAAGATTATACTATGATATAGTCAATTTTTCACAATATAATATTCAATGTATGTTATAGTGCACATTGTGGGAAGTGTTTGAAGGGAATCTACTTTGATTACTTTTAATTTTGTTGATAATGATGTGGCCACAGATATTATTACAATTTATATAAAGATTGATAAGGATTAGCTTTGGTGTTCATTCATCGTCACCGCCTTAGCATTAAAATTAATATCATGATGATGATGAAATTAGGGCATGTGATTAGGGTTTTGAAACTGACCTGGATTGCAACAATGATCTTGAATTTCTGACTGCGTAACACACTCGCACGAATTTCACTTTGGTATACAATATTTCAAAATGCGCTCGATCATAAAATCTTTAAATATTACTCGGGTCTTACTTTAATTTAATGGAAAAATTAAGTCTACAACAATTGACAATCACACGTGATCCCAAAGACAGACTTAACACACAATCTAGAAAAAATTAGGTACTTTTCATCTAAATCAGAATATAATTAGTTTGTGCTTGTAGAAAAATCTAGAACTACTTCATTTCTTTCTCTTTCATTAATTCCTTTATCTCTCCAATTAATTACTCTCTCTAAACTTAAATCAACCACCATCCCATTTATTTCTCTCTCATCAATTGCCTTTTCTCTTTTAAAATAAAACTACGGTGTAGCTTCTCTATCTCAAAAATAGCCCATGGCCGGAGTAAAAGAAAAGTGGATAAACAAAAAAGATTGTGTCTATTCCAATTTAGACATTGTCGAAATCTAAAATATTTAAAGGCTTTGAAAAAAAAGTGAATAGGCAAAAAAAATTATACATTTAGATATCCTTTAAAAGTATGTTACATTTATAATATCTATTTTTATTTTTATCGCACAAACTTATTAATTGCATTAAAAAATATTTTATTAATCTATCTATCTATCTATCTATCTATCTATTATATGTGACATCGTGCTTTTATCTATATACGCGGTTAAAGCAACGGGCGAAATTAAGAGCAAAGGTGCTACAGGCCACCCAAAAAAAAATTGAATAAGTTAGACCAACTTTATAAAACAGGCCTGTTACCCATTTTTTTCTTCTACTGCTGATTATACAAACGTTACTGCTCCTCAAGCTATAGGCTCGCCCAATAAACCCATATAGCCGAGCTCTCACAACTCAGCCCAATCTTTTTACACTGATGCACAAACTAATTAAATAGTTATACTTATTTTTTATGAACTCTTTAGCATATGTTGTAATTTTTCTTTTCATTTTTTTTTTACCTGTCAGCGTTTTTCATTTTTGTAATTATAAAATCTTTTTGATAATTGTAAACTTAATAAACATACAAATATGATGTTTTTATGATTTAAAAAAAAAAATAAGAAAGTATTCCATTAAAAGAAAATTTCTACCAACTTTTTCAAATCAAATTCCTCGGAGACACACACCCACGTTCTCAACTCGAAGTTTTCAACAACACTATGATCATTGTACACCAATTTTGTATGTGTGGTCTTCCCTATTATCATTAGAGCTCAATATGAGTTTTATAATCTCATCTTTGTCTTTCTCTCGTCTATAACATCAAACTCTCGGATAAAAGAGTGAGTCTCCCTCAATTTAGACTTGACATGACAATCTAAGACTTGCTCAGTGAAATGAAAGTTTTTCCTATCCATTGCAATTGCATCTAATAGTCCTCGTATCTCCTTTATTTTATGTACAATCCTGACTCGAAATGCAATGGGGGAATTTGAGGGAAAAGAAGTTACTAATCTGTTTGAACTTGTTCCGACCAACGTCCACTTTGTGCCACAACATTTCTGTGTAAAAATCATCTAACAGGTCGTCAATTTCACAAAGAGCATTAAGCTTTTCCGGCCAATCTTTGACCTCAAGGTTTTTCGCCTACTGCTTCTCTGCATCCAAAAGAACTGCTTCGTTTGTGAACAACATGTTCTCAAGTTTTTTAAGGTCAATTTGAACACCCCATACCAATCCGAGTTCTTGGAGAGGAAGAGAGGTTAAGCTCCCAATAACGCTGCTTATGATGCCGAGGAGAAAGGTATCTGCATGGCTTCTTAATTACAGAGAAAAAAAAACTTCTAAGAGACGGGTAATCAGGCTGCCAGAGAAAGTCCCCCATTGAATTCTGAAGGATGCATTATGAAGAGATACATAGTGGATATTGTTCTATAAAAGAAGATCTGTCAATTAATATTAAAGTAATAAATAAGTATTAGATGTTAGAAAATTTATATTTTCTAATTTATGTGGGTAATATATTATAATATTTTAATTATATTTGTTATTTAATTAATGGGCTAATTTTTAGTGGTCTAATTAATTATTAATTTTCAGTTAAGCCCATAGACTACTCAAATAAATGTGGGCCAAATGTGTAGATACTTCATATGGGCTTATTAGAGTTTAATGGGACTCTAATTAGTTTATATATAAAGTTGATATTAGAGTTATGGTCTCCAATACACTAAATCAAATTACGGCTCCCTTCTCCCCATTTAGAAGAGAACCAAAATTCCCATCAAGACACAAAGGGGATTTGGTTGAGGAAGACCACGTACCCGCTCGATCAGTATTGTTATTGTGATCGATCCTCGCATTCCGCATTTGTTTGTCATGAATCCAGGTACGCGGTTTCATTGTTTTAATTTAGATCTTGATGATTTAACATGATGACTTTAAGTGATTTAATTTTAACAAGTGGTATCAGAGCGACTTCATGTTAAATTATTAAGAATTTGTATATATATTTTGGTTGATTTATGTGCCATCAATTTAAAATAAATAAATTCTTAGCCATGAGTTGTCTTTTGCGTTGAATACACATGTGTGATTTAGTGATATATATTTAAGGGGGGGCAAAATCTCCAATCAATTTGACTTCGGCAGATCAATGAGTTTAATTTATATTTAGTTGCGAGTGATGTGATATATATGTATATATATATATATATATGTTTAGCTTATAATGTGATATATATATATATGGGTTTAATATGTATATGTATATATATATATATATATGTGTGTGTGATGAGTTTTTTTTTTTCGGCAGTAAAGGTTCTTTTTGGCAAAAAAAAAAAAAAAAAAACCTAAAGTAGCCGTACAATGGCTACAGCAGTATCTTTTATAAATATTTATTTAGGGTCAAACTATTTACAACCTCCATTTATCTCATTAACACTTTTTATCTCACAAATACCCCCTAAATATAATTTTTTGATCACTAACAACCCCCTATTTACCTCTCTTATTTACTTTAAGTAATTTATATAAAGTATGTAATTAAAAATATAATTAACCTTAACTAAAATTAATCACACACTTTAAAAATATAATTAACCTTAACTCAAAAAATTAATCTATCAATTTATCCATGGGTAATAAATTAATCTTAAACTCTTTTGATGTGGGGAGAACATATGATATTTACTCTCCTGATGTGGGGAGAGTAAATGGAATAAATTTGGCTGAAGTGGGGAGACTGGTTTTTAAACCTACTGAAAAATTTTAAAGTTAAACTCTCCTCATGTGGGGAGAACATGTGTTATTTACTCTCCTGATGTGGAGAGAGTAAATGAAATAAATTCGGCCAAAGTGAGGAGATAATGAGATATAAGGAGGGTGTTTTAAAGTGTGTAATTAATTTATTACTCATGGATAAATTGATAGATTAATTTTTTTACCTTAGAGTAAATATGTTAATTGAGGGGGGTGTTTGTGAGATATAAGGGGGTGTTTAAAAATAGATCTATTCAAAATTAAATAAGGAGTATTAGTGAGAGAAATAGAGGTTGTAAATAATCTCACCCTTTATTTAGTTCACATAATATGATAATAAGTAGATGCATATATATAATTTGGTATGATTTGCTTGATGTGATGGTACTAATTTTTTGCGTGGGGGGTGAACGAAACCGTATATACAAAAGTGCAGAGATCTTAAATATTGATCTAATTAGCAATAAGGTTTGGTGGATATTTTTAATAGAGTAAATAATTGATTTACTTATTTATTTTTCTTCTTTAGAGACCCTGCACATTTTATTGTATTTTTTGGATTAAGATTCTATATAAAATTATTAAAATTTTATATTGAAAGATTGAATTTATTTTTGGTAAATTTAATTATAATGCATATGTTAAGAGTAGAGTTTTTTATTCTTGCATATATTGTGATTGAGGGTTTGGATCAAGTTTATTATTTATTTAAGATATTAATATTTATTATTTATGTAAATAATAATAGCCCAAATGAAGGTTGTTGTTTGGCAGAATAATAAACACACGCGTGAGAATAAATGTGTGGTAATTCTCAAGTTTTTCATGTGAGCAATAAGTCAGTCCAAAGAAAGGTTTTTTGTTTGACAGAAATAATTATCAACATTTGATTCTTGTATTGAGAGTACCTATTACAGTCTCGTTTAGGTGGTAAACCCCAGACAGCCAGAAATCCAAAATTGCAGTGCGCATCAATGTGGGAAAGATAAGGTTTATGCTTTGCAAATCTCATTAATACAGAAAATATTTTTTTTTATTATAAGGATGTGAAGCACAAATCATCTGATATTTTAAAATAGATGAATTAAAATGATAAGTTGCCAAAATAACCTCTATCGTGTAAATTTGTTTGTTTTATAATATTAAAATGTATGTAATTATTATTTATGCGAATAATAATCGGCCCAAAGGAAGGTTATTGTTTGACCGAATAACATGTACACTTGTGGTAATAAATATAATATGACAATCAAGTTTTCCATGCGAATAATTCGTCGGCCCAAAGAAAGTCCTATTATTTGACAGGATTTGTTATTTATATCTGATTACTGCGTTGAGATGACCAATTACAAGTTGATATTTCTGTCCAAAGACAAAATATCAATGTTGTGCTAGGTATCTTGTGATGGGGACCCACTATTGATAATTTGGATAATTGTGTCATTCATATATATTGTTTGTTAATATGTTATAACATGTATATTAATTGTAAATTTATGATTTTTTTAATTTGTTCTCTATTCAGTTTTTGTTATGTTTTATATATATCTACCAACATAAAGTTGGTACTGGTGTTTAACATCACAAATTTTAAGGATTGGAAATATAATGTTTCTATTCCAAAAATTTATTTATTTATTGAGACTTTATGAGAAAAATGCTACTTATTTTCTTAAAGAAATTATAGAAATATTTTTTCAAAAACAAAAGGATGAAGCAAGTAACCTTTTGATTAGTCTTGTTTCAATAAGGTATAAGGAAAAAGAACATAAGGGAAGTACAATATGAAAATGTCTAATATCGCTTTTAAACTAAAGACACTAAAGTTAGGGCTATCTAATGACTTGCTAGTGCATCAAGTTCTTTATTTTTCTTTTCGCACAATACAATTAGTTTACAATGAGTTACAATACTCATAAGGATAAATTAATGATCTCTTAATGAGCTCATATCTTACGGTGTGCAAGAAGGATAAAAGATTTAGTGATAAAAGACAGTGGTTACTTATCTAGCAAATACCTCTAAAGGACAAATGATAAAGGATAAAAATTAAGAAGCTGCAGTTAGAACAACACTATAGTAATTGCAAAAGAAACATGATAAAGAATTTGTCAGTTAATTTTGCAAGAAGGATAGACATAGTAATATTTCAAATATGTCATTTGGCGTGTAAAGTAGGATATACTTCTCATTATGGTTTGTTCGGTAGTTAGTTTAACTTATGTACATGTGATTATTTTGTGAGTAGATTTTGGTGACACTACTCACGTAAGTGTGTTTAGAGGTTATATGTGGAGCCAAAAGACAATTGAAGTTGAAATATTCATATATCAGGGTAGTGGCAAAACAGTTACAATTGAGGTTTTAAAGAATTTTAAGTTATCATTAAAGACTAGTTACTTTTGAATTTGGGAGAGACTTATATGGTATTGTCATTTAGGCATAATTTCTATTTTTTATTTGAACAAATATGGTTATTATTGTTCATTTGAAAATAATAAGGTTAAGTCTTTTTCAAAATTTAAATATTTTACTACTATTTCTTTAATTGATAACTTATATACGGATATAATCACCTCATGTAGTGAAACCTTGTAAATTGATTCACGTGTTACAAAGCATAAATTAACTGGTAAAAATTATTCTATGTTATGGCACAAGCATTTGGAATAAATCTCTACATAGAGAATTAAGAAACTTGTGAAATTCTTAAAATCCCTTAATTTAACAGATTTTAAAATCTGTATTTAATGTGTAAAAGGGGAATGGACAAACATAAGGAAATTAGGTGCCATAAGGAATTCAATTGTCTTAGAACTAATTCATGACGATATCTGTGAACTGTTCTATACGGCATTCTAGAATGGTTAACAGTATTTTATTATGTTCATGACAATTATTAAGGGTACCTATATTCAATTAATGAGAAGTTACAATTCTTAAACGTTCTTATGACTTTCATAGTTGGAGTTAAAAATCAATTAGGCAAGAAATTTAAGGCCGTGAAATCTGATCGTGGTGGTAAATACTACGGTATATATAACGGATAAGGTAAACAACGTTCTGGACCTTTGTGAAATTCCTAGAGAAATGCGGAATCGTCTCACGGTACACCATGCTAGGCAAACCTAGTATGAACAGTGTTGCTGAGAGATAAAACAGAAGTTCAAGGATATGGTAAGGAGCGTGATTAATTATTCTTCTCTACCATGAAGACTCTAGGAATAAACACTTAAGATTGCAGCATATATATTTTTTTAGGTTGTCCAGCTGTGGTAAGGCCATAAAGAAAAGAAATTGGACTCAATATAATAAACTGCTACTTTGTTAGATACACTAAAAGATCGAGAGATTATAAATTTTATGATCCCTTGAATAAATCCTTTATTAAGATGGAAAATGCCAAATTTCTTGAGATTATTGAGTTTGAGGGGGAAGATAAAGTTAGAAACATTGTCTTTGAAAATGAATTTATTCAAATTTTAAGTACTGTTATTGATAATGATTATGATCAAATTTCTGACATTGTTTCATATGCAAATTAGGATCATCAAGACAATGTTGAAAAAACTTCCTATATAGCAAACTCAACAATCTCAAGAAGAAGTTAAATTAAGGAAATCCATCTATGGCGTTAAGGAAGTTTTCCATCAATGGTATTACATATTTCATCAATTTATTATCTCGTAAGGTTTTAAGGTAAATCCGGTTGATGATTATATATATCATAAGTTCAGTGGGAGTAGTCTTGGTATTTTATGTTAATAATATCTTTTTTGTATTAGGAATACAGATACATCGACATTATTGTCGGGTATCTTAGGGTTTTCACGAAAGAGATATATCGAAAGAATTCTTATCAAATTTGGCATGAAAGATTATCATTCATGAGATACTCCCATTGTTAAAGGAGACAATTTATGTCACAACAAGTGCCTCAAAATAAAGTTGAAAAGAAAGAGATGCAAAAGATTCCTTATGCATCAGTTGTAGGAAGTCTGATGTATCATAAAATATGTACGCATTTGGGTTTAGCGTTTATAGTAAAGATATTTGGTAGATATTTAAGTAGCCCTATGATATATTTTCGGAAAGCAGTCAATTAAAGAGTTATAAGTATTTAAAGAGAACAAAAAAAAAGATTATATACTTACGTATCGAAAATCAGATCAGTTGGAGATCATATGGTGTTCTGATTTCAATTTTTGGATGGGATATAACTGCACAATTTTGTCACTAGGCTGCGAATTGTAAATAGTGTCGAAAGACCATTAAAGATATTTTGTGACAATAATTGATTGTGCTATATTCGACAACAACAGAAATTTTTTCAAAAATCTAAAGCACATAGATATTAAGGTTTTTTGTTGTTAAAAAGGAGTTCAGAATTGTCGTGTCTATAGAGCATATAAGTACAAACTCCATGATTACAGATCCATTCACTAAAGGCTTAACACATAAGGTATTTCATGAGTATATTGCTCATTTGAATTTTGTGTTATCTAATAAAGTGCTGGTTTAGTGGGAGTTTGTATCCTGGATGCTCTTTTATTTAGACGCATATTTTTTGCAGAAAAAAGAAGATGGTTTATTTTCGTCTTAACTCTGAATATTTGTTTTATTTCCTTCCATTGTGGTTTAACATAAAGTTTGGACGGTTAATGTTGATCTCATTAAAGTTGGGCCAGTTAAAAATAGGCATGTCTAAGATCACATTGCATGTAATTTCCATGCTACTCATCCACATTTGATCTATGTTATTAAGTGTATTAATATGGTGATAATCGTGGTTTAGTCACGACCTTAGTGTGATAAAAGCTGCGGTAATTCCATTACTCGTACATGAGATAAACCAGATTGTTTAAGGAGAAGTCTAAGGATAAATAGCATACGGATGCGCGCTTAAAGAATTCAGTGATATAATTATTTTCGGAGTAATATATAGCCCAAGTGGGAGATTGTTAGAAATTTTATATTTTCTAATTTATGTGGGCAATATATTATAATATTTTAATTATATTTGCTATTTAATTAATGGACTAATTTTTAGTATTCTAATTAATTTTCAGTTAAGCTCAAAACTATTCAAATAAATGTGGGCCAAATGTGTAGATACCTTATATGGACTTATTATGATTTAATGGGAACTCTAATTAGTTTATATATAAAGCTGATATTAGGGTTATGGTCCCCAATACACCAAAGCAAATTACGGCTCCCTTCTCCCCATCTGGAAGAGAACCAAAATTCCCATCAAAACACTAAGGCAATTTGGTTGAAGAAGACCACGTAACCGCTCGATACGTATTGTTATTGTGATCAATCCTCGCATTCCGCATTTATTTGTCATAGATACAGGTACGCGATTTCATTGTTTTAATTTAAATCTTGATGATTTGACATGATGACTTTAAGTGATTTAATTCCAACATTAGAAAAATCTTGAAGTCAACCATTAGGACCAACTCCCCATTCTGGAAAACTTGCATCACACTGCCACTTTTGACTTCAAATGATGCAAGTTATTCAAAAAGCAGAATGCGTAAAACTTCGGTTTCTTACAGGCCCATGAGCTCGAAGAGCACAATAATCAAATAGTTGGATAGTGTTCGGTAATGTATGCTTAAAATTTTCTTATTTTCTTATAGTTATTTTTAAAGAGAGATTTTTCTTGGTGTGAATACTAGCATGACAGCTTCCATATTGACAAAAAAAAAAAAAAAAAATCATGTGAATCAACTCATGAGTACAAATGCATTAGATTTCCTAATTTATTTGTAATGGAACCGTGAAAGGTATGTAATTCAAATGCAACACTGAAAGTATCTATACAGTAAGTCGCAAGAGCTTTCTCCCTGGTTTGTTTTTGTGATATACCTAAGGATAAATTTATCATGCAACACTGTGTTATATATTAAGAAAAGGACGACGACAATGTTAAAGATTTCTAAAGTTCCTTCCACAGTCAACTATTGTCCATACAACACTTCTCTATTTCGTTACCAAATGGAGTTGGGGTAAAATTATTCAACACCCCCGCCAGGCAACACCCCAAAAAAGCAGGATAAATTTATCCGGTCCCAGCATAACAAATTTGGCTATTATGGATTATAATAAAGATCTCATATTGGAATTTTGCCTTTCATAACACCACTTGAGATTGGCTCAACATTTCATTCACATCTTTCTACATGACACCATTAAAATCACATAATACAAACCAAATTAATAATATTGTATATATACAGTCCGGACTGTAAAGAGGATGCCCCCCTCCTTTCATTAAAGAGAAGACAGTCCATTTCAAGGGTTAAATTGATGATTTTTTTCATGAAACTTGGTGGAAATGATCTCCACATATTTTATCAAAACATTTAATTTGGAATCGGATGTAACGAAAAACTGATTTATATGTTCAATTTCGGCCATTGGAATTTTAAATAATAACCTCACCAACTTTTAAATTGAATCTTTTGATAAAAATCGGTATATATATATATATATTATTTTTAGCCCTCATGAGTGACACACCATATAGGTACATCAAGTATTACTCAATTATCAGCATAATAGACTACTGATGAGAATCCTTCCCATTGTTGGGAAAACAAATAAAACTCTTTTGGAACTGTTTGGGATGGCAGAACACGGCTAACTTGCACCTCTAGGCAAATGTTAGTAAATAAAACAAAATTAAGCACCATTTTGAATCATATTCAAACAAGGAGTAATAAAAGGATTGAGTTTACAGAATCTTCCACTTCCTCTCAAAGGCATTGCAGATCCTTGATATACAGAATGCCGCACTCAATGGATAACCAGAGACTGCAATTATACGAGGCAAAATAACTAGATTCATAATTTCAACATATGAAGCTCAATGGATAACCAGACACTACAAAAATACGAGGCAAAACAAGTAAACTAATATGCACACATACATGTACATATATACGTTACGCAGCCTCTCTCTGGAAAGGGCATCCATATTTTACCTAAAGTGCAGACGCACCATTTTGAGGAGGTAAATGCTTGAATTTTTTTGATGAAATTTGGTAGAGATGATCTCAGTGATGAGTAAGATAATCTTCAACGTAAAAAAAAAAAGTTCAACCAGGAATTGGATGAAATGACTGTCTAAAATTCCAACGGCTGGAAATGCACATATATACCAATCTTTTTCAGTTCACCCAGCTCCTATTGAAATTTAAAAAATCCAAGCATTTATTCCTCAAAAAGGGGTGTCGGCTTGTTAGTTAAAAGAAGGAAGCCCTTTCCAGAGCCAAGCACTAGGTTACAGATATATATATATATAACAAATACAAGATGATGGTGGAAATGGTTGAAAGGAAGATAGATGTGAGCCAATATTATGCACTGGATTATGACAAATTTGATCATTTGAAAAACATAATCATAATGCAAAAGAAAACAATAACTTTTGGAATATCATGTTCCACCTAACTTTTTTTTATACTTCACATAACTATGCAACTCTTCTTACATATATGCTTTTTATGTTGAGAAACATTGCAGAAACCATTATCATTTTCTCAACATTATTTATATATTAGAACATATTAAACGTTAGAGCTTTACTAGTAGGCTACCAAACCATGGTTAACAAATATAATAAGCCTGAAATGAGAATGTGCTACATCAAGTAATTTAATACTCCCTCATTCTTGGATTAAAAGTCCCACTAGATGTCTTAGATTAGTTGTCCCATTTCTTTCTGGACCTAATCAATGGTCACGGATACAAGGTACCAAATCTCACTACAGAAGATTAGTTGTATTCTTGACCAATGATAAGGTTGAAATTAGTGTTCTCTAAAAAAGTAACAAAGTGGGACTACTAATTCGAGATGGAGGGAGCAATTATTCGAAGCACTAAAATCTAGTAGATGGGGTTCAATATTCATAAGCAGTAACTTGGCGAATATAACATAGTTAGAATTCATTTGATATGTTTAATGCAAGTATGATTTCGTTTAGAGTGTACATGATTATAAGTAGATCGTGCAAGCCCACTATTTACAGCTGGAGTTTGTTACATCTGAAACTATCATGTAAGGAGTTGTTGAATTAAGGCATCCTATATTCAAATTAAGTTTTTTTTATAAGAATATATTCAAATTTACCTACTGATGTGTCCTGATATCTTTTCCTCAATCTTCACTTGGAAATCTTTGTATTATTCAAATTTTATTCAATATCATTTCATTTCATCCTAGTGATAAATGATTGATGGGCTTTGAAAATGTAGACACCACAAGGTACAAACATGCAATAGGATGAAATATTGACAAACGGCACATTGAGGAAATTAACCAAAAAAAAAAAAAAAGAAGCAATTTGGTATCATTTTTTTTCCCCTCTATGCAAACAGCATAGAAATTAGAATCAGCTTACTTGATATAAAATCATCGACGTAATCCTTGTCAATTTTCCCATGGGCCATTGCACCAACCTGTACAAGCATAAGATAAGTAAGATACAAGTGCCAATCAGATACATCATAAATATAACAGGCTAGCAGCACAATCTCAATTTGAGCATACCACAAATACAAGATTGACATCATCGCTAGCAGCAGAAACATAGTCGCCTATATCAACCAGCTTTTCTGAACTATGTGAGAACCCTGATGCACAAGAATACAATTTCATCCTTTAGGACAAAACAAAGGCTCTTTTGATTCATTTACATGGAAAATAAATGAATTCCTTGTATTAGTTTTACATGGGAAGAATCTCTATGGTAAACAAAAACTCAAAGAAGTTGGTTTTTGGATTCCATATGTTAAAAGAAAAAATTAAGCTAAAACAAGTTGTAATGTTGGATCATGTAAGATTTCTTCGAAAGTAGGAGCAATCAATCACCACGAAGAATGGAATACTCCCTGTCCCAAATTAAGAGTCCAGATTCATTTTGGGGACATCATCAGTATACCAAATCTCACGTAGCAAACAAGTTCTTCTTGACAATTTATTATATTGAAAGTAATGCATCTTTTTAAAAAGTGTGAATCAAATTTGGGCTCGGGACAGAGGAACTATGACCGTTTGGTATTTCCATGATAAAATCTTCAATCAAACACTCTCTTAGAAAAGAACAGACAAAAAGGATAGCTTACCTATCTTACGAGAGTTGACGGGCAAATATTGGGTTACAGGGTTCTTGATCACACGTAAAAGCTTTTCACGTTTCCCAACAGCACTTATACTCAGCTTCTGCAGCAGTTGCACTGCAATGATTCTCAAAAGTGAGTGTGTGAGTGTGTGTGTGTGTGTGTGTGTGTGAGAGAGAGAGAGAGAGAGAGAGAGCATGGCCAAAAACTCAAACTAATTGTAGTAGATGATACTCGATGTAATTAGAAATTGTCTAGGGCAAAATCAGTCGAACTTACACATGATACCAGAGAAACGCTTGTATGTCCTTGGAATACGAACATGTGGTTTAACTTCAAAAAGAACACCTTTCTCTGTTCTTACATACAGAGCTCTTAACCTTCCAGCTTTATTTAGTGGGCTGTCCAAAATCATTAACATAGCCTGCACATATCAGCATTTTTAACCATTTATCATTCCACAACAAGATAATAGAACAGAATTTAATAAAAGGGAGTTTTACCAAGATTACTTGACAGAGTTAATAGCAACAAAAGAATAGAACTACTACAACAATACGTGTTCAATATACAAGTTTTAATTATGGAAAAAAAACCATCAGGAGCATAGGCTGGCCTCAAGGGCAATGGTCATGCGAATGTGAAATTAACAATTCAAATGCTTGCTTAATCAGATACATGCTAAATAACGAAAAAGGCAATCACATAAACTTTCGTATTGCAATTTTAAGTAAGTAAATCAGTTAAATATAAACAACTAAAAACTAAATTAATGTAAATCACATCAAAAGATCCAGAAGTAAAGCAGGTAACTCTTTTCAACTAGTGTCAGGCCTGTATTCTTAAGTTTTACTGACCTGATGAGCAATGTCAGGCCTATAATCAGCAGGATTTCGATTATTTCTTTTCAGGAAATTGGCATGCTCATCCGAGTTCAAGAGCTGATATGTCTGTTTAAACAAAATAAACATTTACATTAGGCACACAAGCATATATACATACACAAAGAAGAAGAACAGTGAACGGGAATTAAATCACAATTTTCAAAGACCCTTTACAAAGTGAATAATCCGAGGGACTACAACTGAGATACCGAAAGTGAGAATTCCTTAAGCTAAGAGGTGCTATACGATGAAAAGCATCTTCCATTATATCATTCAATTGCTTTTTGCTTGCAAAGGAACAAGGCTCAACTGTGAATAGATGAAGCTACATTTCACAAAGTTGCTTTGAATCAGGCGAAAATATTTCACCCTTACCAAACAGGAACCAATAATATATAATAAAAGAAGAATGAATTAATATTTTGTACTAACCTTCCCAACTTTTGCAACTTCCAAAGAAGCCTTCTCGAGAATGAAAATAACCCCAGGCTTATTATCCTGATCAAGTGGGGGGATAGGAATACCAGCAAGTTCGTTCACAACTTCTTCTGCTTTCGCCTCATCTGCCGTGGTAGATTCTGCCTTAGCTCTTTTTGGTGCCCCTGTCAAGTCCTGTTCTACAAATTGTTCAGTTTCTTCTCTATCATAGTTAACCTCCTTCTTCTTACGCTTCTGCCCTTTCATTGTATAAGGCCGCACCATTTTCTTTGTTCACAAAGAATAATCTTTGATGCTAGTATATTTCTGTAGCCAACCAAGTTGACGAAAGGTGTTTTTGAAATGCTATTAGAACTTGGCAACTGCAAAACAGGGGGGCAGGAGGATTTTATATTATGAATGCATGTTCATGATTTCCATCAAGGAAGTCGGAAGATCAATGATAAACCATAACTCTAAAAATAAATGGGGAAAAGGTACATTAAAGTTGTGATTAAAAAGATAAATAATTTCCTTGATTCCCATCAACTACTTTTTATAAAATTCACCATTCTATGGAAAAAATTAGCTGATGATGCATAAGGGGGAAAACAGAACCATAAAGATTTATCACTAATGTGCTCATATTTCAATCAAAACCACAAGCATTCAATGCGTTAAATTAAGGAGGTGGGGGAGTCCTTTCAGACTGTCATTCACCACTTTTCTTAAAGGATATATAAGCCCTTAACTTAAGACCACTTAAGTCCTTCACTAAGAATCAAATCACTTAATTCACTTCAACCTGTTTAAGCTTAATTGCACATACCTAATCAATCTCGTATTCAATACAAAAATTTTGTTAATTTCTTTACTTCTTTGCCACTCTTCAACCTGTTTAAGCTTAATTGTACAAACCTAATCAATCTCGTATTCAACACAACAATTTTGTTAATTTCTTTACTTCTTTGCCACTATTAATCAATTCTAAGTACTCGAATTATTGAGAATCAATGGCAGGTCAGAAATATTCAAAGCAATATGAGAAAGTATTAAATTGAACACAATAACAAGTGCAAATATAATCATTTAAAAACTATATATAGAGAGAGTTATAGAGAGAGAAATGGTAGTACCTTGTACGATTGCTATCCTCTGATGATTTATGCAACGGACACTAAACCCTAGCCTGAAGAAGAGTGAGAGTCCCAACAGTTTAACGAACAAAGAGAAATTAGGGTTCCACTGGTTTTCTCTTTACCAGACCCGGTTTGTCACATTTTGTCGGGTTTGGGTCTGAAAAGGTTGGACTCGCCCGTGGGCATGGCAGAGACATGTTAGACCCGCCCAATAAATCCACCAAGGATATATTTGTATATGTATAACTTATAAAAAATATAGTTAAAAATCTTCTACCTTTATATTTAACACTTCAAAAAGTGATATCAATAAAAAAAATGTAATTATAATGTATTACTAAATACAATTGTATAGTGCTAAAATATATGAACAAAGTGCACATAATCATATCATAATTAGAATGTATATTTTTTATTGATACAATATTAATCCGTATTTGAATTATATATCAATTCATAATATTTGTGACATTACTAACAATTTATTTTATTTTATTTTGCTTTAATACATGTATTAAAAATATTTGAATATTTTTAACAATTATCTAAAAAAATTAAAAATAAACCCAATTGGCTCAACCCAAATAAAAGCCTGGCCTAAAAATAACCTATTTTATTAAACTTACGGGCAGGATATAGGTATACCTTCAACTCTTGGACCAAGTCCAACCTATTGCCAAGGCTTAGTCCATGCTTTCCATTCCTTGAACTTTAGGGTTTATTTTGGATAGTTCTATTAGTCAAACTATTGAAACTGATAATCAATTGAAAAAATGATAGAAACTACCTATTCTACCCTTTATGCAAACTATCACAAACTCAATTTCATTAAAACTATGGACCTTAAAGTCTAAATAACACTTTTTTTCTATTTAATATTGCATTTATAAATATATATATATATATATATGACAAAGTTATTGATTCTTTTGTAATAAATAAAAGTAATGAATTGATCTAGGTGGTTCAAGCAAAGATGCGTGAAAAGGGGTGGAACTCAACTTTGGTGCCTTGTTCGAATACTCAAACTTTTAACCATTTATACATTTAAGTAAGCATATTTCTTGTAATCTTTCATTTTATTTATCTTTTATATAATTTCATAAAATTTGCTTTATAACAACACAATTAAATTAATTATCAAATTCCATTAGATATTTGTTAATTATTAAATTGTGAATCACAATTGACAACAAGAGGAAACATATAATGTTACAAGGTCAACATCAACTCATCCTCCTCATCTTTTTGAGACTTAATTTGGTAATCAAAGTTAGCATTTTCAGTTCCAGCTTAAGTGAGTGCTGAAAAATTACTTTATGGATAATGAATATAGCCACTATTTTAGGTTAGAGAGAGGGGATTCATTTCACTTATATTAATTGGCCATTAGACCATAGTATTATCGTGCTTATCATTCTTTTGTTGAGAAAAAAATGAATTGATTGTTTAGTATAAGAATTACATTGCTTGTATTATTTAAAAAATAATTAATAATTTTGCTGAATTTGTTTTTGTATATATATATATATAAATGCAATATCAAACAGGAAAAAAAGGGGATTATTTGGATTTTGGAGTTCATAGTATTGATGAAATCGAGTTTGGTGATTTCCATAAGGAGCAAAATATGTAGTTTGTGTCATTTTTTTGTGGACTAACGGTTTGATGGGGTAACTAATGGAAACGTCCAAAATAGACCCCAAAGTCCAAGAAATGAAAATTATGAACCCTTAACTCAATTTCAATAAAAACTATACAACCCAAATTACCCTATTTTAATTATTACGAATCCTTTTTCAATTTTTAAATTATAAATAGTTTATTATTATATAAAATATCAAAGGCATTTCGGCAGTTATTAAAATCATAAAAGTTTTTTTTTTTTTTTTCAATATTTTCATTGCAAGCGTTTCTTTTAAAAAATAAAACAAAATTATGTTATAGCATAAGCAATGAGCTGTGAACCCACTACTAGAGAGAACAATATGACTCCCAACCGCTACACCACTTATCAATTATTATAATATTTTTTTCTTTAAATTATATACAATATTAATTGCACATGCATGACATTCTTGTATTTTATAAAAGTAGATTACCACTTCTTTCTTTTTATTTTATTTTATGTTTTATAAGACAATTACGCCATATCATTAATAAGACCTAAACATTAGTTACAATAAGAATTAAAAATTGTTTCATAGCCTATATACATCATAACCACTTAAACCACATCTTGTACCTTACAATAACCCAGGAAAAACATTGGAAAAGCGCGGGACATCCGATATAAATAACCTATAAGATGCACTCTAAAACATAAAACTACAACAATAAATTATCCAAATGGAGCTTAATTTCATCAACATTAAAAAACAAAACACGCACATGCACACACATAAATGAGCAAGTATAGATTGATCTTCTCCCACAACAGCAAATCCCCTAAGATTCACTCTAATCCATGCTGTTGCTCGAGGAAGATATCCATGTTTTACGTCAAGGAGCACAAAAGTGACATAGAAGTTCAAAGGGGAAAAAATATAATTCTCTCTCTACTAACCTTTTTTTGAGTTCAATGATAGATTTGCGGTCATTCAAAGAGGGGAGAGAGCAGGGTAGAACTTAAACTTGTGCGTTCACTATGAGTATTCACACTCTTAACCACTTAAGCTTAAAACTGAATCTCTCTCTACTAATTGAATACCATGTAATTTATATAAATATTTTACTTCTTAAATAAATGATAAGTAAAGGAACCAAAAAATCACTAAAGACTAACTTATTTGTGTTTTTTTTACGTATTTTTAGAAAGTATCAATTAGATATAGAAGTCATCTTAAAAGACCTTCACATGTGATAGAATGAGAAGTTTTTAGTTTTTGTTGTTTTTTAATAAAATTATTTTTATCCAATAAATCACACGAGTAATGTGTAGAGAATCTACATTTTTAGGTGGTCAAAGCAAATATGTATGGTCCGCGTGGTTTTTTATCAACAAAAATTCATTGTTGAAAGTTAATCCATACAGTTAAAAGTTAATCCATACAAAATCTCCACCCTTTATGTGGTAATAGTACTATTTTCAATGAAATAAATCTTAAGTTTGTCATCACCAAATAAATTGTCTCTATCATCTTTTTCTATTCCCCATGTGATTTTTTTTTAAAGAAAATAAAAAAGGTGAATTTTTTTTTGGGTGCCGATAATGACACACACCTATTTACTTAATTAGTTCCATTCCATCTCACTCATTTGGTGCATGTGCAGCGATAATATGTCTATTCATTTTTTACATATGAGCCGAATGATCGAGTAGGATGGAATGGAACCAAGTAAAGAGGTGTATCGTCCTTTTTTTGAGTACATGTACGTTTGTAAAGACAAATTCGAACATTTTGTCTGAATAATTGGTACTAGTTCTACGTCTAAATTTGCAAACATAAAATTAATTTTTCACATTTAAGTTTTAGACTTTAAATATATATATATATATATATAACAAAACACACAATATGGTAAGTGGATTAATTTATGAACTTATGAGTATTGAGTAGCGGATTAAATTGTGTGATTAAGTTTTAGAAAAAAAAATATTAGTTGAGCGGTTGAGCCAATGGATTGACTCGAGGCATATTTATAAAGATAAATAAGGATGATGATAAAAGTGATCACAGCATGCATATATCATTATGGGTGTTCACAGTTCGATTAACCAAACTGTTCACTATATTTTTGGACTGGACCGGACCGATCACTACAGTCCTAGAATCTTTTGGACCAGACTGGACTAAAGTACCCTCCAAGACCGAACCAATTTGAATGGTCTGATTTTGGTCGGTCCAATTAATCTGAGCATTGGGAGAAAAATCTAAACATATTGAGATCTGTACCCTCATTTTACAACCAACAAATCCATACACACAAACATATTTATGATATACATAGAAAATAAACAAAAAAATTGTATATTTATACAAAACATTTCCTGGATCTAATTATCTAAACACGTGTATACACACATATACATATAGAGAAAAGAATATAACTAACACACCTCTTCGATTTCTTCGATCTTGTATATACACAGGTATATTATCTTTGATTTCGTTGATCTCATATTATCTTGTATTTCTTTGATTTCTAATGTCTTTGATCTTGTATTATCTTAGAATAAAGGAGAATTGATGAAAGGTTAATGGAAGAGAACTTAAAAAAATTCAAAAGAAAGAGAGAGACATTAGTGGGAAAGAGATGAAGAGATTAAAGAGCATGTGAGACAATGAGAGAAAAAAAAAAAGAGAAAAAGAAAGGAAAAAGATAAATGGGAAATCACGTGGGTAGGGGCGGGTGTGATTGGCAATAGGCTTATGGCTTATGGGGAAAAGGAAAGCAAGACTCTCGCTCCTTCCCTTATGCATAAATGTATATTTACCAAAAAAAAATGTATATAGATAATCGGTCCGGTCCGGTTTTATAGGTATTTTACATAAGACCGAAGACTGGATTGGACTATTTTGGTCTACTAACAATTAGATCGGACCATTATACATATAAAAACAGAAGAAGAAGAAGAAGAAGAAGAAGAAGAAGAAGAAGAAGAAGAAAAAACCCTATTTTTTTGTTTGGTTCGGTCGGTCGGTCTAATTTGCTTTATACACACCACTATATACTATCATTTACCCATCACATCATTATATACAATTACCATCATTATATATACAAGGGGCGAAAGGAACATTGGCACAGTAAGCCCCCACTTTGATTTGGAAAATTTTCAAAGTAGGCATGATATTTTTATTTTTCTACAAGGGCCTTTATGTGAAATTCAATACTATGAGGTTATTTTAGTAATAACTTTTATACTTTGGGGTTTAATTTGTATTTAGTTCAGATTAATTATACAGGAACATATATTGACTTTCAAAATTTTAGATAGTTTGCCCCTCATATATGATAATTTCTATTAGTTGATAAATTTAATAAGTAGACAAATAATTATAAGAGTCAATAAAGGCACCCTAAAAAACTAATTTCATCATCTTTTATTTAAGCACTCATATATATTTTTTAATTTTATAAAAGCACCCTCAATAATTAGAGCGCCCTACAAAAACATGCCATTTTTTTTCTTTCTTTTAGTAGGAACACTAAGCAAAAGCTAATGGGAGTAAACTTTTAAAAAAAAAAAAAATCAAGAGAGTACCAATTTTTTTAAACAAACCTTACAATGGTGTTCCATTTCTTATATATATAGCCAATGACTTGTAAAGTGAGAGTGAAATTTCAGAAATTAAGCTAACCTCCTCGTAATAATAATCAAGAAGTCTAAGATAAATAGAAGTAGTTGGTAGATTTCTTTGGAACAAACTAAAAATGCACTTATAGTGACTCTCCTCTCTCTCCACTTCCTTTGCTATAGATTAATTGCACTTCGATGGTTCTTGGAGTGCACTGCTATAGTGGTTTGGTTCAAAGGCTACATTAAAAAAGTTTAACCATCATAAATGAAAAATTAGATTACTAAAAAGGTTTAAGTTTTGAGGATAATCCATCCACCATCTTGCGAGTTCTAGAGGAGAATCGCAGAAGGGTATTTGAATTACAGAAGGAAATAAACCCTATTTTATATATGAGTGCTTTTACTAGAACTATTAAATAACTGATAACTTTTTTATTTTCTGAAAAAGGGTGTTAAAATTGGTTTTTGAGCAATAATTAAATATTCAAAATATATTTATTTTTAGATTAAAAAATCATATAAACTCAGATTCTATTTTCAAAATATATCTATTCTTCTATCATCCTATTTTCTCATTTGACTAAATAAAAGAAGGTGGAGGTGGCTGCTATTGATCATTTAACTAAATTATCAATATACCCTCTCTTTTGTTCTCCACATGATGTTTTCTAATCCCCTCTCTGTATTCCACCATTCTAAAATCCCCCCTCTCTGAAATCCTATTTTCTCTGTACTTCGCTATCTTCCACGATTTTTCTCCATCCCCCTCGAAAATGAAACTTAAATCAAGATTTTACCTTCAAACAATTACAAGCAAAAGTAATGAGAGAAATTACACAATAGGCTCTGTAAATAGGTGCCTTCCCTTCAATTCCACTAACCCACCGGATAGGAAAAACCTAGTAACTTCAAATTTCCCATTTAAGGAGCTTTGGGTCATTAAATTATCATACAACACTTCAGTGCCTCTTCGTCAGATTTGGTTTGTATCAAGTCATCTAATTTGAATTTCTTGCGAGGACCGGACCAACATTCATAATTAGCCTCTGTTTTGTTCTCTCGTGCCCTTGTTGGTTCTTTGGGGGAGAGAATACTTTTGATTGATTCCGCTTCCATTGTTTTCCCATTCTGTAACACTTTCTTTAATTGTTTGTTTAACAATTATTGTCTCTGTTTTGTAAGATCATAAATAAAGTAAAACTTGCAGGCCATAATTGAAAGGAGGATTAAAGAGTGATAAAGCAAGAATCTCCAACAACAATGAAATCCGAAACAAAGTCCACCACTGTCTCAATTTCAACAACCCATCAAGGATTACGGATTTAATGTTTCTTCTAAATCGAAAACTATTTTTATACCGGAAAATGTAAACAGTAAAGTGGTCCGAGATCTCCACTTCTTTCTTCTTCCCATTCAAGTCTTGTTCGACAACAGGTTCTGGAATCGAAGGCAGAATTACAACGGTTGTTGCTGAATTCGTTTTCCCTCTCTAAATCTATGCAATTATGGTCTGGCAAAATGAAGTAACTCTGTTAAGACAGTAATTTTTTCCTTTGGTCTATATATACAAAGCCACAAAACAACCAAAACAAACAATTTTCGGGCTTTCGGCCTAACTCATGCATTGTTTTATATTGGATGATGTAGAATTTGTGTGGCTGTAGAATCTTCATACGATAAATAGCACCATATTAAAATTTAGAGTATTAAATCCAAAATTAATCGACAATGAATAAAGTAACTCTTTACTTTTATATATTTCTTTGCAACTATCTTATTTTTCGATGTAGAAATTGTATAGTCTCAACAACTACGATAAAAATATTTTGTTAGTAGAAAGTTTAAAAAGACAGAAAAAAAAAATTCCTTTAAAATTGAATTATGTTTAACTAAACACATTAAATTTGTATCAAATTTTAGTTCTTGTTTAGAAAAAAACATCCAATTTCTTCTTATCTCCCTTCCGGGATTTCGTAATGATATTATTTTCCTATCAAAAAAAATGGGCCATGCTTGTATTGACGGATGCAAATTTGTTTTTTCACACAAATTCGCAAGTAAAATTTTAACTTTTTCGTGTAAAAGTTATAATAATGCACTGGCCACTTATTGATTGACATGTGGCTCTTTACACTAAGTAGTCAATGTGTTAAGACTTTTATGATTTTTCAGACTCAACTTTTATGATCGGAATATGTTCGTTGAAATGCCTTAATTATTCCCTTGATAGAAAAAGATTCGGCTATCTAATAGTACAATAGTATTACGGAGGAAGTCCTCCGTAATAAATTTCTCTCTCCTATTTAATTTTTATTTAATTATAATGTCTTTTCTTAATTTTCAATAATTCACTTCTTTCTTAATAATACTAATCCACTTTCTTTGAAAAAATTATATATTATCTTCTCTCTTATTAATTGCTATTATAATTGCCATAATAATAACACATTTAATATCAATATACTCTCTTTTATTAATTGCTATAGTAATTTTTATAATAATCTATATTATTTATTATTGTTATAATAATAATTATTATTGTTATAATTATTATTATTATTATTATTATTATAGAAAATTAGTCACAGGTCCAATATTTTTTAAACCGATCTACTCAAGGACAAGAAGTTTTGAGCTATTGTTTAAGATCCAATCTTTTGGAATTAGGACAATTTTATGTCTAAAGGACATTTTATTTTTTGATATTTTTAATTATAATGATATTATTATTTTCATGTACTTTATCAATTTTACCATTCTTATATATTAGTTATTATTTTCAATATATAAAGAGTCCAAATTCTAATTAAATTCCTCCTCTTCTAGATTCATCCACCTCAATTAAAACTCACCCTCCCCCCCCACACCCTCGATTTCAAATAACTCCCTCCCCCACAACCAATCCAATCAAAACCTAGGGTTTTTAGTTATTATGTTTCCCCAAATCTAAACACACCAATCTTAATTCCCTCACCTCACTTCAATCCGATTTTTCCCTCCATGTCGACGGCGAGATCCTCTCATTTTTCTGTCGACGACACCGACGCCATCGACAACACTCCCTTCCTCACTAGCTCCACATCTGAAACCAACTTCCCCGCCCGGAGCCTCAGAATCCGCCGAGCTCTGAGCCTTTGCGGTGCCACTTGTTTCCTCCGGCGAGCCAACAGCCGGAGGATGCTCCAGGAACCTTCGATGTGTGTGCGTGACTTGGCTGTGGATGAGATCGAGGAGCGGCAAAGAGATGAATTTTATGGCATTCAAGGTATAAAAAGATTGCATGTTTTTCACCTTTTCCTAGTTTTAATTTGATTTTCTAAGAAAATTCATAATTTTAGTTTTTCATCTGTTTAAATATATTTTGATTTTATAATGTCTGATAAAATTTTCAACTTAGAGGAAAAATGCCTGTTTATATGCCTGCTATGCCTGATAAAATTTTCATCTGTTTATATGCCTGATAAAATTTGCAATGTCTGCTATGTCTATTCTTTATTGTATGAAATGTCTGTTGTACTGTCTATATGCCTGTTCTTTGTTGTATAAAATGTCTGATCTGCATGTTCTTCGTTTGTATGCCTGCTGCTTCTTCATATATTTAATTTTGAATTTTTGATGGATTAACTTGTTATTTTTTGAATATTTTTAGATGGGTTGACTTATCCTATGCATTTAATGTTTGTTGTGATTATAGATAATTTGAATTTTAAATTTAATTGATTGTTTTCACATTTATCTTCTAAATTTGAATTTGAATTTTGATTATATTATAGATATTTTCCTCTTTTAAATATTTGAATTTAAATTAGAATTAAATTTGGGTGAAGGGCATTGTTGGAATTTTCAAATTTAGTTTATATTTTTCTTATTTATTAATTAAAATATTTATAATTGTCCTTCAAACTAAAATATGTCCTTATGTAAGAAGTTTGTCCTTCAAACAATTGACCTAAAAGACGCGTCCTTGAGTAGATAGAGAATTCTATTTTTGTTCTTTAAACTAAAAGCCCCTTATTATTATTATCATAGTAAAATCTAGGAATTGTAATAATTATATTTAGTGATAAATAATTTTTATCATGAAACATTTATTTACTTATTTTTTAAAAATTTTCATTTTTCATATTTACATCTATACTTAGTATATTTTAGTATTATGGAAGGAATAAGAAAAGGTTGCCCTATTTATTGTACTCTTTAATGTTTCTTTTTTATTTTTCTTTTTTGAAATTATTTTTTTAAGCATGAACTGAATTATTATTATTATTATTATTATTATTATTATTATTATTATTATTATTATTATTATTTTAGCAAAAATGCATCATTCTACCCGCGTTATTTTGAGCTTTCACTGCTTTTATTATTTGAATTAATTGTGTGTTTTATTGTATTGTTAAAGCTATATTTTACATGGATTTGTAGTGATTTTATTCAATTTTTGTTCATTATTACATAATTTTTTTAAATAATAATTTGAATATCATCCCGTGCATCGCACGGGTTTGTAACTAGTCTAAAAGTATGTCATTCGTGACAATAACACTTTCATACTTAATTATTCCTTTTATAGGGTGATATACTTTTCACCCTATAAATATAAATTAATACACAAATAGTGTCATATTATTTTTTTAATTTTTTTTTTAAATAAAATGGAAGTTGAGAGACATAAACATATATATGGCTAACATGCATAAGCGATGCACTCTAATATATTTAATTTGAACTAAAAAATAAAACAAAAATGATAGGTGACCTAATGTGTAGTAATCATAAGATTAACTTATTTATGTTTGAAGATTCAAACCTTGTCATAAACAATTTTTTTCATTAAAAGAAAAGAATGCAATGGTAAAATGGACAATTCAAAAGTTTGAAATAAATTCAGAGCAATTGAAAGTTCCTTTAGCTTTCTATAACAAGCAATGGACGCACACATGATGCGTATGCACAGGTTATTTTTATGCACATATATATATGTTAAAATGGGAAAAACAAAACATAAAAATTATTATTGACTCAATGATTAAAAGGTTTTATTTTTAACCTTGAAAATTTAATTTATTTGTGTCATAACTACTTCCATAACCTTTGGATTTATAATAGTTTAGATAACATTTTCTAAATCTATTGTTCCATTGAAACAAAACAATATTCAAATGCGACAAAGAAAAAGGAAACCAAGTCTAATTGGCCTTGAGAATGCTATCCGAATATATACATATAAAAGAAGATTATTTTTTCTAATCCAAATAACAATAACAAACATATTAAATTAATATATATACATGCACGAATAACAAAAAAGATGGCCGCTCAAAATTGCTACTTTTATTTTACGTACGTCGATCAAATATTCTATACATGTATATATATATGCTAGCTTTCAAGGCACACCTTATATGTGTGTATTAAAAGACTATTTTTTTGCATCAATTTGAAATTTTTTGTAATAAACTATACAATGCAACTAAAGACTGTGTTGAAAGAACATGAGAGAGAGAGAGAGATATCGTGCCTGCCACTTTGGAGATTGAGATTAGAATAAAATGTATCATTTTACTCCTTTTAATTATCTCACATGTAAATTATAAATTACTTTAATTGATGGTGTATTATTGAAATTTTATAAAATTTGACACAGCTGCCTCATAAAAGAGATTGAATTGAAGCTTTCTTTTATAATATGACATAGATAGATACTTATGACTATATGCCCTATTTTTACATAGATAATGCCTTGTGCTTGCAAGCATTAATTCCATTCAACCTAATTTCTTTTAACTAATAAGTCTGAATTATACATATATATACACCAAAAAACATTCAAATACATATAAATTTTAATTTGATTTATGATTCTCGCCATATACACTTGTATTTTAGAATACATAGTCAATGGAAAAGAGTGCATAAAAAAGATAAAGAGAAAAAGAGTTGGTGAATGGACAATTTAGTCATTTTGTATCACTTTAACGGTCAACTATTGTTAACTAGATGATATCATCTAAAATGGGTGACAAAGGGCAATATTTGTGAATTTTGAGTGCCCAAGGGCAATACCCCATAATTAATAGGGGCCATGGTCAAAAAAATTAAAAAAAATTAGGCCCAGTCATTCTTCTCGAACATTTTTAGGACGAGGTCCTTGTTGTATTTTATTTTTTTCAAAATTTGCGGTCTCTAGTTTTTTGTATATGCCTTTGGCGAGTAATTACAGGCATTGTATTTGTGATTGAAATTTCGTATATGTGACCAAGAAATCATAAATATTTAAATATAATATATGTGTATCTGAATTCTTGTTAGAAGTAAATATTGTACTTGAGAGATAGCAAACTTTAAAAATAAAGGGTGTTCTTAAATGTACCTATAAAATCCGTCTTCTTACTCCAGTGTGAAAATACTTTAATCTCAGCCCACCATTTTAAAAAAAAAAAACACTTGCACTTCACCCTAGGGTGGGCTAAGTTTAATGAAATTATATAGGGACGATAAAGTTTGATTGCTAAAAGTAGAAATATTAAATAATATTAATTTTTGCATTAAAATAAAACATAATAAACATTTAGCCCCTGTTTGGTAGCTCTTTTTTTTTATTTTCCAAATTTTAAAAACTCAATTCAAAAACATCTCTACTTTTATACTTTCCAAAAAAACTTTAACTTCACTTTCTCTCTCTAAATTTTTTTTAAAACACTATAACTTTAAATTTAAAAATCAAAATTAAATAAAAAATATATATTTAAAACATACTCGTCGAGATCTATAAAATAAGATCCATTTTAACTATTTTTTGAAATTTTTTTATAAAATTTTGAGTTGGTTGAAAAAAACTAAAAAAAAAACTAAATCCACTTTTCAATATACTTCTAAATTCTACCAAACACCATATTTTAAAAACTCAACTTAAAAACTTTACTTAAAATATCTACCAAACAACCCCTTAGGGCCTGTTTGGTTCGTAATTTTTTTTTTCCTCCAAATTTTAAAAACTCAACTCAAAATCAACTCTACTTTTACATTTTTCAAAATTTATTTCACTTTACTTTCCCTCTCTAAAAAAACTCTTAAAACACCATAACTTTAAATTCAAAAATCAAAATAAAATAAAAAAACATATTTAAAACATACTTGTCAAGATCTATAAAATAAGATCTATTGTGACTATTTTTTTTAAAAAAAATTATGAGATTTTTAGTTGGTTGAAAAAAACTAAAAAAAAAAATCAAATCCACTTTTCAACATACTTCTAAATTCTACCAAACAACATATTTTTAAAACTCAACCTAAAAACCCAACTCAAAACATCACCCAAACATCACCTTATAGATTATAAATAAAACATAATAAAAAAAACCCCTTCTCTTTCTCTCTCTCGATCGATATTCTTCTCTTCCTTTGTATATCTCAACAACCACACCACGCCACGCCCTATGCTAGCCACGGCTCTTCCTCCATTATTATTGTTGTCTCAAAAAAATCTTTCATCTTTTTAATGTATAGATTATGCATATGTATGTAAGAATAAATTATGTATATATATATATATATGATTATTCCATTTTTCAAAATTTTGTGGACGACAAAGCATCAATGATGAGGAATTAGGTTTCTTTTTCCAGATTACCAATTTTCTTGAATGCAACTTAGCCACTTACAGTTCTTTTTGTTTAATTCAATGATGGATATTTATTAAATGCATCTTATCGAAAATTTAAGTGTTTGGTCTTAAATTTAATGTGGCAATGGATCAAAACACAGTAAAAATCCAATACCAGATCAAACCAACCTCACACACTACGCTATTTTGTCAATAATAATTTACTGTGTATACGTATTTAAATGGAGTCTTTTAATTAATTTTTAAAAATTTAAGTAGGTGAGAAGACATATTAGTAATGATTTTTTCAAAGTATAGAAATCGGAATGAGAAGAAAGGGTTTTAAATTATTTTTTATGTTAAGATTGACGTAATTTTTACTTTTAATGGGGTGAGAAGATGGATTATGTGGGTATATTTAAGAATACCTAAAATAAAAGATTAGTGAACCGCATCCTAATTTTTTTTGTTTTTTAAGACAATGACCGGATCATAATTGTCCCAGGTCAAAATTTCCCTACTTGGTCTGACCTATATAACCGGACTTGTGTGTGAAATTGCAAGGATACATACTTGAAGACAAGTTATTCTGTAGGAAAATATTTATCAGACAAAACATATACATTTAACTTAGCTAGGTCACGAAATGCCTCAAAACAGAATCAGAGCAAAAATAAGAGCATCTCCAATGTTATGTAAATTGATATTATTAAAAACATGGACATATAAGAATGTTTAAAGATATGATTTCTATGTGTCACTAAAGATTTTCTTCATGGTCAAATGTTAAAAAAATCATCTTCAATGGTGATATCAATAAAATTGCTATTGAAATTATTCATAAAAAACAAAAATTAAGAAAAACTTTTAAATAATATAGTCTTGTTTGATAGATCTTGGCGAGATAAATTTTTTATTGAAAATAGAATTATAAAAAAAAAGTTTAAATATTTTAAAGTTAAAAGAGTAAGAAGATCTTTAGCAGTAGTGTATAGTTTCGTTTTGTGTAAAATTTACACAATTTGTAAAAAATTTCATCTCCAGCATTCTTTTAAAAATGAGTTTTGTGCAAAATGAAAATGTAAAAGCATCTCCAACAGTCTTCTAAATCTTTGTTTTGTGTAAAATTAAATTACACAATTTGTAAAATAAAAAATAAAAAAATTGTCTGCTAGTATCTTTTAAATTTGATGTTTGTGTAAAATGATTGTATAAAATACATTTCCATTTTACAATACCACAACAGCTTTTCCACTCTTCATTTTTTTATGAAATTTTGAAAAAGTAATAACTTCAAATGTAAAATATATAGTTTAATAAAAAATATATATATTTGAAATTTACTCATCAATACATATAAATCAAGATCCACTGCAACGATAAGATTATTTGTACAAAATAAAGAAAAAATTACTTAAATCGATATTTAACCTGTGCTGGAATCTTATTTGTTATTTCAAAATTTACACAAGATTTTACAAAAGTACCATTGGATCATTTTTTTTATGTTCAAGTCTTTTTGTAAAAGTTGGTTGACACATACTTACATGCCAATTTTTATACTATCGTTAGAGATGCTCTAAAATACACTCTTAATTTACAATGTCACGTTAGCTTTCTCACTCCTCATTTTTTTAATAAATCTTTAAAATGTAATAAATTTTAATACAAAACAAGAATTTTAATATAGATTATATATTTGAAATCTACTTATCAAGACTTATAAATTAAGATCCATTGTGATGATAATATTATGTATATATAATTTCAAGAAAAAAATAATATAAAATAATGCAACATTTGTTCATATCTTACTAGTTCTTTTCAATTTTACACAAAAGTTTGCAAAATCCCCATTGGAGCATATGTTTTTTATACTTCCAAGTTTTGTGTAAATGTTATTTGACACAAATGATATACACATTAATTTTTACACAACCATTGAAGACGCTCTAAGATATGGAAGCAAAAATGATGACTTGGTAACTAGATATTGTCTAGAATACCCTCTAGATGTAGAAGGAGTCACTCTCATCATCCATGTTTGCATTGAAGATATCCTATGTAACACTTCATTTTTTGCCAATTCGTAGATGTATTGGAGATACTCTAAACAAATACACAAGAACAAAGCAACTTTTTAGAAGTAATGACCACGTGACCAATTGTGGATAAACAAAGATAGCTTCGGCCTGTGTAACTCAAAATTAATAGCATCTTTGATAGTAACATGAATTGGATCTTGTTTGAAAGATCTTGGTGAATGTTTTTAACAATATAAATTTTATTAAAAATAGAACTATAAATTAAAAGTTAAAATATTTTAAAGTTTAACAAATAAAATATTCAAGTAAAATGATAACACGACATCTAAACATTATCTAGGAGACTCTTTAGATATAGAAGTCACTCTCACAATATTATTCTCTCCTTTTACCACATCACTTCCATGGTCATTCTCCATATTCGCATTGGGAATTTTTTTTTTTAACTCACAATTTATATATCTTATGTGACACTCCATTTTTCTCCGATTAATTATTACATTGATGATGCTCTAAGTTTAATTACCACCAATTGGATTGAAATCAGAAGTTAATTTTGGGATATCACACAATTTCTTCTCGCTCATTAGTTAGTGTTAGCAAATACCTAAAAATAAACAATTCAATTTAAAATATTAAACATAAATTATTTGAAGCTAGGTTTCCTAATACAGCTATAAGAAACAATTAAGAATCCTGTCCTATCAGCACTAGGGTCCACTAATATTTTGTAATGCAAGGAGGATTCCAAAAAAAAAAATTAGGTTAAAAAATAAGGCTATAATTTCACTACTAGATTGACGACGTTATATAACAGGCAATTCAATCATCATACGTGTTTCAAGATTTATTTTAATTCGTTATGAACGAAGCAATGAAAATAAGAAAAGAATTTCACTACTAGATTGATGGCGCTTTGTACCAGAATCAAAATTACACCGAAATTCTAACAGCGATTCCAATCGTTACACCGAAATGATGGTCATGTATATATATATATATATATATGCCTTCTCCCTGAAAATAAATTGTTAAGGCAAAGTAAAGATCATGATATATTTGGCTTGAATGAATGAGAAAGACAAAAATATAAAAGGATTAATGATATATTTAACCAAGGAATTTTATCATTTTTTTCAATTTGGTCATTAAACTTTGTTTTTCTTTACAAAATCCCACTAAACTCGTAATAGCGTTTCAATTTAACCCAGTCATTTAACACCGTTAATTAGAGCAAGCGGAAAATCTGAATTGGACATTAAGGAGTCCACGTGGATAGCCGAGATGGCAAAAATCATCATGTGACATGCACTGTGAGGTTATCCTCATTAAAACAAAGAGCTCTGTTTTGATGAAGGAAAAATATGCCAACTTTTTTTTCACAAAACTGAACCGTCGTTCCCTCAATTTAAACCCAATACTCACCTAAATCAAAATCTGCTGAAGAAGACGATCATCAACAAAACTCGAAAAAATATATAGAAGCAATCGTGCATACCAATTTTGAGGAAGAATCAATAATTTTTTATTTACACAACTTAATTTCCCCCAATTTTCATTCGTATGTAAAACATTAATTTTACGATTATAGCCGTTGAGCACATTAATTAAGGAGGAGAACCTCATATGTGCGTCTCACATGATGATTTTTGCCATCCCGTCTCCTTAATGTCCAAGTCATATTTTTCCGTTACTCTAATTAACAGTGTTAAAGATTTGGTTAAATTGAAACATTATTATAAGTTTAGTGGGTTTTTAGATAAAAAAAAATAGTAAATAAATTAAAAAAAAATGATAAAATTCGTTGGTCAAATATGTCGTTAAGCCAATATAAAATAAAAGGATTGTCTCGTTCATAATACATAAACTGACCAAATGATTCAAATTTTCAAAAGAAGAATATGAAAGAATTCATTAGCGTCTCAGGGTCCCAGATACTGACAATAGTCATTAGCTTTGATCTATAAATCTCATACTATGCTTGGAGGCCACTCCCTCTCATATCCTCAACTAGCACAGAACTCCTTAAATGAGACGACCAACCCATGCACATTTGGGAAGTGAAGAGCAAAGTTAGATAACACAGAAAATGGAGTATTTCCCTCCCCAAAAATATGAGAAGCCCTCGGTACTCTACTAGAGAGACTATAAATCTCACATCGTACATAAAGGGGCTACTCTATCTATTTTTAATTGATTTTATATTAAATGCTCATAATTTTAATATGGTACCAAAGGAGGATATTGCACGTGACCTAGTGTTGGACTATAAATCTCACATTATACACAAAAAGGACTACTTGACCCATTACTAATTTTTTAAGGATAGATGATCCGAACTCTAGTATCCATAGCCAGGGACAGAGCAAGGAATTAGACAAAGAGAGAAACTATAGCACTAAGACAAATATGTGTTGAGGGGTGGCAAAATTACAAGTACTACTACTGTTTTTTTTCGAAATTAACCACCCCCACCCCAGCTTGTAAACCCTTAGATCCGCCCGTCCATAGTCATCAAAACAGCAGAGAACTCAACGAAGATGGCTGAATGCATCATGCATGGCCAAATTCTGAAGAACACCACAGACAAAACCCCTACAATTTTAAAGAAGGCCACCACAAGCGGCATGACCGGCCTGAAGGTTCAGAGAGCCCATCCGTATTACATTTAATCCACCAACCACTAAGAGGAGAGGAGAGGAGAGGATACCAAGCCACTTCAGTAATTTTAGGTACCTTCCTAGGGTGACAAGGCACCCCAAGATGCGGGATGCATGATCAATAAGTCTTGAATTTTAGAAACCAAGACGGCTACTTCAGCATTTTAGGCTCCTTTAGAAACATTTCCAACCTCCTGTACCCATGCAACCAGAGTCCATCAACATGCATGGGGAGCCATATTCTCAAATCTAAACAAATTTCTCGGAAACCACAGACCCAAACAAAAGCAACCACACCAGCGCCGCTTCACAAAAAACAAACCCCCAATTTTGACTCTTTTTCGCCCTCCAAAAAAAAAAAAAAAACTTTTTTTAAGTTTATAATGTTTTGATATTATTTTAAAAAAGAGTTATTAATTTTATTCCTTGGAAAAAGATAATGAAATTCCTTCAAATATCTGAGAAACCCCTTTCTTAGATATTTAACTAGACGTGAATTGAGCTTAATTACAAGAACTAGCAATTGTGAACGACACACATGGCCCTAAAATAGCTTAATTTCTTATGTCATTAGTAGCGGCTTGAACTTCTTGAAATCTTTGTTGTAAAAAGTGAGAGGAGAGAAGTTGAATTACTTTCATCCTTCTAAGTTTTATCCTTCGATAGCCTGATTTGTTGTTGTTTCGCCCTCGAAGAAGAACAAAATAAGTTTAATATGATATTAAATAGATTAAACACGGTGCAAAATCCAAAAACTAAATCAGTTATACCAGACTAAACATGTTCTCTCTGAAGTTTCACCTCCTGGATGGTAAGCAGAGCTAGATTACATCTTTTTTTGGGTCGAAAGTAAGGCTAAACTTATTGCAACATAGTTAAAGATCGAGTGACCTTGAGTAGATAACAATTCTGTGAAAAAAAATATGTTCATAAATGCCAATAAATCAGGTATGGGGCAGCCAATGATAAAAAAAATATCTACTTCTGAACCAATTCATAGTTGCTAGGGCCGAAAAGGGGTAATTTGATGCTAACTAATAGTCTAAAACTGACCTCACAAAGTCAGTGATAGAACCAGATGTTGATTTAATGCATATAGATTTGATGTTCAAAAAGTCGTAGAAAGAATCATTAATTATTCCCTTGATGGCAAAATATTTGGCAATCCGCAACCCTTCTTCCAAATTCAAACATTATAGATTTCACGATAAAGTATTTCCTCCGTGACAAAAATTGTTTCCTACTTTCACATTAGAAATTTAGACACTGATTTGGGGCGTGTATCAAATAAAGATAAAAATAATTGAGAAGTCAACTAATTTTTATGAAATGTTAGAAAAGAGAGTTGAAGATTTGGTAAGATGTCCTCCGTATTTTCTTCTTTTTTCATGAAAAACCTTTCTTACCCATCTCGCAAGAAATGGATTCCTTGGAAAAACTTCAAAAGTAGAAAAGCATCCGTCTTAATAGAATAAAAGTAGTAATTTCCATACCTTAGCTTAATTAAGATAAAACTGGATACGTCTAGAGAGGATTGCTGGAAGATTATATGTAGTAGAGCTATAGAGAATTATTTCTCTTCATAAAACCTGACACATAAGTCCTTCCTCAACTACCGACTTCTTTTTCACAATTTAAAATGGGGCAAAAATGTGGTCAGAAACAATTGAAGGACAATCATAAATATCCGAGGGGGATACATACCAATCAAAATTCAAAAGTAGGAGCGGCAATTTGTGATAGGACACGGTACCTCAACCTGAACCCAACATAGAATTATAGAGTTAGGATTGAACTTAAATTAGTGTTAAAATTAGATCTATCCACTAAACATGATTAATAAATGGGTCGAGTTAGTTAACCCGTGTAATACAAAAAATAACCCGTATAGCACATTCAAATTATGATTGATATTTGATGGAAGAAATTGAACACCAAACATATCCCAAAACGTTATCACCCTCACTTCCACCGGTTGGGCTGGATGATGGAAATCAACTAAACCTCTTTTTCGCAATTAAAAAAACCGGGGAAAATGTGGTCTAAAACGACTAAAGGACAATCAAAATATCTACGGGGGATGCATCCAAATCAAAAGACACCGGACCTAAGGGCTAAGGTAATGTTTGGCAACCCAATCCCCCACATTATTAGCACTTCTATTGACATACATGAACAAATTAAAAGAAACATTAGCTGATCTAGCAAGATCCCAAATATCAGACAAAACAGCTACCCAGGAGAGCAAGCACAGTTTCTATAGAAGAGATTTTCTTTTGTCACAATCACAATTTGAACAACTCTCCATGTAATTTTTTTTCTCTTCGGAGGACACAAGCATTGCCAAATACATTTCCAAACAGCAAAGGGAACCTCCAACAAAGAGGATGGGAGATCAGAATAAAATCAATATTCCAAAAATTTCCGAGCTTCTAAATACCTCGAATTCGACCCTAATAAATACTGCTCCTCATCCATATCCAAACAAGAGCATACTTCCCATTCGACAAAGACATACGAAGTGATAACAATAGCATCAGCTTCTTTAAGGGGGAAAAAATACACATGGACAACATCAGAATTCATTCCAACAACCAACGGAGTTGAGTATGAGGTCTTCCACCTTAGAAATAGGGTCTAGGAAAAGAGAAATTTCAAAACTTCCAATCCCTAGAACCCATTTACCAGAGATATTCATGTTACTCCGTCTGCATTGTTTTCTACACAAATATTGGATCTTCTTGAAATCAATTCCTCTGTTTTGGATTGGAAAAGAAAAAGGGATTGTCAGAACTCTGATAGATTTTGAGGGAAAACAAAATACAGCAATTTATTCAGACATATACATGTTCTTCAAGCACAGAAAAAAACAAATTTTAATTTATTTACAAACATAACTTCAAACAAATAAATCTATTTAGAGAATGTCCTCAGAAACCATAATAAAAAATTAACACAAAATAAAAACTCTACTCAGCCCCTCTTAATTCATACAAATAATACCACAGGAATTGAACAGCATTCTTGATTGAAAGAAGCCTTAGCGCGCACTGTTGAGCAAATCTTCACCAGCACCAAATAATCCTTACAAAACCAATACTAATAAATAAGAATATATACATAACAAATAAAAACAACTTAAGGGTCGAAAAGCATAAGTAAATTTATGAGAAGTTGGAAAATGGGATGAGTGATTTGGTAAGATGTTCCCCATTTGTTTCTCTTTTTAACACGGAACCAGTGATTCCCAATTCACGGTGCGTCTCCCCAACTTTTTTTAACTAGAATCATTGCTACAATACTTGGACAAATATTAAATCTCAAGTTGCTTTCAGAAAAATAAAACTATTTGAATTATACTTTTGAAAGTACAAGAGCATTAAAATTAAGATGTTGAACTCAACATGCCTGCTCGTTAATATCTCCTTCCTATTGCATGTCATTGAATGTCTTGCAACTTGTCACAATCGATCACTGCCAAGGATGACTTGTTAAAAGTGTAAGGCTTTGGTGTAATAGTCAACAGGTTCCGTAGCCCCCGGAGATGAAGAGAAGTTAGTTGAGGGAACAAGTTGACTGTGATTCCACCTCCTCTTCCTAATTCCAATCTACACTCTTCTCTGTCGTCCTCTGCAACAATTGCTTCCAAATTATCGCACTCAACTATTTCCACTTCTTCAAGTTCCAAAAGAAGTTTTGCCATGGAAGGTGTGAATACATGTTTCAAACTATCACAGTGCTCTAAATGCAACGAACTCAGATTTTTAAAGGAGCCCTGAATTACATGCACACCAGTTTTCCATATATGTCTTAGCTTAGGTAGACTATACAGATCAATATCTGTTAATTGAGTCAGTACGGATGCAAGTAGTTCATAGCGGCCTTCGTTATTAGCATTTAATCCTTGAAGGTCGAAAACCACTTCAAGTGAGCTACAACTCCCTATATCAAGCTGTTCAAGATGCTCTAACTGCGGTAGCACACTTGTTGGGAAAAAAACTGTAACGTTGTCTAATTTATGGACTTTCAGGGTTTCCATGTCAACTAACGCAACCTGCAGCCACCAAATTTGATAGTCAGAAACAACAAGAAGGAAATATACTTGAAGATATATATAAATACATCTTACTTTATTTGTAACCACACACAATTGTTATTTAATTTCAGAATTGCATTCTAAACTTTGACTCATGCACATAGATATAGGAAGCTAAGTACAAGTAAAAAAGTTTTTTCCCAGGATTCTTATACTGAATTATGCTACTTTAATTACTCAAAACCAATTATTTTCATAATTTCTTCTCGAGCTCACTATTACTTGCATTCATAAATCAATCGCTGAAAATCATCTCTTCTGCAATTTTCATGAAATTCACAGCATATCAAAATCTGTTGTCATGCAACTTAAAAAGCAAAAGTAATTTCACGCTCCCTCCATTTCAAATAGAATTCACCTTTGACTTTAGTACTCCCTCCCTCCGAAATTAAGACACCAGCTTGAGTTTTACATGTCATTAAGGATATAGTAATTTAAATGTAATCAATTGTTAAGAACAATTTTTTTTACTATTGTGATATATGCATGGTACATTGGTTATGTCTTGAAAAGAAAAACTGGACTCTTAATTTGGGACGTGCCAAAAAGGAATTTTACGAACTCTTAATTTGGGACGGGCGGGGGTACTTTTTTAAGAATAAAAAAGCGCAATGTATTCAACAATTAAATCTCATTAACTTTTCTTTCTAGTCTTCTTGACGTAGAGATGGAGATGAAAAAAGATGCATGCTAATATTGAAAGAATTCTCAAATTGCTTAATTTGAGAAAAATAAAATTAAATGTGCTTTTTACAAAGAAAGATCATTTGAAGATGTTGGAGTTGACATACGTGACGTGCATCGTACAATGTTTCTGGCAATTACAACTTAGTCATCTAACACTATTAGAAATAAATATGTTCTAACACTATTAGAAATTAAGAATTTCTCCTAAACAAGACTAGGGACGATCAACGTGACATAATCTAATTTCTTTCCAAAATTTAGACACAAACACATCACAACATCATGGCAAAAATCTGTGGACACGAAAACGACAAGAAAACGAATTCGATCTCTAGTCCTATTTATAGATCGAAGAAGTTATATTCCAATCAAATTCACACTCAAGGACCTCTAAATGGATTAAAGAACAGATGATAAAAGCGGATTACTTTCCATTCGCACATTCCATCATATATGTCTACTTTAAAATTCAAGTATTCAACAACCTCAATGGATTAAAGAACAATGTGTGCTTTAATTAGATTGTAAATTAATATAGTGTAATTGTTGTAAATTTATATATAAAAATCAAATATCACTCCCTCACACAATCTAAATTCTTTGTTCTTGTATATACATCATTAATTAATTGCTGATTTACTTATAACATAATACTAGTTTAAGCTAATACACTTCTTAATTAAATTAATTATGATAGATAAGTATATAAACATTCACACGCATTGACGACGTAAATGTATATACTAAATGGAGTGCATTTCTCACAAAAACTGGTCTATACAGACTAGGATCTTTAGCAAGCCATTTTCCTCGCTAAATATTAGGGAGATGTCTTTCGCTAAGAAAAACAGTCGCTAAATGTATGAGAAATTTTTTGATACTAAATGTAACCTTAAAGGCTTAAAGAGAAAAGACGAAAAAGGGGGTTTAGGATAACTTTGGTTCTAAAACAAGAATGTCGTATGAAATGTAAATACATATTCTATAAAAAGAAAGAGAATGTCAAAATAAACTTGTTTACTCCAATTGTTTTAAAAAAATAATAATTCATACATGGTATACTATAATTGAGTAAATGGATGATTTGATGATTAGATTGATACAATCCAAATAATCACATTATACTATAATTTATAAACTTCTAGGTCATCAAAATTAACCTTGAATGGAAAATACCAATGTAGAATTTAATTCTAAAATGGACTCTTATAAGTTAAACAATAAGAATTCTAACTATCTTAATAGTACAAGACTGTAAAACTAATTAAGGTCAGCATATCTGTTTATAGAATAAAAGGGGAAAACAAAATATAACTAATAGAAAGTATTATTTAAATAGTTGTCTTACTATTTTGAAAATTATTATTTAATTCAATGGTTGGATTGATTTGTTACGCATATGTAAAGCATTATTAAAAGTTTAAATAATTAGCTTAGACTGGTATAAATAAATTAATGGTATAACTATTAGCATTCTAAGAGCATTTTACTATTTTAAAATTTAAACAGTGTCATCAATGCCTTAAAAGTGTCCAAAATATGCATATAAATTAGAGTGTGATTGATACATCAGATAAAAAAGTCGAATAAAATTATTTAAACCCATCCAAACAAGATAAAATAATCCCACCTCCTAATATATATTTATGCCTCCCCAAAGGCCAATTCCTAGATCTGTCCCTGATTTAAACTTAATCAATGGTTAAGAATAAAACTTCTTCACTATTGTGATATATGATACATTGATTAAGTCTTGAAAAGGAAACTGGACTCTTAATTTGAGTCAGCCGGGGTACTTTTTTAAGAATAAAAAAGCATAATGTATTCAATAATTAGGTCTCATTAACTTTTCTTTCTTGTCTTCATGACATAGTGAGGAGACAAATAAAGATGCATGTTAATACTCAGAAAGAATTCTCATATTGCTTAATTTGAGAAAAATAAAATTAAATGTGCTTTCACAAAGAAAGATCATTAAAAGATGTTGGAGTTAACATACCTGAAGTGTATTGTACAATGTCTCTATCAACTTTCCGCAATCAACTAGAGTCAAATCTTTCAAGGATGGCCAATTGAAAGTGTAAGCCATGGGTGTAACATTCAAAAACTTCGGTAGCTTCTCAAGAGAGAGTCTAGTTAGTTGTGGGAACAAAATGAATATTCCTCCTCCTTCCACTATATCCTCTTCTTCTTCTTCCTCCTTTGCTACAATTGCTTCCAAATTCGCGCAGTTATGTATTTTCAGTGTTTGAAGTCGAGAAAGAAGTTTTGCAATGGAAGGTGTGAATACATGTCTCAAACTATCACATTCCTCTACAGATAATGAACTCAGACATTGAAAGGCACCGGCCAGCTGAATAACATGCGGACCGGTTTTCCATACATGTCTTAGCTTAGGTATAACTTTGAGAAAAATACGCGTTAATTGAGTCAGTGTTGCAAGGCAGCCTTCATCATTAATATTAAATCCTTGGAGGTCAAAAACCACTTCAAGTGAGCTACAGCTCCATATCACAAGCTGTTGAAGATTCTGTAAACGTAGTAGCAAGCTTAATGGGAAAGAAACTGTCAGGTTGTGTAATTCTCTTACTTGCTGGGTTTCCATGTTATTTGATGTAACCTGCAGTGATCGAATTTGATTGTGAGAAATGCCAGTATATATCATATATACTTGAATTCATAAATATTACTTCATCTGAAATGCCAGGATATATCGAATATACTTGAATACATATATACTTGAGTACATTATGAACTTTGAGTCTTACATAACCACATTCCTTGCAGCATTTGTATTTGCTTATACTTCCAAAGCAAAATTAACGATACGAAGTTAAGTTGTTAAATTTAATTGGTATCAAGTTGTTAAATATATACTTCCTAATACTGAATTCTACTACTTGGTTTACTCAACAGCAATTGTTACACCATCTTTTCTCAATCAAGTTCACTGTTACTAGGAAAGCTCATTCACAAATCACTCTCTGAAAATCTGTGGTCAAGTAATTTAATAAGTAAAAGCAATTTCACTCCTCCATCTCAAATTAAGAATTTGCCTTTGAATTTAGTGTTCTCTCCGTCCGATTAAGAGTCAATTGATTTTTACACGTTTTTATTGATAGAATAAAACTTGTTTACTATTGTGATATATGTACATTGATTTTTTTTTTATAAGAAACAGAAATTTCATTGCCACTTCAAAAGAGAGATTACAAGATAATGTGGACACAGCAAAGCATCCCCATCAGAGAACCTTGAGAAACAAGCATCCACTCACAGCAGTAATCTAGGAAACTCAAACCACAGAATAACCAGGAGCTTCCCTACAACAAACAGAGAGTAAAAAAAACAGAGAATCACAAAAGAAAAATTTCCAGCCCCCTAACTCCTGGAAAAACAGAAAATCAGTAAAACGAAAAAAGGGGCTCATAAGCAGACTTCACTCCGATTATGCATTATACAATCAACGCCTAACCCAAAAAACTCCTTCGATAGGGATGCCCAAAGCAAAATAGGTAAAGCACTCTATCCCAAATTCTCTCCTTCTCACTCTCCTTATTCTAAAACATTCTTTCATTTCTTTGAATCCAAATGCACCATGAGACTGCCATGAAAATGCACCTCCACAGGACTTTGGTCCTCTTTTTGTTTCCTACTTGTATCCACTGAATTTTTGATGACTCCTTCCAGCTTCTAGGCATAACAACCTGGACTTGAAAAGCTCTAAACACTTCTATCCACACAAAATATGTAAAGGGACAATGCAAGAAAAGATGATCAATATCCTCCCCATTTGATTTACAAAGAACATATTATTGGGGTAAATCACAAGTATTAAACTTGCTCTTAAAAGCCACCAAAACAAAGAATTTTACTTTTGAAGGAATACCCTCCTTCCAAATAAATCTCCATCTATCATCCATAGCATAATGCATTGAATCTATAATGTATTTGAAAAGGATTAACATGAAAAAATCGCCGACGAATCCCTCAACCAAATCCTATACTCCCCCCCCCCCCCCCGAATTTGAATGTTATCTAAACGCTCTACGAAAGCCCAACCTCCATGAAATTGAAGAAAATAAGTCCCGAGATACCATATTTTCAATAGTAGAATTATGTAGAGAGGATAAATTAAAGAGGCGCAGAAAACAAGTTTGACAATGGAGCATCCCCTACCCACAAGTCTTCACTTACAATTACTTGGATTTTGAAAAGAATCTCATAAGAACCTTGCTAAAGTGACATACACATACACATATATATAGAGAGAGAAATATCATTTGAAGATGGAGTGATGAGTCAAAATACCTGAAGTGTATCATTCAATGTCTCTATCAACTTTCCACAATCTATCAGAATCAAATCTTTCAAGCATGACCAGTTGAAAGTGTATGGCTTGGGAGTCATATTCAACAGCTTCGATAGATTACAAAGATAAAGATAAGTTAGTTGAGGGAACAAGATGATTCCTCCTCCCCCTACCATACAATCTTCGTCTTCTTCTTCCTCCTCCTTTGCTACAATTGCTTCTAAATTCATGCATGAATATATGCTTACTGTTTGAAGTCCCACAAGCACTTTTGCCATGGGAGGGGTGAATGCATGCCTCAAACTACCACAGCTACCTATGCTTAAAAAACTCAGATTTTGAAAGGAACCCTGAATTACAGGCACACCCTTATTCCACACATGTCTTAGATTATCTAAACCCAGCAGCTCAACACTTTGCAATTGAGTCGGCGCTGCAAGTTCGTGGCTTCCTTCAACTAAATCACAGTACTGTACATCAAGCCGTCGAAGATTCTGCAACTGCTGTCATAAAATATATGGTTGAGGAAAGATTATTTTTTCATAGGAAACAAAAAATTATAAATATCAAAATATAAGTACAAAATGAAGGGGGACAAGCTGTCCACCACCGGTATATATACCAAAAGACAAGTGTGATAAGAATCAAATACAATCAAAGCTTTCATAAAATAAGATGCACGTGATAACTTTTCTCAAAGGACTATAGCATTTCAATTCAGTTTAATGTATTCCACCCCACAATGCTTAAACGATTTGGAATTTGAAGCCCAAACCGATGCCACAAATCTTTTTTCTTTCCCATAGCCATTCCTTCTTCCTCCTTTCAAAAATCCTATTATTCCTTTCTATCCAAATATCCATATAACTACCACTTGATGCACCTCCACAGGTCCCTGCTTTATGGTATGTCTCCATCAATGTTAATATCCATAAGAAGAAGATCCGCCCCAGATTTTGGAATGACCCAACAAAGTCCAAATTCAGCCACATTTTTGCCCATATAAAATAAGAATAAAGGCAGTGCAACAGAATATGACTCAATGTTTATTCGTTTTGCTTGCATAAAACACACCATGATGGGGATAGACAATAATTTGGTCATCTCTTTTGCAGTAAGTCACAAGTATTAACCCTCCCGTGAGCCAGTAACCATGTGAAAACTTGCACTTTTGAAGGAATACCTGCTGCCCAGATGAGCTTAGAAGATGTGAAGTGAGGATCCGATGGGGAGTTGAGGAGAGATTTGAAAAAAAAAAGAGCAAGAGAAACCTTCCCCATTTAGTAGCCACCTTCTCTTATCCTTACAACCCAGAAACAATCTTACTCCCTCAATGATGTTCATTAAAGAAACAAACTCCTCGAACTCTCTCTTGTAGAAGGATCTAGAAAATGATAGATTCCAAGATGCTATTTGATCCAAATTTAGAGAAGCCAAAGAAGAGATGGACTTCCTTGTATTCGAAGAAAGTCTATGCACCGAGGAAACAAAGAATGGAAAGCAACCTCACCTATCCACTTGTCCTCCCAAAATCTGATCATAACTCCCTCGCCCAATTCTAATCTTGTGTGATTCAAAAATGATTCAAGTTCACAAGAAAAAAAATTCCAAGGAGTTCAATAAGACCCTTTATAAACCACTTTGGAGTCCCAGCCACTGTCACTTAATCCATATTCGCTTTTTAGGATAGAGTACCATAAGGAATTTTGGCTATGCAGGAATCTCCACAACCATTTTCCTAGCAAAGCTCTATTTCGATTTAACAAATTCCCAATACCCAACCCCCTTTATCTTTTGCTTTAGAAACTATTTCACAATTAATGAGATAATCTTTTTTATTATCATTGCACCCGTCCCACAAGAAATCTCTTATTGTTATTTCCAATTCATTCTTAAACTTTACCGGAAGGTGGAGAATGGATCAGAAATAAATTGGCAAGCTTGTCAATTAAGATTGAATCAACGTGAGTCTCCCTCCTCTAGGTAAGCACCCTCCTTTCCACCCATCGAGTTTTTTTCTAGACCTTTTCTAACACCGGATTCCAAAACTCTATGGAATTTGGATTACACCCAAGGGGCAGCCCCAAATACTTCAACGGCCACTTCTCTATCTCACATCCTGCTTTAGAAGCACACTCCACTTAACTACTTCTTCCATAGTGATGCCTGCAAGCTTACTCTCTGTCAAGTTCAACTTTAGGCCCGATAATGAACAAAATACTGAGAGCAACTTCAACAAATTCATAAACTTGCCTTCGTCCCCCGATAAAAGGAAATTGTATCATCCGCAAATTGTAAATGTCAGTGTTCTAAAAATCGCGCCTAGGCGCCGCTTAGGCAGAAATCGGGGCTCTCCCGCCCGGCCTAGGGCTAGTCATTTTGTTTAGGCGCCGGGGTGATTAGGCGTCGATTTTTCCGTCCAGGCGCCGATTTCTCCACTGGTTGGCTGAGACGTGGAAGAGAGAAGGAGATTGAGATAGAGAGAGACGGAGATAGATAGAGAGAGAGAGTATCGTACCTGTGAAGTTGTCGAAACCAGTGAGATATCATCGAGGCTGAGATGGGTTGGGGCTGAGAAGTCGTTGGCGTTGAGAGCTAGGGTTTAGGGTTTTTCGATGGTTGCTGCGGAATGGGGGCTAGTTTGTACGGGAAAGAGATGATATATACGGAGTATTAGGTTTGGTTTTGTTTTATTAAGTGTTATTATTATTTTCACCCCATATATTTTTAGTTATTTGTAGTTTCACCCCTCTTTACTTTCTTTTTGCTAATTTAATTATTTAAAGTTTTGACTTTTTTGTAATGTATGTTTTATTAGTTGGATGTTAGAAAATTAATGTTAATTTGAAAGGTATAGTATGTTTTGTTAGTATTATGTTATCTAAAATAATATTTTTAATAAAAAATCGTTTGACCGATTAATCCCCGATTAATCCTCTAGGCGCTAGGCCCCCCTGCGCCGACCTAGGAGCGCCTAGCGATTTTTAGAACATTGGTAAATGTAATAATTCAACCTTATCCTTTCCCACCTCAAAACCGTCAATCACCCCTTAATTTCTTGCCTTCTCCATTAACCTCCTTAAGCATTCCGCAGCAAATGTGAACAAGAATGGTGGAAGGGAATCCCCTTGCCTCAACAATCTAGAAGACATAATTTCCCTCTTGGTCTCCCATTAACAGAAACTGAAAAATTGACAGATGTCAAACAACTTTCATCCATTTTCTCCATCGAAACTTAAACCCTTTTTTCTCCAATACATACCAAAAAATTCCAATCCAAATGGTCCTAAGCTTTCTCAAAATCTATTTTAAACACCACTCCTTCCTTTTCTTTTCTTTTCTTTTCTTTTTTCTATCTATATTCTTCTACCACCTCATTGGCTACCAACACAAGATCCAATATTTGCCTCCCTTTGATAAAAGCTCTTTGACATAACGAAATTGTTTCATCCAACACTTCTCTTAATCTCAAAGCAAGCACTTTGGCCAAAATTTTATACAAACTTGTCACCTAGCTTGTTAGCCAAAAATCCTTTATTTTGCATGAGTTTGGCTTTTTTGGAATTAAACAAACGTCCGTCTCACTCACACACTTATTGATCACCCCATTCTCGTAAAATTCCTTGAAAATTTTCATTAAATCACTTTTAATCACATCCCAATACTCGTGAAAAACCGCCCTAGTATCCCCATTGGGACTCGGAGCCTTCTCTCCATCACATTCCATAATTGCCCTTTTCACTTCCTCTTCCTCAAAAGATCTTTCAAGCCACTCCACCTTACTTGATTCTTTGGGGAACCACTCTAAATCCTCCAATTTCTACTTTGGATTGTCATCATGAGAATACAAAGACTCAAAGAAATTGATTATCTCCCTCACAATAGGAGCCTCTTCTTTCAAGTTAATTTATTTTATTTTCATCATTAATGCTTTCTTTTTAAGTGTGATATCTCAAAAATATTCATTGTTCCATTTTTTAATTTTAGCTTTCAAGTTTCTCAATTTGTTAATGAATTTAAACCCTTCTCGCCCTTGACTCCCTTCCTCTTTCCACCCTTCCAAAACTCTTAACTCTAAGTTCAATTTTACCAAATCTCCATGTAAAGAGGTAGTCAAGTGGGATCAAGAAGAATAATAACTTAAACAAGTAAAGTATACATTCCAGTACATACTCATTAAACTTGAGTTCTAGTTTGAATTATCTACATCAATAGATGGAGTAGTCCCTCTATATTTTATATGTAGTTTTGGAAGGCTTTAATTTCTCAATATGGAATTTATAGTCTCAACAGTGGACTACTATTAAAACATGGAGTTTTTATACTATTTTAATTGATGTGTACGTCCAGTTCTGTATTGTAAACCGCCACCTAAGATCATTAGTGCCACGCAGATTTTTTTTATCGGAATCAAAACGGAGTTTGAAATTTGAACGGATGACTAATTTGAAAACAAATAGAAAGTTCACTGCTGGTAAGTCAAATCTTTTGTACATTACCCAAAATGGAAAAAGAGGTCAAGTATATTGTACTTTTTCGGTAACTAACCCTAGTTTAATTCCTAACCATTATGTTGAACTTAGTATACGTCTAATAAAGTGTTAAAGTCAATTATTGAATCTAATCTGGGACGAGGTTGTTATTTTTATATTTGTTTTCATTAAAAAAGTTTGACTTGGCAAATAGTGAATCATAATTTAGGGTGGAGTGAGTAAATGGTAACTGTGTGTCAATGGTAACATACCTTTCGTGTTGAAGAGACGACCCTTTGAAGCCAAACCATCCAGCTTTGGTAGATATTGAAGATTCACTTTTTCCAATTGTGGAAACTCCACTTCTTCAAAAGACTTACAAAAATGGACCAGTTTTGGTAGCCTTTCAAGATGCAAGTCTTTTAAGTGAGGGAACTGAATCTTTGCAACTGCAGTGGCTGCTGCCTCGTCCGTCTCCTCTCTCCATCCAGAAAATAGCATCCATCATTTCACATAAGCGAATGTCGAGGTGTTCGAGCATAACCAAACCTCTACCAATAGCCGACGAGAATATATTTACTAATCTACCACAGTTTTTCACTATTAGCTCTTGCAGATTGTGTGCAAGCCATATCTCTGTCAAGTTCTCCATCCCTTCAAGTTGCAGTCTTGCCATGTTATTTAGTTTAACCTGTAGATTCACATTTGTTATTTTAACATAAATATCTCCCTTTAAATGTGAAAAAATAAAAATGTAACAGAATGAAAATAGATTTTAAAAACACAGCCTATTGCCATTTCAAGAAAACTAAGTCCAAACGTGGTAAGACAGGATGAAATGCCAACAATTATTATTAGGGCGGTTTTAAATCTATCCACGCAATCTTTAAATTCATCCACCCTAAATTAAAGGACGGTTGGCTTTAGTTTACACATATATAACAAAAATGTCATTTGAAAGTTTATCCACCTTAAAACTTAGTATTATGAACTTAAATAATTACTACCTTCCTAAAATATCCTCTTCTTTTTTGTTCCATCTTCTTCATTCCATCAAAACCCTAATCCAACTCACTTATGAATAAACTAATTAAATGTGAGTATATGCATAAATACACACACACTTTACATATGAATAATAAAGAATTAAATAACTATAACAATAATCCAAGTTCATCGACTATTTAATTCACAACCATCAGCAAGTTGTTATAGCTAAGGTCTTGTCATAATATGTATAATTAAAAGTCCAATTTTATTGTCTTGGACTTCGAATATTTTCTCAATTTTCTCTTGAATCATACCAAGCTTAACTATAAAGCATTTTTCATTTATTGCAAAGTTACTAGAATGGTAGATTTACAAAGGGGATTTCATCGAACATGCAAGCTTAATAATCAATTGCATCTTGGAGCAATGTCAAATGAAATAAATTATGAACTTGGTGATAACAAAAAAGTGCATTACATTTACCAGTATGTATCTAATCTTTTTACTCTTTTTTTTTCTTAAAGATGTTACAGTAAATTTCTATAGAAAAATGGTGCAAATATTACATTTGAAAATGGGAAGTATTTCTTAGGATTTGTGCTTTTGTCTCTCCTGATCTACATTAAAAAAAATAGGGTTTTCCTTTTAAGATACGGCTCCGTTTGACACGTAGGATAAAAGGGTGAGATAGGATAACTCTATCCTATCCCATGTTTGGTGTAAGTCGAGATTGGATATCGAAGTGGATTATTTATCCCACTAAAGCTTTTTATCCCACCAAGAGAGGGATTAACAAATCCCACCTAAGAGGTGGATTGTTTTATCCCATCCGGATGTCATTAAATAATCCTATCAAACTCTCTAATCCAGCACGTCAAACAATGGTAGGGAAGAGATGGGGCTGGGAACATTTTTGGAGGATTATAAATATGGATATTAAAATAATTAGAATAATATTAAAGAACTAAATTTTATAAAAAAAAATTGTAATTTTATCGTATACTGTGGGTAAACTTAGAGGATAATATGGATCAACTCAAAATCTAATCAAACGTGGATGAACTTACATATTAGATGGATAGATTTAAAATTACCAAACCCTTATTATTATTAGGTTTTTGCACACATGCAATGCGCGTGCAATGTAAGTATAAGTGATTTAAAGAAATCTTTTTCAAAAAGTAGCGTATAGCCCAGCAGTTGAATGTATTCCGCAAGAGTTCAAATCCTAGTGCTTACGCTTAAATATTAAAAAAAAATTGAACTTAAAGCTCAAAAGGGCAAAATCGGAAACTCAAAAGCCTAACGCATCTTCAAACCAACAAATTGTCTTCCAACTTTAGATAATAGTAGCCAGTAGATTATTATTTTGAAATATATTATTATTATTATTTAAATGTACTTAAGATTGGTGGTACTCATATCATAGGACTAAACTAGAAAACATCATACATAAAATAAAATTTACTATTAAAAATATCAAATTTTTAATTTACATCGTCACAATTTTTTATAGGATATATCTTCTTTTTTAAGTATAATATTTTAATTATCCAATTCAAGTTTTAATTTTATTAGCTTGGAATTATCTAGCTCATATTTGTAACCATAATTTATTGACACACAAATTTGCTATATTCATAATTTTATTGTAAGTTTATAGTTAGAAGCTCTAGGTCATATATGTGCGGTAGAATTACCTTAATGGCATAACCCTCTCCTTTCTTTTCTTTTGTACTCTTCTTCTAATCATCCAATACTTAATGATATAACTTCTTCTGTTATGATTAATTCTAGGTACGTAGATGTATTATTTACCAAAAGATCATAACTTAAAAAAAGGCAATTTTTTATAAAGGAAATCAAATACCAACTCATGGCATTAAGTCTACAAAATATCAATTTTGGCTGCCCCATGGCAATTCTTCACCAAAGGTGTGTACAAAATTCAGTGTCTTTCAACTAAGGAATAACACAAAAACTCGGTACAATTCAACCGCGATAGTGATACTAATTGCCGACATTGGAAAACAAACTCGACAAACATAGGCCAAATCGAATGTCAAAGTTCGGCAATGAGAGCAGAATCAGTGCTTAAATTTGGGGTGTCCTCGTATGGGTGCCATGATCAATAATGATAGAAATTATGGTGCTAAGGCTACAATGGCGTTTTGGATACAAAAATCAAGGTGCCTGGGTGCCTATATCATCACCCTAAATTCAAAGAATGAACATTCAGCTAACATTAAGATTTTTTTTTATTAGGGTATCTACGATTTTTGATATTATATTTAACTTAAATTTCATCAAAAAATATGGTGTTAAGAAATTATCTTTATTCTGTGTAAATTTATCAGTCCTATTTATAGAAGTTGTTATATTCAAATCAAATTCACATTCACATTCAAGTACCAGTAAATTTATATAAGAAAAGCCTCTAGGAATTAGAGTTCAATATGGATTAAAGAACAGATTATTGATGCAGATTCCATTCAAACATTCCAAAATATATGTCTACTTTAAAATTCAACTACCTCAACTTCCAATTGTGTGCTTTAATTAGATTGTAAATATAACTCCTTCACGCAATCTAATTCTTGGTTCTCGTATGGAAGAAACATAAAACCAGGAGAAGACGACAACTATGTTAAATTCCTGCTTAAATATATGAATATTGATTTTCTAATGCAGATTGAAGAATAAATATTGATACGCAGCAAAAACAATATGCATGTCTAATCATTTTTAGCAAGTTTCACTACCATGAATTTACACCATGTGCTAGTGAACCACTACGTCATGTGCTAGTGAACCACTACGTCATGTAAGCCATTAAGTGACAAATGTTTTAAGTGTGAGATTCTAGCAAAAAATAAAACAAATGAACAAGGGGAAAAGAAACATCCAATATTAAGTGTTTGTAGAGCAACAAACCTTTGTGTTGAAGAAAGGATATGCGTTTTGGCATTCTACAGCCAAATTTTCAGTCTTAGAGTAAATGCTAGTAATCTTTGGTAGGTGGCAAAGATCAATGACTTCCAATTGAGGAAGCTCAATTTCATCCACAGCTTTGCAGAAACCAACCAGACTCGGTAAATCATCAAGATACAAGCTTTCTAAGCGAAGGATCACAAATGTTTTTGCTGCTTCCTTATCTTCATATCCTCTCTCCTTCGTAAAAAGTTCTTCCATTGCTTGACACCTTACAACTTTAAGCCTTCTAAGGTTAATCAAACCACTGGCAATAGACAATGAAAAGATACTTTTCAATTTGCTCATATCACTTAGACATAATGATTCCAAGTTCTGGAATACATTAGTTGTCTGTCGACCCACATTACTAACGAGCGACACCATCCCATGACAAGAGTTGAGTTCTAAATCCCTCAAATTTAATAATTCCCCTCTCTCAAACTCCTTTTGAAGATTCTTCAAATCTGTCACCTTCAAATACAAAACTTCTGTCTTCCTGCACAACAAATGGAGTATTCCCTCCAGTATAACGCTTGTATCAACTATACAACATAGAGTGTTTTGTAAGACATACTTAATCTCTTTTTCATAGGTACCACCAACACAAACATAGAACTTCTCCAACTTCTCTGAGAAGATCAAGTCGACTGGCAAAACCTCATATGGTATGTCAATTTCTAAGACAACAAGATTAGACAACATCATTAGTTCAGTAAAACTTGCATTCATTTCACCACCACCATTACCGTGTATACTAGGATTTGCTTGAATTTCCTCTGCCCAACGAATGGAAGTGCCTCTCAGGTACAACTCCTCCAAGTGGATTAAACTTGACAACAAAGTAGGAGCGATTCTATGGAGTTCAGTACACCCTGTCATATCCAATAATCTAAGCCGACTTAATTTTCCTATCTCTATCGGCAAATCTTGGATTTCAGAATAAGCAAAGCTTAATATTTTCAATACTTCTAGTTTTCCGATCATCGATACATCAGCCTCTAGTCTGCAGCAATTTAGAGAGAGAGTTCGAAGGTTTGTCAAGAACTGGAGTGACTCTGGAAGTGATGGAATAGATATGCGCCTCAGTACTAAAACTTGAAGTTTCCTCATGCCTTCAAAAAATCTTTCTGGGAATTTCAGCAACTCATGATCAAAACCGGCCAACTGCAAAAGCTTGAGATTTGGGCATTCTAGCCCGTCAGGAAGCTCATCCATTTTATCGCATTGTAATGAAATTGACGTGTAGTGTTCATATGTATCTTCACTTGGCCACTCCTTAATTTCATTACCGAATCTGACCAAAAACTTACCTTCCGATGCAATTGATAAAGCAAAATCCCGCACAAGGTCATGCATTTTAACACAATCTACAATGGCACTCCCTAACAATAAATTTGAATTCCTGAGCATCTCGGCATATGCATGTGCATTTTCTCTTGCCTCGTGCAACTTTTTAGTGTATCTAAATATCTTCAGTCCCACCCCATATTTGACCAAATCTTCAATTGGGATATCAAAATCATCCGGAAACAAGCAACAAAGCAAAAAAAAAATTTGAATTTCTGCTGTTTGTAAATAGTCATAACTCACCTGAAAAGTTGCATAAACAACTGAATATTCTACTTGAAGCACAGAATTTCGTAGCTGTCTAAGCACAAGATTCCAGACTGGCTTGCTTTTATTTGTAAGCACTCTTGCAATAGTTGTAATCGCAATGGGCAAGCCTCCACATTTGTTCACGATGTCTTCTGCTACCGGAAACAAATTAGTAGCACCAGGGGGAATTATTGCCGTCTCTTGAAAAAGGTTCCACGCTTCTTCCTTAGCCAACACTTCGATACGGTAAGTCCTGTCAGTTCTCATTTGATCACAAACATCTTTCTTGCGCGAAGTCAACAAGATTTTGCAACTGTGATGATCATTTACAGAATGGATTCCAACTTCCTCCAAATCAAGTCTCGACCAAACATCATCTAGTATTATGAGAATCTTTTTAGGCTTATTGCTTGGCCCTTTTTGAGTAAGTCTCTCATGTATACGACCAGCTCTTGCAGACAGACTTTGCTCTTGAAGCCTCAGACCCAACCATTCTGCAATATCACCCTGAACCTTTCTTAAGTCTGGTTCTCGGGAAACAACTACCATCCCAACCTCATCAAAAATGCCCTCCTTTTTAACCCTCTTGACAACTTCATTGGCCATGGTGGTCTTCCCTACACCACCCATACCCCATATCCCGATAATGCAAACCTTGTCGTCTTTGAGAGCTTTCATAACATCTCTCATAATCCATGATCTTGATTCAAAGCCCACAAAACCACCCTTGGATGTTGATGGCATCGGCATATCAATAACCGATGCAGCCTCAGATGCCTCGTGTATTCCATTTCCTCGGAACTTCACATCAACCAGAGTCTCCACCACTGCTGGAGGAGTAGGTATCATCCCCATTGGCATTGGAGGGTATGCCACCCTCTCAAACTTCCCTTCAGCTAGGAGTTCACCAAGATTTTGAGTTTTCTTCACGGCTTTCCTGCTCAGCAAGTAACGTGACTTTATATTCATACAACACCCTTTTCCAACTTTTTCTTTGTCTTCCAAAATCCTATTTGCATATGCCTCGTTCTCATCCACACTCATCAACCATGCAGTAACATCAGGTCTAATGTTTTCACAATTTCTGAGGGCCACATTGACTTCTTCTAGCACTCCGAGTTTCTTCACGTTTAGTTTCTCAACTTGGTTTCTCAAATTTTCAATATGCCTATTGTAATAAAATAGGTAGCCAAACTGTCTCATAATGGGAAACACCAAGTATTCCGCAATTTTCATAAGAACAGAACCTGCAATTTCCACAGCCATTTCTTGCTTCCGTAAATTTCTTATGTTCGCTTTTTTGGGCCTGAATGTAAACTCCATAAAATGAGTGAAATGAAAAAACAAAACAAAGAGTTTATATGGTATTGAGTAGTTACATATAAGAAAAGCATATTGTATTGGTGGCAAGATCAAGAGTTCTCATTTCTCAACCTTGAGTAAATTCCTATTGTTAATTATATTTTTTATAATAATAAGCGCGAAAAGGAAATGACAGTTACTTCAGATTCACACTTGAAATTATCAAATTACCTTCCACTTCTTTAGAAATAAACTTACTTCAACAAATTCACAATATTTTTCTACTCATCAGAAGCTTTAAGTTCCATACATACAAACCCATAAGTTGGTATAGGAATTACACCAGAAAGATATAAATTTACACGTCTGAATGTATTGTTTTTAGAAAAAGAAAAGATACGAGAAGGGGTATTTTAGATGTAGAAAAATGAGTTTTATTTTGAAATAAAAGTGTAAAGTGTGCCTCCCTTAATTATAATTTATGAAATACAGCCATTGCATCCAAGGGATAAGAACAGATAAAAGATTTAGTCTTTTAGCATCCGGTCTATTGTCGAAGGAGATTTTTTGAATGCAGTCCACCAACTTTTTTCTAAAAGTTTGCGGTTCCTCTGGTACGGTATCTACCTCTGGCGAGGACTCAAATACGGTACTTGAGTATATGTAATTTTTCGGTCACAGATATGGCGTCTAGTGACTAGTGACATATATGGTACTGTCACAGAGAAATCTCAATTCAATCAAGAAATCACGTGTACCAAACATGAGGGACCGCATCCTTTAAATAAAGGAGGGACCGCAGGCTTTAAAAAAAAAGAGCAAGGACCACATCCAAAAAATGTTCGAAAACAGGGATTGGATCCTAATATTTTCTAAATGATTCCCTTTGACTTTCTATTGCCACAAATATATATATATATGTGTGTGCTCTTTTTTTAACCCCAATTTCAAAACCATTTTCTTTCTCTGAAATTAAATTATTTGCTTTTTCTCTCCCAAATCCATCTTCTTCAACACATGTTCTTGCCCATCACATTTTCTCTCACTTTCCTGTTATTTATAAGCATTCAATTATGTATATGCACGAGCACACACATGCATATATATATATATATTTTATATATTTGAACCCATATAATATGCTATATTTTTTTTCTAATAATAAAAAGGAAGGCGTAAGTTGCCTATTTTAATACAAACAATAAAGAAACCTCCTCCGAGAATCAGACCAAACCCGGGATCTCTCGGATACAGGTGGAAGCTTTTATATCAGAGATGCTCTTGTAACACAACAGAAGCAACGACAACCAAAAAAAAAACAGAGAGAGAATAATGCTTACACACTTGGTAACAAGAACACAAATTGGCGGAGCAGCTGAAGATGAAGTTTTTTTCAATTGGAAGTTCAATCTCTGCATCAACCCCATAAAAAAAAATTCAAGATTCAGAGATACAAAATCAAAGCGCCTAATTGATTCTGTCTCTTAAATCAATAACTAAGAAATGGAACAATAAATTGAAATTAATTACCTGAATCAAACTAAGTCCAATGAAGTATTAAATTTAATAACAACAGCAAGCAGAGTAGAGCAGAGATTGTACTGAAAATGCCCTAGCTAGCTTCTCAACTAGATAAATCACAAAGCAAAGATGTAGATAGAGAGAGAGATATGGGGTAGGGAGGGGCAAAAGTGAAAATGAGTAACCTAGGTAGTGATGGGGTCCACTAGTCGGCACCGCTTTCCAAAGGAAACCCACGTTATGCGTTCAGGGCTACAGATGGCAGCGGGTGAGTTTGGCCGACTTAAACTCAATTTGTTCACGGACAACGGGTTTAAAGGGTCTCTTTTAAAATTAAAATCAGTAAAAGGATATCTTATTTTTTTATTATAAAATAAGGACGACCAATATTAAAGAGACACTTGGCAGTGTTCAAATTATTGCAAAAGACCAAAATTACCATCTCGTTTCCCCAAATTACAATTGTGCCACCATCACAATCCCGCCTCTCTCCCTCTAGCGAGACCTAACCCCCAATTTCGCAACCTCTCAATCTTCTTTTCAACTTAGATTTTCTGCATCATCAATCATTTAAATCATCTAAATTTCTGTTTTATACTCTTAATCTACCCGATTTGAAGCCGATTGATCGTTCATAGAACCGATTCGAAGCCGATTCAAGGAAGATTGCTCCCTGGTAATTTTTCGAAGATAAAGGTGCGATTCCTCTTTTGAATCGTTTTGATATACTTTCACATATGTACATATATGTAAACATATGTATATATATTACGAAGTTGTTGCGATTTTACGATTTTGTGATGTTATATATATATATATATATATATATATCTATATGAACATATGTATATATATATGTATGAACATATGTATGTCTGTATGAACATATGTATATATACATATGTATATATATGAACATATGTATGTATATATATATTACGATTTTGTTTGTGTCTTTCTTCCTTTTGGTTGATGTTGATATTGATAATGAGGTTCATTATATTACGTTCATCTTTTGGTGTTTGTGGATTTGCATCCAATTAGTTTCGGTGCAAAAGTGGATTTGCACCAAATTTTGAGAAATAATTAGGTGCAAATTCACTTTTGCAGTAAAACAGGGGGTGCATATCAGGGGAGGTGCAAATCCACTTTTGCAGTAAAACAGTGTGCATTTCTGAGAAATAACTAGGTGCAAATCCACTTTTGCACCAAAGAAAAAATGAAAAAGAACTAGGACAAATTTTGAAAAAGAATATAAAGGTACTCACACAAATTTGTAGCTTATGTTTTATGCAAATGTTTCATTTACTATAAAGTTTCCAAAGCAAATGCCATGAGCTCTTCACCTCACCTTATAACCCAACTTTTTTCACCTCATTAATAATTGAACTGCATTTGGCTTGATTGAGATGTGGATTTGTTTGACCTTTTTTCGCTTACTTGAAACTTTTTAATACACAGTTACACACAAACACACACATATGTTCTTCTTGTTGCTCAAGAATTAACTAAAGTGCATCTGGTTTGATTGAACTATGGAGTTGTTTGGATTATTTTTTTGCTTACTTGAAACTTTATAATTTGTGGATTTGAGTGATTTAGAGTGGATTAATGTTTAGCCACACTAATCTGGAATTAAATTCTACTAAATTTTACTATTAAACTAGGTGCAAATTCACTTTTGCAGTGAAACAGGCTGGGTACAAATTCATTTTTGTAGTGAAACAGTGTGCAATACAAAATTTTTAATTTCAATTATAGTGTTAAATTTTAAACTAGGCTTTTGTGATTTGACTTCTTTTTTCCTTTGGCCACGTAAAATTGGCTATTCACATGTTGATAAGTGGCTTCTGACGTGGGTGCAATAAGTAGTTTTAACATTTTATATTGATTACAAAATTAATTATGCATGTGCATTCTATTTTACTGCTCCTAAATTTGGTATTTGATTGATCATTTTGTTAATTTAATCTCATCTTGAGAAGAGCCAAAACACTACTAGTTAGTTATAGACACTTGCCATTAGTTAGCCACTAAAATTCTTATGTCATCTTTCATTTAATTTTACTTACACGGCATAATATAGACTTATGGATGTGAAAGAATTTACGAGAATAGTTATCAAAGAGTGTCCACAACAAGGAACCACGTAAGAATTTACAATTTTCAAGAATAACATATTATGCATGTAGAAGCTAACATTAAAATAAAATATCATTTGCAGTGCTGATTGTGCACTATATGTGTGCGAATTTATTGAGCGGCTCATTCATTAGGAAAGGATTTCGGCAACAATGGTACCTCATCTAATGCAAGCAAAGTGAGCAAGAATCATCAATCTCATACTGGCGGATGAAGAAAACTCCAGGAAACCTCAAGAAAATGTCGTTAAGGATATTGTGGAGTTTTTAAATACCAACAATGATGTATTATAAGAGAATGAATAGAAGAAAAAAATAGCACAATCATGCCATTTTGTAGAGTGATAGGATGGTGAACCAATTTTATAGTTTAATAGGGTTGTGAACTAATTTTGTTGTCCAATATGATGAAAAACATATTAATCATGAATAGTTTTTGTTGATTAATATATGTTTGGTTACAATTTTGTGTTGATTAGTATGTGTTTGATTATGAATTTGAGATCAATGTGCTTTTGGATTACTATAAACATAATGCAAAATGTTAGGCACCGAATGAATCTTTTATTGTGCAAAGTAGATTTGCACTCAATTGTGAGAAATAACTAGGTACAAATTCACTTATGCAGTAAAACATGAGAGGTGAAAATCCACTTTTGCACCAAAACAATGTGTATTTCTGAGAAATAACTAGGTGCAAATTCACTTTTGCAGTAAAACGGAGAGATGCAAATCCACTTTTGCAATTCCGTTGATCGTATATGGTCGCCTCTCTCCCTGTTCTACGTGGGATTAAGAGTTGAAAGAGGGAAGGGTAGTTTAGTCATTTTAAAACTCTTAAATTATTTAATTTATAAAAGACAAAATACTTATAACTAACCTAAAAACCAAAATTGTCCTTACAACCAAACATTAATGTGAAAAAATCCTTCATTTGTTAAGTTAATATATGATGTCTTTTTAGTGTATAAAATTATAGAAGGAGACCTCTAAACCCATTTTCTCATTTGTTTATTTCTCTCGTCTCAATTTAATTATTCATTATTTTATTTATAATTATTTTAAAATAATTATTTATTTTTTATATTTATTATATCATTAATTACAAAAAAAAAATTATTCTTAATATTACCCTTTAATTTCACCTCACTTTTTTATTTTAAGTACCGTCACCTTTTTATTAAAAAAAAAGAAGATATTTTTGAAAATAAGTATTTTCTTTTAAAATAATCATTATGTCTCCTTAGTTTTTAATTTTTCAAAGTGTAATAATTAAATTGAAACGGAGGAAGTATATAAATTCGGCCAATTTGAATTCAACCTGACTTGATAAAGATTTTATTTTTTTAAATTCAAACTCACTTCAAATAGTATACGCATAAACATATATACTTTCCATCTAACTTTAACTCGCTTCAATATGTGGTAATTATTTTATATTATAAAAATATTTAATGAAAAAAATATAATGTTTGAAGTTTAGTAGAACAAATGGATTAATTTTGTATAAATTCAAACTCGCACCAAGTATTTATTCTAAAACTTAAATCTGTTTTAGTGTTAGAAAAAATACTCCCAACCCGTCCCATTTAAATTGAGTCAGGTTAAAACTGTCTAGCTGATTTTTATTGTTATCCAGTATGGTATCGTATAATTTAGCTCAAATTGTGACGGGGAAACTCGTCAAAGAGAGAAACGAATGTTGAAACCTTTGGTTGTTATATAGGATAAAGAGAGGGAGAAAGTGACCGGTAGAGATAGTGAAGAATATGCTAAATTTGGCATTCCATTGTGGTGTGTCCAATGCCAAATTTGGCCATTTAGATGGCATTATAGTTTATAAAGTTAGTTAAATAGATAAAGGTTAAGAAAGTGTTTGATTGTCATATTTTTTTATGAAAAATAAGGATTTTTCACTCAAATTATTACTTTTAGTGTGTTTGATTGTTAAAATTTTTTAGATAGTTAAATTTCATCTTTTTGACAATCATGAGTTTTTTTCCATTACAAGCTTGAAAATATTTTCTTAGGGGGCATGTTTTTGTTTTCTAGGCTACTTGCACAAATTTTAAGATAAAGTTTTATCCCTTTTTTACATTAAAAATGCCATAATTTAAAATAAAAATTAAAAATTTAATAATTTTTTAATATTTAAAATCTACTAATTAATATCAATTAAACAAGATCCATCATGACTATAGAATTATGTAAAAAAAAAATAACTATAATTTTTTCTACATTAAAAATTCCATAATACAATTAACATTTTTCATGCAACTCAATTTTAGGCAATTCAATTGCCTAGAACTTATTTTCTTTTAATGCAAATTCCATACTTGCAATCAAACACAACCTTAAGAGTAAAAATTGTAATGAATTTTCTCACTTTTAACATTTTGGTTATTAATTTATTTATTTTTTGCAATTTATAATAGGAAGTAATTTTTTTTATTATTTTCACTTCGGTCCATCCATAAGTTTTCATTAACATTGGCTAGCATAATGTAAAAATTATTTATACAAAATATCCTCAACTTTTTAAATATTTATACAACTATCCCCACTTTTAAAAAAAATCTACAATAAATCCCTATATTTTATTTTATTTTGATATGAGATCCATATGTGATGATTTTATGATTGTCCAACACTCCCATTGTCTCCGTAACAATTTCTCTTCTCATATCTCCCCCATTCACCACCTATCATCGCCTCACACAACAATATAATAATTATTTTAATTGTTTAAGTGAATAAGATATATCGTATAACACATACTTATGGATGTGATATCATAAACAATTAAAATAATTGTGCAAATACTCCAAGTAGGTGAATCAAAAAAATATAATCAAACACACATGGGGTGCTAGCATAATGGAAAAATTGTGGGTTTCCCACCTTACGCCCACAGTCGAGCGATGGAAACCCCATTTTCCTTCCTCTTCTCCCTCCTCCCGTGGGAAACCACAATTTGTATCTATATAACGTTTGTATTAAAAAAAAATATAATCAAACAAGCAGGTGGGGCGAGAGTTTTCATTGCACTTTCTCCATTTTAAATTGAAAGGCTATTTTATTTTTCAGGTATCCTAAATTAAAAGTTCAATTTCTTTTTTTTTTTTAACACATAATCACTATATGCAATTTTTAGATTAGCAAGAAATTTTTATTTTTTTTAATATTTGATTGTGCTTAAATTAATATGTGTGTTTTTAAAAAGAGCATGGAGTCAAATCAAAGGTCCTTAATTTAAAATCAAAAGAGTAATAAAATTTTTTGAAAGTTTAAGAGATTTTACTTCAATTTCATATTATAGCAGAATAAGATATAATATAAAATTAAAATATATATATTATCTCCGTAGTAACTATAACAATGGGGATTTGGGGTTAGCGGGAACAAACTTTAAAATTATAAGCCCCCAAAAAAATAAAAAAATAGCCCCCAAATATAAGTATTAAGTTACTTATTACCTTACGTATGGCTGTTAGAGTAATAGGTTAAGGAATTAGAGATGACGAGAATTTTAATGAGAAAGACGAGAGTTGAGGGATCTATTGGTAAAGAAGTTTAAAAATTGAGGGTTGTTTATGTAAATACTTGAAAAATTAGGGTGGTTTTATAAATAATTTATACATTCCATTAGCCAATTTTAACGAAGCTAACAAATGCATTAAAGTGAAAACAATTTAAAAGTTGTTTTACACGATTGACCACAAAAAAAGTTTAATGACCAAAGTGTTGAAAGTGGTAAAGTTTGTTACCCTTTTTTGTCATTTAACCTTAGACAAATAATCGTAATGACTGATTTATTCATTTAATCGATCTCAAATTAATAGCCTCATTTAATTTTAATAGATACTTATGAAACATCAACTTTAATCTAATCAATGATCAAGAAAACAACTTATTTTTTATTTGGTATTTGAAAACAATGCAACTATTAATTTAAAATAGAGAGACCAACGCTGAGTTTTATCTCTAGTACCATTTTATCATGTTCATATCTATCCCAGTAAGATATTGTGTTCTTTAGACCCAAGCCCACACCTCACATATCTTATACTCATAGTGTGTATCCCGTTAGCAGCCACTAGAATCGCAGCGAAATATATACAATAGTCTAGCCACAACACTAAGGTTGTTAAATATTATGAGACAACACATGTTTATCTACAAAATGATTATCCTAGGTTGTATTTAAGTTCATGGAACACAAGTATATACCAATGTCTTCCTTATTCAATCTACGTGGGATATATAAGTCGTGACAAACTCCATTTGTCAATAGACCCTGTAAAATTGGACACAACACGAAAACAGGGAGGACATTATGTCCAATTTTAATAAACTCGATACAAAATTATCAGTTAATGGATAGACCCTTATCGAATTCGAGTCGTTATCGAATAGACCTGATAAGACACAACTAATTAACAAATATATTGACATTGACCTGGTTAACCCGTTAATGTTGCAGGTCGTGTAGGGTCAAGTTAACACAATAACCCAAACGACCCATTAATAGATATATATATATATATATATGTTATACTATTATATCTAAGTTATATTGACTTTTAGAGTTTTAGTTGAACTAATTGAAATTATGGAGATTAACTAATTATAACTATTGCTTAGTGCTTATTGATACTGTGGACTATCTCTAATTGTGTGAATTTTGTGTTAAAATATTAAGGAGTCTTAATGTGTGAAACAGGTCTTAGTGGGTTCAAGCCACTCAAATTTACCCAACTGCTTAATGGGTGAAATGGGTTGTGTCATGTCACCCGTTAATTTAACGTATTCTGTTTATACTTTGAAATTTCACCCGTTAACTTAATTGATCGTGTTTCATTTTACTTATCTATCACTTGAATCAAATTTTACTCAATACGAAACCGAACCGACCTGTTACCAGGTCTACTTATCAAACGTTCTTGTCAAACTAAAATCACACACAAGTGATCTCGATTCATTGTCAATCACCGCAAACAATTTCGACTTGTTATCGGTATAAATATAACGCACAATATTCACACATTCACAAAGTACATGGATTAGTGGTTACAAGCCATGGAATAGTGGTTCCTTAATTTCAAGATTGTAGCCGACTGATCGTTTACGGATAAGCCAAGGCTGTTCCTACATTAGCTCCGTGTTTGCCATGTGGCAGTTTATCTCGAACAAATGACGTGGTTGGTCACGAAGCCCTCATCTAGATGGCTTTCAAGATGATCCATTTTAATTTCCATTGCATTGCTAAGGACACCTTAAGGTAAAAGACAAACGCCATCTCGGTATTTTCCTAATGGTGGTATGGGTACTACTGCTACTACCGTTACGGACAGAGGAAATTAAAATAGCTAATAAATGTATAATGGAAAATTTGACACTAAAACACAATTAAAATTAAAATAGGGTATTTATTCATTCCAGGATAGCAAGGTTGGCCTCCGGTTATAAGCAATCTAGACAGTTCCAAATTAGTTACGAGTATTGTATTTTGACAACTAATAGTTTAAATAACATTTGGCTAGAGTTTGGTGCCTCTAGGGGTGAGTTTGGTATAGTATAGTTATTTTACCGAAAATCCCGTACCGAGTACTGTAATGAAAGTTTTGTATAACCAAGTTCATTACCATTATTATCATACTAAATTATTCAATATAGCAAATTTTAGTATACTTCTTGTTAGTTCGGTATGGTAATGAACTAATGATACTTTACCAAATCCGCCGACAATTAAAGAAAAAAAAAATCAAAATCGGCACAAGCTTAACTACATCCCCTTAAAAGTGGAGTCAACAAATGCAACATTATATTTATTTATCAAAAAATAAACCTGGGTATGGTTAATATCTACTAGCTACAGCTAATAAACTTGATAAATCTCAAAATGTAAATAAAATGGACAAATGATTTAAATAGACACAAAATCTCCCTTATAAATGGTTTATGTTGTAAAAATATTGACATGTGGATGTCCATAAGTAATATTGTAAAATACAATTTATCTCACATTGGAATTGTGGTATGAACGAGAGATTACCCAATAGTATATATAGTTTATTTGTCCCACATTGATTATGTAGAGAAGTAAGGAGGTTAGCTCTTAATATAAATATAGCTAACCCCTACACATATTAGAGATTAGTTGAGTAATAAGATTTCTCTTATTCTCTTATTTCTTTCTCTCTCTATTATTTTAACACGTTATCAGCACGACTGCTCTACAGTCAATTGGAGGCCATTGCGAAAGCAGGCCACCATAGTTAAAATTTTTTCCTTCTTCTTGAAGGCCGGCCGGTCATATGAAAGTATGTCACCATAGTTTTAAATTTATATTTGTTCTTCTTGGAGGCCAGTTCAATATCAAGTATCGTAATTTCTTTATACAGGTCAGATCTATAATTTTTATTTTTATTTTCTTTCGTAATATTATGATTTCTGTTGTTTGTCTTTTTATTATTGTTATAGATATTGAATATTCTATTTTATAAATAATCTGGAACTGAAGTTCCATAATTTATACTTTTGGGACTTTAAATTTATAATCATTATTATCTTGGACCCGAAGTTCCACGATTTATATTTTTGAGACCTGAAGTTCCCTATTCATTATTATGGACTCGGAGATCTATAATTTATTTTTGGGACCTGAAGTTCCCTATTCATTATTATGGACCCGAAGATCCATAATTTATATTTGGGGCTTGAAGTTCCCTATTCATTATTATGGACCCGAATATCCATATTTTATTTTTGGGACCTGAAGTTTCATATTCATTATTATGAACCAGAAGATTCATAATTTATTTTTGGGACCTGAAGTTCCGTATTCATTATTATGGACCCGAAGATCCATAATTTATTTTTGGGACCTGAAGTTCCATATTCATTATTATAGACCCAAAAATCCATAATTTATATTTGGGACATGAAGTTCCCTATTTATTATTATGGACCCGAAGATTCATATTTTATTTTTGGGACTTGAAGTTTCCTATTTATTATTATGAACCCGAAGATCCATAATTTATATTTGGGATCTGAAGTTCCCTATTCATTATTATGGACCCGAATATCCAAAAAAAAATTATATTTGGGACCTGAAGTTCCCTAGTAATTAATATGAATGCGAAGATTCATAATTTCGATTTGGGACCTAAAGTTTTTCATTCATTATTATGAATCCGAATATCCGTAATTTATATTTGGGACCTGAAGTTTCCCATTCATTATTCTAGACCCGAAGATCTATGATTTATATTTGAAGTCAAAGGCTTTTATTTTATTTAGAGATATAAAGTTCTCTAAATTAGGACCTGAAGTTTCATAATAATTATTTTGGATCTAAAGTTCTGTAGTCATAAATTTGGACATGAAGCTTTATAATCATAAATGTGGACCTGAAGTTCCAATAATAATATGCTTCAATAATCAAATCTGAAATTTTGATATAAGAGGATATTGAATTAAAGTTCCATAAATTTGGTAACCTAAATTAGGGCCTGAAGTCCCATATAACTGTTAAATTTTTATTTAATTAAAATTATATATAACTGTATATATAAGTATGCTGTTGTTATATTATTTCCTATTTGAACTTAACAAATCTCTTATTCTACCCCTTCTCTATAATTGCTCAAAGCATTACAAACATAATAAATTAGCATATAATGTTAGATTTTTCAACCCCTAAGTTTGTTTATAAAACCAAAAGTTTTATTATTTCTTATGAACCCGAAATTTCATATTTGATCAAGAATCTGCAATTCATTATTTATTATGAGCATAAAGTCTCATAAGATAAAGTATCAGCTCTCAACTTCATGCGTCATCAATTTATACATACTTAAAAAGGACTTATTAGTTCTTTGGCAATCCCTAAAGGATGAATATGATCACTAGAAGATAGTAATCATGCCAATACTCGTAATAAATGGATTGAATTTATGATTTTCAATACTTTGCTCCTTGAAGTAGCACTGTTAAAGACTCCCCATATATTATACCTTAATTATGCTCCAGAAGTAGCATTATCAAGATTATTGTTTTTCAAGTGGTTTAGGCAAGTTGGTTGTCTCCGTATATCAGATTATAACAACTAAATATTAATAAAATCAAAATTTTAGAACAATTAGTTCTAAGACAATTCTTGAATAAAGTACCATCTCTTATCAAAATAGAGGTCAAGAAAATATGTGCAACAATTCCCCTTAGAAGAGGTGGATAATTGTTTTTCTTTAGTAGAGGTAAACATAATAACTGGACCCAACAGAGGTAGAAACACAAAATTATTATAAAACTCAAGAATCACCTGAAGTGGTTTGTTGAGAAGTGCCGGACCTTAAATCATAACTATATACCAAAATATGTGATAGTTAAATATATAAAGACCATCTATTAATGATGTGAGACAATCATATTAAAGAGGGGAGCATGAAATTCTTTTTTTTATAAAGCTACTAATTGCACTCCTCTTGATGAAGAGATTTTTGATGAGAAGTTGAAAGCAAAAATCAATTTAGGTCCAGAAGACCTAAATTATCATTTATTTATGATTCTTTTATTTAAATGTATGAATTATGGATTGCATAATACACTTTTCAGATGGTGTCATATCATATACTATTATTGAAAAATCATAAGTTTTCAATAAGTTGGACTTATACAAAAGATTGAAGGCTCCAGAAGAGCCTATATAATATACTAACATATTCATTAAAGATTATTATTATCAAGCAGTTCCTGAAGAAACTTGCTTAACTTTAATGAGTATCATATTAAAATAAATAGTGAAGGTAACAATGAATTACTATGCATTATTAACTAGTGTTGGGAGCCAGAAGCTCATACTAGAATCATTATTACTTTCTCCTCGGGTCTCTATTGCACAACATTGTGCATTATTACTAGTGTTAAGAGCCAAAAGCTCCCACTAGAAAAAATTAAAGTATTTTCTTATCGAGTGTCCATTATACAACGCTTTTTAGTGTTGAATCACTCTCTATTATGAGTAAGAAGCTCAAGCCGAGCTCAAAGTCAAAAAATTTAGTTATTTCAAAAATTTTCAACTCTTTGCATGATAGGTAGGTATCTTAGAAGTACCATATTAAGAAAAAAATAATAAATAACTTTTAAGGGTACAAGTTTACTAAATTTGTATTTTTTTTTCTACCATGTATTTGCAAAGGTAAACTTGTTACTAAATTATTTTATTTAAAATTTTTTTGGATTGACATTTTTTTTAAAAAGAATGCAAGATGATATTTGTCCCTCTGTAGATGCTCCAAGACTATAGACACCTATTGGTATGTAAGTTTTCTTCATTATACTATATATTATTTTTTTACAAGCTTATCATGCAAATTCAAAAATACAACTACTAAATTTAATTTTCCCAAAGTTAGTTTTGTTATTCATATATGCTTTGACCCATTTTTAATAATCCCGTATTTAAAACCAATTAAAGGAGATGTGTTTATTGCACGTTTTGCAAATTATCACTTTGATGAGAAAGTATTCCCGCCGTTAGGGGGAGATAAGAAAGTTCCTGCGGAACTATCCGTTCCAGAAGAACGGCGAGAATTATAGTGGAACAATCCCACTATGTCTCATCTAGACCCACGTACATCACAATGTGAGAAGGTACGGAGAATATTGTTTTGTAAGAAATTGCAAACACATTACCAATTGATTTAATGATGCAGTAAAATGCAACAAAGTTATATGTGCCAGCTATAAACACAATTGCCATAATTAGTATCCATGTAGGACAACTTCAAAATATGGCAATTAATGAATCCGTACCACGCTAGAAGCGTGGCAGACCTATAGGTTCCAAAGATTGAACTCCCTAGAAGAGAAGTCTGATTAATCATGCCCTAAGAACACTCCTGAAGAGGTTCCTCATTTCACTCAAGAAGAGGTTATGAGAAAATCCACTCTCTTTAAGGCTCCTAAAGTGGCCATTGTCTTAAAAAAGACACAAGTCCCTGAAGAGACTACATAAGCCCCTAAAGAGGCATTAGTACCAAATAAAAAAGAGATCTCAATATTTAATAAAAGAGATGTGGAATATAAATAAAATGTCATCGATGACTTATTTGTATATACAGTAGTTACTGGAATATCAAAGGGCAATGATAATAATGATATATAACCACGTACAATAAATAAATGTCGACAAGAAAAAATTGGCCAAATGAGAAATTGCCATTAAGGCAAACTTTGAGTCTCTAAATGAACGTGGTATATTTGGACCTATAGTACGAACCCTAAATAGATATTTAACATTTTTTTGTTACAAATGGGTGTTCGTAAGAAAATTAAATTATAATAATAAAATCAAAAGAATAAGGCACAACTTGTGGCACAAAGTTTCCTGTAGAAACTTGGGATTGATTATGAGTATAGTATTCCCCTGATTATGGATTCAATATATAAATTTTAAATATCTTATAATTAGCTTAACAGTTGTTGAAATATTATATATGAGACTCAGATAATGTGAAACTGCTAATTTATACGGGGACTTAGACTCTAACATTTATGTGAAAATCTCAGAAAGATTAACTTTGCCTGAAGCAAAGTTGAAGAGTATGTACTCAATAAAATTAAGACGCTAATTGTATAGACTTATCCATTCTAGAAGAATGCGATACAAATTCATTCCAGAAGAATGTGGTACAATCGTCTTAATAAGATTTATTTAAGGAATAAAATAGAAACAATCCCATTTGCCATGTGTCTTTATAAACGAATAATCAAAAATGATTTTCAATAGTAGCAGTTTATGTGGATACATTAATCGAGACTCCTGAAGAGTTCGAGAAAACTGTTGATTTTCAATTTCCTTATTTCTTTACTTGCTCAATATATATATAGCTTAACACCAACTAAACAACACAAGATATGTATCAAGCATATCATTGGATATCCACGAAGAACCACTAATTTTATTTTATGCACATAACTCTTATGGTTCCAAGTTGATAGGTTATGCTAATCCAAGATATATTTCTGATTATCATAAGGTATGATTTTAATTACATCCAGTATTTATTAGTAGTAATTATGTTATCTCTTAGTGGTAATTTCATCAAACTACTTTGAAATTTTAGCTCTTCATGAAACTAATCAAAAATATATATGATTGAAATCCTTACTTCAGCATATTCGTAGTTTTTGTTACTTGTCTTAGATAACAGTTGTTTTGAGCATTATCTATGAAGACAATGCAGCGTGTATAGCACATTTTCAAGAAAGTTTCAAGGTGACAAGTATGAGACATGTTTCACATGAGCATTAGAAGAACACAAAGATTGAAGTTGAGTAAATCCACTTGATGACAACTTGGTGGAGTTTGCTCATGAGGTGATTGTCAAAGCTGATATTCCAAAATAAGTTTAGGAGATTGTTATGATTTGACTTCATCATCAAATTAAATGTAATTGTCAGCATGAGGGGGAGTAAATAATCAGGGGGAGTATCCTGAAAGTATGCTACTTAATATTTGCACGCTGTACTCTTTTTCCTTTAACTAGGTTTTGTCCCATTGGGTTTTCCTAGTAAAGGTTTTAACGAGGTAGCATATTGTGTATTGGATACCGATTCAATGATCCAGAAGAATGTTGTATTCTTTTTCCTTCACTTTGGTTTTTTCTCACTGGGTTTTTCCTTAGGAAGGTTTTAATGAGGCAACTGTCATTGAATTGTGTCATAATGGACATCCAAGGGGGAGTGTTGTAAAAATATTGACATGTGGATGTCCATAAGTAATATTGTAAAATACAATTTATCTCACATTAGAATTGTGGTATGAATGAGGGATTACCCAATAGTATATTTAGTTTATTTGTCTCACATAGATTATGTAGAGAAGTAAGGAGGTTAGCTCTTAATATAAATAGAGCTAACCCCTACACATATTAGAGATTAGTTGAGTAATAAGATTTCTCTTATTATCTTATTTCTTTCTCTCTCTATTATTTTAACAGTTTATTGATTTAATTCCATATTAATAGCCTTATTTGAAAAAATTCCTTAAAATAATTTTTAATAGACATAACCCTAAAACCTCACGCCATTAACTTTTCATCAAAATTATTTTGAGAAGATTTTCTCAAGTAAGGCTTTAATATAGAAAGTTAAGTCAATAAACCCTTATTTTAATTCTAAAATGAGAAGATTAATCAGGGGGAAGTAGTACATTTACTTATCCTTTGGTTTATTTCTAAAATCCTAAATTAATTGTACACTAAGAGTCTTTTATAATTCACGTCCCTTCTTTTAAAAATAAAAAATAAAATAAAATTGATGTTTTAACAAGACTCAATCTTTTCATGTACAATTACAATTTTAAACTTCAAGAACAAACAAAAACTCTTGTCAAACCAGCAAATGATGCACGCATTTCAAGGTTGACATCGTTATCCAATTTGCATTATAAACAAAGTATAAATTAACTATTTAAATTTGGGTAACTAATATTGCCAAAGCAATATTCTTTTCATCAAAACATATTATTGTTTTAAAAAGTTATATTATATATAAATGTAGATTGCTCTTACAATAAGTAAAATTACTTTGACAATAATTACCACTTTCAAAATTTTGCAAATTCATACTATGTTCACAACTGAAGAAAGAACAAAAGTACATTAACCAAGTCAAACATGCCAAAATCTGACGAAATATTATACGGTATAACTTAAATCTCAAATCAATCCTCAGTACAAAATATAAGTGTGACGAGAAACATTGTTAAAACACAACACTAGGGCAAACACGCTATTGTACACATCTTGCGCATTGAATACTTCTCTAAAAGATTGATTCTTTAACCTCAGAATCTCTAAAAGGCACGCCAAAACTCCTAAAGATCACAATCAAAATTGAACCGACCAGGCACTCTAAAGTCTAAACCATCTAAGTCCACCACAGGCCTACTAGCAAAAACTGGTCCTTATTCCGTTCTGTTCTTGGTTGAACCAAACGACGGAAAGTAATTCAGGATGCCAGAAAGAGAATTTTCTTATGAACCAAAACCCCAGCAAGGAATCCAAGATGCCAGAAAATAACTTTCTTGGAATCCAAGAAACCCTAAATGAGTATATTCACCACCGGCCTCTTCCCCCGCTTCTCCCTCCTCTCCCACGACTTCCTCGTCCTCCTCTACCACGGCCACGGCCTCGAGAACTAGACTGGTCTGGTTTCAGCCCCAACGACTGAACTCCCCTCCTTTTTTCACGTGGTGTTTCCATGTCATCCTCATCTTCCTTGTATTTTGCTTTGCTTCTCGAAATGAAGGAAATCTCTCGGGATCCACCGGGTCCTGATTTGACGTTGTTCCAAGTACGAGGGCCATGGTTCTTGCTTCTCAAAGCCGCTACTCTTTCTCCTAGTGGAAGTGCATCCTCTTTTGCAAGTGATACCCGGTTCCAGAATGCTTCTGCGTGCCGCTCATCCTTCACTTCGTACAATCTGCAAGTTATTTAATTTAAAAATGTGAGTAATTACTTGCACAAACGAGGTTAATTAAGGCTCTTTGTGGTTCAACCAAAATTTACTAATTGAGAAGTCAAAATATTTAACTTCATGAATTTTCAAATTATACAAGTTCACAACAAATCCAATATTTTCAAGAATTTTTAGGTATACTTAAAAGGATATAATAACGACTGCAATATAGCATTCATGAGGTCAAAAAATACATGAACTAACATAAAAAATTAGATAGTTCGTCTAACAAACTGACCCTTTACAGTTTATTTATTTTTCAGCTTTTTTAATAAGCAGCAATTAGGTATCTACATGCTATTTTATAACAAGTAAAAGGATCTGCCAGTCATTCAATTCGACCCTTCTGTATAAATATCAAATCAGCTTGATTAAAATATACTAGTGCTATTGTCAAACAAATTTTATCAAACTCCCACATAAACCACGAAAATATGAACAACGAAGAATGATTGGATCAGAAATCACCAAAATGAAATGTAACAGACAGCAATTAGATATGGATCAATTTAAGTTCTGGTTAGATGGCAGTAAAAAAGAAAGCAATGAAAATGTGATCACCTTGGAACTCTATTTCGCGGTCTACTTTCATTGCCATCATCATCATCATCATCTGATGGCTGAGGATCACTTAAACTTTGATCCCCATCTTCTGAAACAGCCTCAAAGTGTTCCTCCACCAAAGACGGTTGCGTTGTGGTTGCCAAAGGATGCAATGCCAAATATTCTGGGGAAAACTCGTCAACTTCAAAGTCCTACACCCAATAAATCGCAAATGTATAACTTAGATATAAATGGAATCAACATAGTCGTCGGTTAAAAGGTTTTCAGTCATTTCTATATGTGCTCCAACGGCTACTTCCTAAGAGGTAGTTCAGTTGCAAAAGAATCAGTTGAATTATGATATGACGTTTTTTCCAATGAGATTCTCTAGGGGTGAGATAAGAAGTGGTAGGTGAAATTGAACATGTTGTAATACCTTATTTTCAAACATTGCTGCAAAACGCTCGTCTTTCATAACTTCAGTAGTGAGTCCCTTCCTTTTCTTGGATGTTTTCTTTGTAATAACAGCAGCCTCATCACTATCCTTCTTCTCTGTTTCACCTTCCTCATTTTCAAGAAGACGAGCCGCAAGAGTCCGGTTAACTTTTGGCAGTTTCCTCTTAATCTGAAAGAAAAACAAGTGATACAGGTATTAGAGATGTATAATTCGGATATACTTCTTTGTGTCTTGAGCGATACTCGTCTCTTCCTCATCACTTTACATAATAGATCCCCATTGTTTAAATTATCGTTAAAGCAACCACATAAGAAATGGTAGTGAAATTAATGAAAATACACATTAAGAAGGGACTGACTGGTTGTGTCAGTCTGGTAACTCTTCTCGATGCCAACAAATTGGCAAATCACACGATCCATCAACCTAACAATATTAGTTGTCTCTGTCCAAAATTAAGAGCATGTTCTCACCAATTTTTTTTCTTTTTACAATCATCTACTAACAGCAACAATCTAGGGAACTCAACCAAAAAAAAAAAAAGGAGTAGCTTCCGCTACAACAAACAATGGGTAAAAAACCAGAGAAAACACAAAAGACGGGTTTCTAGCTTCCTAACTCCCGGAAAAACAGAAAGAAAGTAAAACAAAAAAAGGGGCTCATAAGCAGACTTCAATCCAATTACGCATTATACAATCTAACACCCATCCCAGAAAACTCCTTCGATAGGTATGCCCAAAGTGAAGATAGGTAAAGCACTCTATCCCAAACTCTCTCCTTCTCACTATCCTTATTCTCAAAAATTCTTTCATTTCTTTGAATCCAAATGCACCATGAGACACTGCCATGAAAATGCACCTCCACAGGACTTTGGTCCTCCTTTTGTTCCCTACTTGGATCCACTTAATTTTCGATAACTCTTTCCAGCTTTTAGGCATGACAACCTGAACTTGGAAAGCTCTGAACACTTTTATCCACACGAAATATGTAAAGGGACAATGCAAGAACAGATGATCAATATCCTCCCCGGTTGATTCACAAAGATCACACCATTGAGGTGATAAGACACAAGGAAGGCCTCCTTTTTCGGAGTAAATCATAAGAATTAAGCTTCCTCTTAAAAGCCACTCAAACAAAGAATTTGACTTTTGAAGGAATACCCTCCATCTATCATCCACAGCATAATGCATTGAATCAATAATGTATTTGAAAAAAGATTGACATGAAAAAGTTCCTAACTAATCCCTCGACCAAATCCTATAGTCATTCGAGACTCACTCACCCCCCCCCCCCCTTTCCCTCTTTTCTTCTCGAATTTGACTGTTATCTAAGACGATCAAAAAGGGAAGCACATTCCAAAGCCTTTGAAACATTTAAATTTCTACAAAAGCCCAACCTCCAAGAAATTGAAGAAGATGAGTCCCGAGCAATCATATATTCATTAGTAGAATTATGTAGAGAGGATAAACTGAAGAGGTTCGGAATACAATTTGACAATGGAGCATCCCCTACCCACAAGTCTTCCTGAAATCTGATTTTACCCCCTTTGCCCAACCCCAACTTAGATGTTTTGAAGGAATAAGTGAAGGCCTTGGTACCCCTCCCTCTCATGTCTCACCTAAAGCGCCATACTTCTTCAAAAAGATTAATTTTCACAAACTCAAAACAAATGAATATTCTATTTGCTATTTATTGCTCGTTATTCTTTCGTTACCTTCCATATTCCTGAAGTTAGCAGTTAGGAAGGATGGATGTTCAAGAAAACCAAATTGAGTCTCCATAATCCAACACCCACTTTTATTGAAAGAAATCTGTAAATATGTTATTTGACCAATATAAGGGATCAACTGGTGAGGGTGTCCGTAGACCCATGGAAAAACACCAGCCAGATTAAGCCACTTTTCGAAAGATAAATGAAGTGGAAAAAAAAAATATTGCCCATAGAAAAGATGAAAATTTCACTGAATCCCAAAAGTAGTAGTAGAATTCTGCAGGGTAATTTTGGTGTTTCAAAGTTTTCATTCCAAATAAAGAAAAATAATTGCACTGAACCCCGATTCACACGCATGGCTGATCAAATGCATAGTGGTTCAACGAAATCAAGGCCACCCAATTCCAATAATGCAAAGAACTAACCGTAATTTGAGATGCACGTTCTTTTTCCTGCTTCTCCCGTTTCCTCTTCTCGATATAAGTATCATATGCGAATGGATCTGACAATGCTTGTGCCTGTAACAGTACACAAACAAATACAAACAGTCGTGCATCCATTAAGTCACAGATTGAATTCCTTCCCCCAAACGGAAAAAGAAAGAAAGAAACAGTTTCTGCTGGAACTGCGTTATTAGAAAATAAGCATAAAACAAGGAGTTGTCACCTTTTTGTACAGCCGGTAATCAATAAAAAACCCATGCATGTAGGCTCTTAGAAGATTGGTGCCAATCAAATTTGTCAAATTCAACCTCTCAAGGTCTTCTTTCGTCAAAAATTTGAAATCATCGTAGATAGTTGTTTGTGCACCCTCTTCAAGCTCTTCCTACAAAGAGAAACACGAGATAGCATTTGCAACTGTCAAGATAAACAAAGGACCAATCCTTAAGCCATATATATAAATATATATGTCATGTAATAGAATGATCTTACTGTTAAATTTTCTAGGTAAGAGCACCACTTGGGGGCAGGTCCAAGGGCTGGTATGAAATAAGACGGTATCTGGCTGCTGTCCAGTGCCAACAAAATTAGCCCACTTTCTCTGAAAACACATATATCATTTATCTTTCCTCCTGTTGGTTCAATACTGGTCATGCCTTCTCCCTGAAAATAAATTGTAAAGGCAAGTAAATCTCCTGATACATCACTTGAATGTGACACAGATTAAAATATAAAAATAAAGGAATTGTCACACTCATACATACAAACTGACAAAATGATTCTAAATTTCAAAAGAAGAATATGAAAGAATTCCTTACCGTGTCAGGGTCCCAAATCCTAACAATATGTTCATCTGTAGTGATTAGCTTTGTTCGCTCAGAGTTAAGTGTTCGATGCCACTTGATGTTCATTATTTTGCTACCATACCTGTTAAAAATTTACAGATCGAAAAAGCCAACTACATAATAAGCAAATGATATAATAAACAAATCCCCTCAAACTGTAGTAGGCATCTCAAGAAATATAAAGCTTATAGCAGAGATAAGATAGCTCACATGTGATCCTTGACTCGCAAAGGATGTGAAGAACGCAAGTCGTAAATAAGTACCTGGATGGTAAAATAAGAAAATTCAGACTTATAATGTGTTCTATCTAACATCAAATAATGTATCGAGTTTTTCAAGATTAAACTAAACAAACAATCTAATACGTACCAATCCAAAACTTAGGATATGCGTACTTTGACATGTCAATAAAAATAGTTTCCGTATAAAATTCCCGAAGGTGCATTGAAACTCGAGCATCTTACCAATATTTGGCATGAGAAATTATCTTTTTTTCCATTTTAATCACACTAGTTTCTAGAAGTAGATCAACTATTTGAACAATGATACCGATCTATGATGCACGGACACTCTCTCGTTGGGCACGTGTCTTGCCCGACACGTGTCGGACACGCTGACACGCCCTGACACGCTCCGACACATGAGGGACACGCGTGTCGGAGAGTGTCCCATTATTTATTATTTTTTTTATCACCGACACGCTGGGGACAACGTAATTACATAAACTAATCGATGAATCAAGCTAAAAGAGGATAGAGCTAGACAGTCGACATAGCAGGTAGAGAACAGAGCAAGTCAACATAGCAAGAGAGACGGCGATGGAGATAGAGAGTCGAAGAGAGAGAGTGAGAGAGTAGCGTACCTGCTGGGCTGAGCAGTTGTCGTCGATCGCTGAGAGCTGGGGCTAGGGTTTTGTTTCGACGGTGGCTGGGGAATGGGGCTAGGTTTTACGGGTTAAGAGAAATGATTCCGTTTGTTTTATTTTTTAGTTTTATTATTATTATTTTCACCCCATATTTTTAGTTATTTTTGATATTGACCCCATAATTATGGTCCTTATGGAACAAAGTACTATCATGTTTTGAATATTTGCCATTTGGGCTATTAATACAATATGTTTTCATTTTATTGAATTCTTAAATATTTATAATGTTTATTGCACAAATATATATAATTAATTAATTAATTAAGAACGTATCCCCTCTACGTGTCGTGTCCTACATTTTGAAAAAATTGAGTGTCGAGTGTCACGTGTCACGTGTCGAAACGCGTATCGCGTCCGTGCTTCATAGATACCGATAGAAGCCTACTTCCTAATGTACTGCATTAGATTGTGATGTAAATTATGTAATATGTCCCCATATCAATTCCACATACTGATACAATCCACATTTTTATGTAACATTGTTTGGGCACATTACCAGCAACTTTTTTTTTTCTTTTTCTTTTTCTTTCTTCTGCTCAAGAAGCTGTATAATATATATCTACTAGAAATGGACACACAAGCAATGCATGTGCACGCGTTATTTTTATGCATGTATAGATGTAATTTAAAATGGAAAAAGTAAAACATAATATATTGTGGGCTCAATGGTAAAAGAGTCTTACTTTCAACCTTGAGGGTGCGGGTTCGAGCCTTATTAATAACATGTTTTTCCCAATATAATAATGTGAAGGGCAAAATTGGAAAACACCAAAAAATTGGTGTTATAACCGCTTCCGGTCTTTTTTGGTTTAATATAATACACACATATATATATGATTATGCTAAGCATGTACCTTTCCAGCACTACTTCCAACAGCCATTAGGTAGCCTCCATCTCCATCAAACTCTATTGCAGTGACCTCCTACAATTTAGGAGGCATAATGTTTCAGATATCAAAAAGAAAAATCATACGGACTGCAAATATAATTATGTTAAGGAGCCAAAGAAGCACAAGGATACCTGGTCAACATCACCAGCAGGTGCAACAGCATCAATCCTACCAACTGAAGATCTCGCTCTCATGTCAAAGCATTCGATAGCACCATCTTCACCACCAGAAGCAATTAGTCCATGAAGATGGCTGAATAGCAAAAATACAAATTTTATCATGACCGAAAAAAGGCCAGTCAGCATAGAAATAAGTTGCTCATCAATAAAAAGCTATGTAGTGGCCAATTCCTGTCATTAACAGGAATAACTGAATAAGTTTTACCAACCTTCGTGAGACCACATTAATTGCAGGGGACTGCGTGGTAAGTGAGGAAAGGAAGCGGCCCTGTTGAAACAAAATATTAAATTCCACTCAAAGCATGTGATTGCAGATATACTGCTAGTTCTTTTCTCTAAAAAATAAATGTGAATGAATGAACTGACATAATGCCTGAGTCATTTATAAGAATCAAAAGATTGCATGCCTGTCTAATCCAATTAGAAAGTAACAATAGATTTCCATCAGTTCTCCATGTCAACGCACTGCCACTCACTAAAATATTTCATCCCTATGTACCTTTTTTGGACCTTTGGTCCACGCATGCACAGTTTCTAAATTTGTAATAAAATTATATTTTTCCCAAAAAAGAAAAAAAAAGAAGAAGAAGAAGAAGAAACAATATTTTTAACAGAATCAATGGTGAAGAAAGAAACTTAAGTAACTGAAGTGTGATCTGTTACACTGATTTTGGAAACATGACTCAATTTGGGACGACAGCTAAAGTAAGTATGACTCCTATTGGGCCAGCAGGAGTATTTTATAAACTTCAGAGGAAATATTCAAAAGAAGCTATAAAGAATCATACCAACAATTGTAAACTACTAAAGTGGTTCACTAACAAACCTGCTCTAAGTTTATTCTGTATAGATCGGGAGAAGAGGCAGCACAAATTAAGTCACAGGACCAACAATCATATGTCATATCCCGTCCCATCCTGTTACACAACGATAACTATAAGCACACACAGGACTCACACTCTCAAACAATTTATACACACGCTCAAAACAGATGCAATAGGATAAATGGAGAATGAATAATCCCACATACCAAGTAACAGAACTTCTTGTATGATGCTAAGATCTGTAAACCTTCGGTGATCGTTTGGTTAGAGTTTTAGAAAAGGAGTTCGAATTTTAGATCCAGGAAAGCTCCATCCTGGCCTGGCCAATGTTAGGTTAAGACTGATCCTATTCTCCTTGTATTTAGAATAACTTGCTACTATATTAAGTATTATTTTATCATAATGCAAAAGAAAATTGCTTAGTTATTCATAAAATGAGGGGTAAATTTGTCAAATACAAAAAAATTGGAGAGGATTCCCTGGAATCCTACTAGCTTTCCCTCCATTGGATATGGGAAAGGATATGAGGAATTCTTCTTTCCTAAGAATTTTAAATTCCCTCGCAGAACTCCAACCAAACGCTGGAATCTTAATGAATGGGAATTTAGGATTCAAGGAACGTTCATGGACCCTCAAAGAAAGGAGCAACTGTGTGATTTTCTGTTTTAGTAGTAAATTAGTAACCATACTTCAATCTAATTGGTAAAGATCAAAATGGAAGGAAAAAAATTCAAAAAAAAAAGGATAAATAAAATGCGGAAGCATATCAAACAATACGTTCCGAAGCAAGACTGTACTCGGATCAGCCTTGAAAACTCACATCAACAAAAATAGGTTGTTAGGACCCAACAAGCGCATAGCCGAATACACTTCCAACACAAGCACTATTCAAGAACTCTAGGACAAGTATCTAACACTTCTTCAAAGTATTATGATTTTTGAAAGCAGCAAGACTAATTTTCGAAGCATGGCCAACCTTTCTTGAGCACTTGATATCATGTGAGCCACAATCTTGACATTGATATATTTCTTCATTATGATATATATTATAAGGAATAAGTATAATTGTTAAGAGAGAGGAACCAAATTAAAATTTCAGCATGTAGATTATATTAAATGCATGTACATAGTGCAATGGTTAACTACTCAGTACTCATTTAGGGAATATATTCCCATCATGATAAAAGGGTTCACTCTCCACAATGGCATAAATTAAAGGAAAAAAAAAATCCAGGGCAACTGGACAATTAAGCTTTGAAAATCAATGACAACAAGGGCATGAAACAAAGGCAGCTGCAAACTGCAATTTTAAATCCTAATTTATTTTATAAAGTGAACACTCAGGCGACTACTCCCAAATGGTATGTCTAGACCCTCCAATTTGGACAGACTAGGTCAATGCCGCAAGCTAATAGCCAATACGCAAAAGACATCATGTTACACAACCAAGATCAAAAGGTCATTAAATCAAGCATCGAAAACTAGTGCAAGGAAATAAAATAAAGGTTGCTGCAATGCACAACAGCTTGCCAATTGATATTCAAAATATTAACGTAAATCGTTGCATTTTCATGTGAAAATAACTTTAAGCCATGTTATAAAATGTCCGCAAGTGCATTTTCTTCAAATCAATTACGAACTAGAAATCACATTCATGACCTACAACAGTCCCTGCAGATCTGATATAGTATGTGTTGTGAACATCCCCGCGTAGTGCCATGTTGTGGGCTATGCAACCGCCTAGGCATACTGGGTGAGGTTTCTCGATCCTTGTTTCAACAATTATCGTTGTCTGTATTTCAATTATAGAGAATGTTTGCTTAGGGAATCATATGCCTTTTGCAGAATTAAGGTTTGATTTCTTCTAATATTAAATTTTTTTAATAAATAAATAGATAAAAGACCAGCAGCACCTAGCCACCTAGACCCCACAAAGGCTCTCAAGGTGCTAGGCCTTCAATTTCTCCACCTCCCTCTTGATGCTGTTTATGCAAGTAAAGATGGACTCGATACTAGATAGTTGTTCAGTGTTATATAACTTCATTTATTTGGAGGGAAGTTTTTAGTGGAAGCGCTACCAAAGAAAGGGGTAGCTATCATTGCATTGAACTTAGTGCTGAAACATGAGAAATCTAAAGGTAAAGGTATATGGCGCTGCATTGTTTTCACTTCTATCAAAATAAATATATTGTTTCTTACAAAAAAAAAATTATAAATAACTGGCAGCGCTAGGTCAGCTTAGCACCTTTTACAACATTGAGAAAAGGGTTTTATTCCATAAGGCAACTATTTCTTTAAAACTAGTTGACAATCATATTGGTCCTTCATTTACCTTGGTAAAATTCCTTTCTTTAAATTTTTCTATCATTATCATGGCTTTTTTGGAAAGGTTTCCCATATGAAAAGCAATATGACCAGCATTAGTAGAGCACATCTATTTCCCATATTCTACATTAAACAATTATGTTTATGGATTTATTTCAAGATGGGCCACATTTTTCCAAGCTGGAATTTACAAGGAAACTGACACATCTCTTACCTTTGCTTATAATGATTTAACAAGAAAGAGATTCACATAATTATTAGGTTGGAAGATCAATGAGTTTTGGAGATAGATGTCAACTTATCAAGGCCAAATACGAGTCTTCATTAGGTCTTAAACCAACTTAAAACAATTGGAGAATATGACAAGCATAGGGGAGCACCCTTTATAAAGGAGTTCGTTCAACTCTTTATTATCGGGTAGTACAACAAGAGAGATATATTATATTGTGAAAGGTAGAAATATTCACATGTAACCACAAAACAGAGTATATTCATTGTGAGCGGATAGAAACATGCCTTGGAATACGTAGACTGTAGTGACTTCCATATTTTGCATGTAGACGAACAGAGCGATCAGTACAAAGAAATGCAATCTTTGAATAATCTTCACCCAACACCTATTGGAACAACAAACATCAGCTACCAATGTTTCCAAAAACTCATATACTACGAACAAAGACAAACAGACTTGCACTTTGGCATTAGCACTCACATGTAGTTCGCTAAACTGCAAAGAAGACTAGGCATAAACAAGCATCTGGAGACATGCTGCCAGAAGCTTCAATGCCAAAACCGATGATGTAGGGCCATAAAAAAGGATTTATAGGGCCATAAAAAATGATTTAGGGGTTGAAATACAATATTGGGAATTACAATCTGAGATGAGCCCAAGCATAACTTTAGATAATACTAAATCTTTTATAAGGACATCCCAAGTGAGCTCTAAATAAGAACCAAAATACAAAATTTATCTCTTCCTTAATTTGCTTGTCCTTGAGCATCTTATGTACTCCTCATCATTAGAGGAAATAACTAGGCACACTCCAATAGACATTAGTTAAAGGAAGAAACACAAATTCTACTAATTAAACAATGTGATACCAATTTCTTACTAGAGCTGGCTGGTATGGTCCTCTGCCAAACCAAGATTGTAGCTCTTTTAGTAACATTCTAGAGGCTCCTTTGTTGGTATTAGACTATTAGTGCAGAGGGTGGTTCCAGGACTCTCAAAAGGGGTAAGGATCGACAGCAAGAACTCTATACTATTAGGTATCAAGTTCTTTGGGGATTGTGAGCATACTTGGAAAAGGCACAGGCTGACTTCTTGACTAATAATGGATCAAATGAATATCTAAGTAGGGGCTAGTAACTAAATATGTGGATTTTTTAGTCAATGTCCTTGTGTTGGATAGCTGATCCTTCTATTTTAGTTTTCCACTCGGTCATTTTAAAAAAATTAAACTCATTTCTGAATTAGTTTTTCACTATTGTAAAAAGAATAATCTGATTTCTGAATCTGCAGGCAAGGATCCAAACCATAAAATGAAAATTACACAAATACTCAACTCCACATAAATCGCATTGAAGCCTATAGTATGTAAAAGGTAAAAATACCAAAACCCTCTTTTTTATTGGAAAAAGGAAGTAGTATTGAATATTGATGATCTAACTTATTAGAACTTTTTAGTCACTATTCTTCGGTCACCATACTTCACTAAAGCTGTGTTGTCAAACTAAAATAAAGATGGTTTCGTGGTTTCAAAATTCATGAAACTGTAGGCACCTATGACATATAGAAGCCAAGGGATCCCCATACAATAGCATGTACAATCCGAAGCTCACATTTCAAATTAACGAAATCGAGCATACATTAAAATAACATGACGTGAAAACTAAAAAACTCTAGGGCAGTATTACCTGAAAATTAATTATCTCTGACACTAGATGTCTTTCAAACTTCAATGATAGTTCCCTCAATTCGTAGACTTTAACTTGTGGGGGGTAAATACCTGAAATGCAAGCAAAACTTGCAATGTTTCAGTCCAAAATGTGCAATTGTACATTTCCTCCAAACAAATACACAATAGAAAATTATATTTAGAGTTCCATGGCACCTGATGCAATAAGAAACTCCCCATCTGGAGTTGCCTTGATTCTTGTTGTTGCAGTTTCAAACCTCAAATCCTGGATCAAATCCACTCTTTGCAAATAGTCTATAATAAACAAAGCACAACTCAAATCAATTATGGAGATAATAACAAACAACCAATTGGCTCAAAAAAACTCCAGTAAGACTTTAAATGACTCATTTGCACAAAACCTTTTAGGAACTATTTTTATGCAACCTTTTGAATATATATGTTTTGAATTTGAATGGGTAACATAGGGTATTGCATCTCATTCTTTTTACATTAAAAAATTTCTGCCATACTTTATGAAGAACAACTTTTTTGCCTCAGTTATCGTTTTCTTAATTTCATTAAACTTTGTCAGAAATATCATATGAAAAACTAATTTCCGCCTCGGTTATTTGAGCTGTATTAACTTAAACAAATATCACAATTCTCTTCTTTACACAGGGAAATCACCCTCTATGTATTCAAAATCCAAACAACATAGAGTTCAAAACAACAGAAAAGAGAAACAAAAGTAACGAATGAATTTAACAGGGGGACACAAGTAGTATTATTAAGTACCTTTATCTTTACGAAGAGCTTTGAGCTTCTTAGGAGCAAGCCAAGTGGCCAAAGAACGGTGTTGGCCAGTAACTGAGTACATCTTCACTCCATTAATGGAGGTTGACTTCAAGTTACCTCCTCCTTGATAAGCCATATTGAATCGGTTCTTCCCAAAAGTCGCTCAGTCGCAAAGATTTTAGAGAGAGACGGGGGTTCTAGAGAGAAAACGTGAAGGTTGAGAGAGAGCGTTGGGGTAGTCGTAAATCTCACCACCTCGCGGTTTGAAGAGGTGCGTGGTTGTCTTTAGGGTGGTTGTGGGCCGGCGAAGAGTGCCCAATTTTTAGGGTTTTTTTGGTAAGGTAGTTGTATAATTAAATGGGTTTGGTCTTCTATAGGCCCAACCAATTTTAATTGGTTAGGTTGTGTTTGGTTGCTATTTCTGAATAAGATTTTAAAATTTTTTCTCAAAACACAATTTAAAATCAACTCTACTTTCACACTTCCCAAAATTTATTTCACTACACTTTCTCTCTCTAAATTTTTTTTAAAACGCCATAACTTTAAATCCAAAAATCAAAAAATAATAAAAATATATATTTGAAACCTACTCATCGAGATCTATAAAATAAGATCCATTGTGACTATTTTTTGAAATTTTTTATGCATTTTTTTCATTGGTTGAAAAAAAATCAAACAAAACCAAATTCACTTTTCAACATAAAAACTCTAACTCAAAACATTCAACCAAACACCAAATTTTTAAAAACTTGTCTAGAAACATTAACCAAACACCACCTTAGGATTTGGGTTTAAAAGAAAACATAATTGGATAAATTTTGTCGATAAAATTTAGATTTTTTGTTTTACCCTAATTGATAATTGCACTGACTGAGGGAGTCAGGCATTTAATTAAAAGGGACAAAATTTAAAGTGAAAAATATAAATTTAAAATCATAAAATTTTAATACAAATACAATAGTATAAGTAGTACAAATTATAATAGCATTCCTTTCTTTAAGGCTAATTCGTCTGTTAACATTGCTTCCGGAATGCAAAAAATAATTAATGAACTCTCTTCTTATTTATGGCTAATTAAAATCAGGGGCTTAGACCGAAGTCACATAATATTATACAATTAATTAATAAATATATATAATATTATGCAATTAATCAATTATTCAAGAAATATACTTAATATTATGCAATTAATCAATTATTTAATAAATAGGCTTAATATTGACCAATTATTAATATTTTTTCAAAATGAACCTAATATTATGTAATTAATCAATATATAAATCTAAAAAGATCATCAAGAAATAAAAGAAGAGATGAATGAGAATAAAGAAAATTAAGTGAAAAAAGAGGTGAAACAGAGGTGGGAATCTAAGGGCCCGGCGGAGGCGGAGGCAGAGGTGGGAGGTGTAGGGCAAAGCAAGTGAAAAGGAAAAAAAAAAAAATGAGAAGAAGAAACAAGAGAAGGGGAAGAGCAAATAGACTTGACAACAGGTATGGGGAGGATTTAAGTGAATTTTAAATTTTCAAATAATTCATCAAGTATAAATCCTTAAAGTATAAAATTATGCACTTAGACCTCGTTTGATTCGGGTATTAAAAAGTGGGATGGGATTATTAATACCACTTTTTTTATAATACCTTGTTTGATTCGCACAAATGTGCTGGGATTACTAATATCGGTACTAACTTAATACCACTATTTGTACTATAATTTAATACCAGGGGGGAGGTGGTATTGTTTATCCAGGATTAATAAAAATGAACCATATATTTTCAAAAATGCCACTACTACTATATTATTATTATTTAAAAAAAAAAATTTATTTTTTTTAAAAAAAAAATTTATTTTTTCAATTTTTTTTTTTAAAAAAATTGTTAGTCCAAAATATAATTTCATATACAAGTTACATAACCAAACATGGTATTAATATTAGCATGAGATATCCCAGTATTAATACTACATGAATCAAACAGGGTATTGGTATTAAATTAATACCATGATTAATAGTCCAGTACTATTAATACTGGTATTATTAATCCCACTGATCCTAATACCTGAATCAAACGAGACCTTAAGTCCTCATATTTTATTTTATTTTTTCAAAAGATATCCCATATGTGTTAAAAAAATAAATCAAGGGTGGTCAATTGCCCCCTTTGCCCCTTACACAGCACCACCCTTGATTGCACGGTCTTTTCCAAGACACTAGACATTCACGCACACACGATGCGTATGCACAAAGATATTTTAAATTAAATTGAAATAAAATCAAAAAACAAAGAAGTATCTCAATGGTCAAATGTTTATTTTCTTAACCAATATATCAGTGCTTCAAGTCAGCATATTTTTTTGAATTTTTTTCTTTCAAAAAAATAAATTCAAGGGTAAAACGAAAAAAAAAAAAAAAAAAATGGCGTCAAAGCTTCCCCCTACTTTATTAGTATAGATAATAATGTACTCCGATATGACTGCAATGGTATTAACTTACTTTAAATTTGTCTTACATCACCACGTTAGATAAACTTATATGTTGTATGTGGTTTCTAGTGCTTTTAGTAAAAAGCTTTTTGAGAATAAAAGCAAAATTATATAAATTTGAGATTAAAACAGATAATATCTTGCTAAATTAAACTGAGATGTGAGAGAATGATATTATATGGAAAACCAATAGGAGCGTCCCACATCTTACGAATTTTATTTGTTGTTCCAATTAGTTATTTATATTTTAATATCCTCAACCATCTAGTATAATTACCTAAGCTAGTTTCAATTTTGGTATAATAAGTAAGAAAACATAATGAAGTTAAAATGTTCTTACTGTTAAATTTACTTTTGATTTTTTATTTTATTTTAGAAATGAATGACTATATCTCTGTGGAGGAGCTACGAGAGGAAAAGGGGATTCAGTCACCAACTACAATTATTATTAATAATCGTGTCGACCTAGCTTTGTTTTATCTGTAGAATATTATAAAATAATAATCTTATTAGTTTTATATATTGAGTGCATTAATAAATTATATATTTTAATAATATATAATTTATATATATTATAAAATATCAAATTTGACTAAATTTATTCTCAAAAAGTATAAGAATCTAATGGTTAAAAATATACATACTATGGTGTGCATTAATTCTAATGGGGTAAATAATAATTTACCATTGGCTTATAAAAGTAAAAAAAATAATTTTACTATTGGCCTACAAAGGTAATTTTCAACATTTTTTATCTCCGGTAAAATTTCAATTTTACCCCCAGTAAAATTCCATTTTTACTCCCGGTAAAATCTCATTTTTATCTCCTCACATACCACACCACACCTACCACATCTCACCTACCTCACCTACCTCCACAAAAAATGACCATTTTGCCCTTCATTTTACCAAATTTACATTTTTGTCATTCTCCATTTACCTATAAATACCCCCCACCATTCATTCATTCAACACACAACAAAAACATATCCTCTTTCTCTCTTAAGATACATCTATCTCTTCCAAGAGATATAAATCCATTGGCAATATAAATACAAGCCAATTCGAGAAGAAATAGAGGAGTCATATACTCTCCCCTTTTCATACCCCTTAGAAATAGAATAGTCTTATACTCTCTATTTTCATACCCCAAAAAATAGAAGGGTCTTATACTCTCTATTTTCATACTCCAAAAAATACCAACAACCCTTATACACTCTCTCTTCTACACAGTTTATTATTTATTCTGTTGAAATATTTGTAATCCTAATTTTATACTTATAAATAGAACTAAGAAAATTATAGAGAGAGAAAAGTTGGTAGCTTGTATTATCATTCAAATTTATCGCCTTTGAGCTAATACAACACAAGCACACATAAAAGGAGGACGTACCACTGGAATAGCATAAGCGCTACCGGAGGAACCTTCCTTAAAAAAAAGTTATGTGTTAATTATTGCACCGCATTTATTTTTTATTCACCGATATTCGCTTATTGATTGGTTAATTATCTATTTCTAGATTTTGACACCATCAAACTCTATACCATTGGATGAGTTTTATACACACATTAAGATATCACATTAAAGTTAAAACACTCACACCAATAATATACACACAACAAAATCTCACATACCAATAATTTTTTCTATATTAAAAATGCCATAACTTAAAATAAAAAATTCAAAATTTAATATTTAAAATCACTAATCAAGATCAATTAAACAAGACCCATCATATTTATAGAATTATGTAAAAAACAATAAAAGTTATTGAGTAACATTTAACACCAATAACACAAAATAAACTCTCACACACCAATAAATTTTTTTACATTAAAAATGCCATAACTTAATATACACAAAATTTAATATTTAAACTTTACTAATCAATAAATTTAATAAAAATTTAATATTTAAATATACTAATCAAGACCAATTAAACATTATTCATTTTAAAATAAAAAAATTAATATTTAATATTAAAAATATACTAATCAGGAAATTTAATAAAAGTTTAATATTTAAATCTACTAATCAAGATCAATTAAACAATAATACAAGATTCATCATGACTACAGAATTGTGAATTTAATATTTAAATCTACTAATCAAGATTAATTAAACAAAATCCATCATGATTATAGAATCATGTAAAAAAAAATAGGAAAAATTATTGACTAACATTTAACACTAATATTATACACACAATAAACTTTCACACACCAATCATTTTTTCTACATTAAAAATGTCATAACTTAAAATAAAAAATTCAAAATTTAATATTTAAAATATACTAATTAAGATCTATTAAACGAGATCCATCATGACTGTAAAATTATGTAAAACAAATAATAAAAAATATTGAGTAACATTTAAGGACGTATTTTATGTGTTCGTACATTATTGATTATCTCATTATGTCGTTTTAGGGGTGTTCACAATATATCAGTCAAAGTTTTGAACTATTTTCAAATCATACCAACAGACGTTATTGAATTATTTTCACATATGACCTTGAGTTTAATTTGTTAAAAACTTATTTTGTCGAGATCAAAATAAGATAAAAAAATATGATTAAAATATTCTTTAAAAAATCTACTAAGCAAGATCAATTTAACTAGATCCATCATGATTATAGAATTATGTAAAACAAATAATAAAAAAATTATTGAGTAACATTTAAGAACGAATTTTATGTGTTCGTACATTATTGGTTATCTCATTATGTCGTTTTAGGGGTGTTCACAATATATCAGTCAAATTTTTGAACTATTTTCAAATTATACCAACAGACGTGATTGAATTATTTTCACATATGGCCTTGAGTTTAATTTGTTAAAAACTTATTTTGTCGAGATCAAAATAAGATCAAAAAATATGATTAAAATATTATTTAAAAATTAAAAACATGTCGGTCTAATCTGGTCAACTTTTAATTTTTCTAACATGAAGATATATTGAATCTAAATTTATCGATTTAGATTAATTACACATTACTCATTTTTATCTTATTATCAATCCATTTTCATATTATTATCAGTTCTTATTTAATTTATCGTGCCGATGGCACAAGTATACTCTAGTCAATATATATAATATAAATAACTTATAAATAAAGTCGATTCGTATAACATTGCCTAAAATCTTAACAGTTTTGATAAGTTATTGGGCTATATAATTGAATGGGTTTGGGTCATTATAGGCCCAGCCAACTTTTAGCGGTTAGGGGGTTTGGGTTCACTCTAAAAAAAAAAAAAACCAAAACTATTTGTGACATTTTGTAAAAAAAACTTAATATCAGTTTTAATAAAACAGTCATATATATTATGTAAAGGATAATTAAAAATATAACTAATAATCACTAAAGCGCCATAATTGAGTAAAGCAAAACATACATTCATAACTGTTACAAGATGTAAGCATAAAAAAAAAAAAAGGTTAAAAAGTTATGCCTTAAGACATCCTCTACTTCTGTAGAATCACTTTCGCTATATGTTTCTATTTTGTCAAATTAATCACCTTCATGATTTTACTCATAGGTGCGTTAAACTACTTTTTTTTTTCTTTTCTAATTTATTGCCCATTTTAAATTGTGTCATTTTTCACCCAATTCATTTTTTTTTGGAACAATCTTCTCCCAAGTCATTGTTGCCTTCGTAAATACTCTTACCACTTGTATTGTTTTGTTGAATTAATTATTTCCATCAACTCATCTAACCATATACAAAATTCTCTCTATCTTAAATTGATAGTTTCATTTTTTTTTTTTGGAATGTTTCTAATTGATGATCACACCTCCTTAATTTGTAGAAATAATTAATGCATGTATCAACTCTCATTGTATAAAATAAATTGTACTGTTGACCATTAATTAAGTTGAAGTTAGTCTTCTCTTAAAATAATAATAAAAAAATAAAGTGCACTAAAATTATCAATTTTTAATTATACAAAGGAAGTAAATAAACTTATAATTTACAAATCCACAAATAAGAAATAATCAAAAGAGAGTTAAGAGTACTTAATTTTTTCAAAAAGAAAAAAGATCGAGTTACTGTGTTGATAATATATGACCAATAATCTAGAAGCATTTCATAGTTGTACTATATGTTTAAAATGTACAAGTGTGTATTCCACATGTCATGGAACCTTTTGCTCGAGCATATGAGTAGGAAACTTACTCTTGGCTTGTGCATGCCTTTGCATGGCACACGCAATTCGTATCCCCCCCTCTCTCTCTCTAAATAATATATATATAATATGTGTGTTTGAATAGAATATAGATTTTGCTTCTCCAGTTCTTTATTATAGATTTCTTGTATTTTCGATCATATACTTTGCTGCACATCTTCTTTTACTACTTAATGCGTCATCAATGGCGGATGGAAGGGGGGACCGGGGGCCCGAGTTCCCTCAAGATATTTCAAACTTTCATTAGAATTAATATTTTTTTATAAATATAGTTGTTAGTACTCTTTAAATAAAATTATGCATTTTTTATTTTGTTATAATTTTTTTTATCTCTAAAAATTATTTTAGAGTGTTAAATTATTTTACAGTGTCAATAGTTATACCCATTAATAATTATTACAAAAATATATGTGAAGAACTTTTTAATTAAAATCTATTTTTTTTGAAACTTCTTATCATATTTTTTATGTTATGTTTCGGTCCCCCCGTATTCAAAATTCTAGATCTGCCACTGTGCGTCATGTTATAGGTCACCATTTTTTAACTTTCCTAATAAAAATTAATAGCTGATTTGGTTTCCTCTATATAATATTTAGGATGAGTTCTCTGTGTTAAAAACTTATTTTAAGACAGATAACTAGAGTAAACGAAAATATTTTAAAATAGGTTGATTTTGATTTTTTTATGGAGGCGATTGAACAAAATTACATTTTTTAAGAGAACGTGAATCCCGTCATGTGTTACGTACATTTATGATATTTTACTTCGCGATTTGTTACATTTAGCCCTTGATCGATATTTTACGTTTCTGTTCTATGATTTTTGCCAATGAAAATACTGCGCATAGTTTAGATTTGACAAAGGAGATTTTATTACAAATTGCTGGAGGAGAAGATTTAGAATGATTGCTGAGAGGTTTGGTTTGTTTGTAATTTTCTCCAGTTCTTCGTTTTTAATGGCACTACTGGTTTGTTTGGTTCAGCATGATTGGATCAAGTCAAAATTAGGCTTAATTTAAAGGTTAATTAGTTTGATGCTGAACCATTTCAAAATAGTTCGATACACGTACTAGAGTTTTTCTAAAATATATTGCCCCCTTTTTACGAGATTAGTAATGTTTAAGAGTTGTAATTTGGGCTCTCCTAAAGATATTATTTTGTATTTAATTTAAATCTTACTCATTTCATACCCTATACATGCAATGCGTGTTCGTCTATATAACTTGAAAAAAAAAAAGTTTAACAAAAGTTATAGATGGAATTAAGTATAAATTTATATTAATTATGCGTGAATGTTTGAATCATGTTGCAAGCATATACATTTTTAATTAAAAAAAAATCCAATGGCAAAACTAGAAATCAAAATCAATGTTGAAATCCATATTCGATTCATATCATATCATATATAATAGAAAGTAAAATGCTCTCTTTTGATGAGAGCATTATATGTGGCACATAATAAATGTGGTTTAATTTATCTTTTTTTTTCTCAATTTTCTAATAATCTAATATCATTTATCGTATTATATAGTTAGTAAAATGGATAACTATATTATACACGTGGTACACTATTAACACGTCTTCATAACTAGCCTCGCCTAATCTATCTCTCCCTCGACAGTTTCTTTCCCCATCCCAGTAGTTCAGGGCCTTATATATAAAAGTATGAACACCAAGATCCAATATTGACTTGGAAAGGAATTGATCAATTACAGTTGCACAATTAATTCCTATATATTTAAAATAAATTGTCAAAAAGCAATCAATTTTATAGATTTGTAATATAAAGGGTAAATCATTGATAGAACCATTAATTCATTGCCATGGTACAATTAGTTCATCAAGGTACTACAATTAGTTCATAGCATTGTTACAATTCAGTCATCGAAAATCAAATGTTCGGAATACATTACCAAAGTCAACAGCTCAATCACAAAAATATATAGCTATCTTGTATGTCATAATTAATTATTAACTATTACAATATATAATTGTATTATTTCTCAAAGCTTTCATTTAATCTCCAAGCAGAGGCTGTATGGCCTAATTAAAAGGGCACTTGCTCCCCCTTTAATTTTGAAAATTTTGTGTTCAAGCATCAAGTGTTTTTAATACACAGTCCTCGCATATATATATATATAGGTTTATCCAATAACATTAATTTCTAATATGCTTTATTATTTTAGAAAAGAAATCAATGAAGTGGAGAGAGAAAGTATCACAAGCTAAGTATTACCATTGGAGACCCTTTAGTTTGAAATTGTTTATGGATAAAAATTTATATATATATATAGTACTGTGACGACTAACTAGACATAAATATTTTCTAAAATACTTTGACACAGAATAAAAAAGCAATCTATACTTGGTGGTGTGTGGCGTGCTAGAGGGCAAGTTAACATTAAGGATCTGTTTAATTTGTTCTTTCAATTGTTCCTCAAATCATAAAGCTGCATTCATTCACGATTCTAACGTTTGATTAGAGGTTTGGAAAGAAATTGAATACATGATTCCATAAAAAAAGAAGAAGAGAATTCCCTTCATCCATTCTCCTATTTAATATGGGAATATTGCTAAGAAGATACAAGGGGTAATTAACAAGTACTTAATCCTCAAAGTTTGACTTCTTTTTTATGTTGGTTCTTAAATTTTTTTGCCCACATACAACATTAAAGTTAGACAGTGTCTTAGACTCATCCAAATGTAAATGTCCCATTAAATTTATGAACGGGAATGGCAAGAAAAGAGATTCGAAGGAATCTAAAATGACATATGCTTTCCTAAACTCAAAGCAAAAAAATCCCTATAAGAGCAATCTCCTAGTGCCAGTTTGAACATAACATGGCAGCAAAAAATACACCATATACATATATACACTATTTTATAAAGTCAAAAAATTCTGTCGTTAATGAATTTGTGTCAATTTTTTGGTATTCTGAATTTTTCCTTTGCAGGATTCTTTATTTAATTTTTTTTAATATTATATCGTAAGTAATGTGACTCGAACTCTCGCCCTTGCAAAAATAATATGATTGAATACCTCCCAACCATTACACCACTTGCAAGAATTATATAACCAAATCGCACTCGCATCATATATCATGTCTGCACGAGAATTTAATATATATATATATATATATATGTAACACTAGTGGTAATCATATCCGTACCAAATGCATTATCAGCTATTGAAAAAGTATCTTAGATCTAGACCCTTAAAAATACATCTTACAATCCCATCATCCAAATTTATCTCTTACAGATTTTTTTATATTAAAAAAACATTCTCGCTTAATATTTAGTTTTCTTATATATCAAGAAAAAGATAAAAGTAATAAGAGAAAACTTAAACATTTACCTTAATTATAAATCAAATGCAAATTTTATCCAAATGAATACAATATTATACATTATATAATATACTTGGAAGTTCTAATTAAATTATTCCCTTGAATACCTAGAATCCCTAGATTTCTTTTTGTTGCCATCAACATCCAACTATTCACAACCACCACAAATTTTATTGTTTGTCTTATGAGAAACAAATATTTATATCCAAATCAAGATAGATAATTTTATTTATACCCTCCTTTTATAATGCAAGCTGATGTACATGATGACAACACCCTACCATATATATATACACGCACTTATATTATTAGCACTACATCATTTTCTTATCAAAGAAAATTCCAATTCCAATTTTCTAGCCTTCCAAACAAGCCCCAAAAATGCTAGCATTGTCCCCTCCTCCTCTGTTTTCAACCTTTGGCTGGCCATTAGAGGACCCCATTATCAGCCAGGAGATGAATAACAACAACAGTCTCTTTAGAGAACTAGAGACTTCATATTCACTTTTTAATGATTCTCCATTTTCTATACCACAAATTGCACTCTCTGAATCCACAAATTTTGGTTCACCAGGCGGCGATGCGACAGTAGTGAAAAAGCTTAATCATAATGCGAGTGAGCGCGATCGTCGTAAGAAGATCAATAGCTTGTATTCCACTCTTTTCTCACTTCTTCCGGCTTCGGATCAAACGGTATGAACAACTTTTTTCTTCTTTGTTTTTTTTTGTTATATAGCGTGTTAAATGTACAATCACATCTAAGTAGGAAAATCGATAAAATCTGCCATCTGACTGAATGTCTGAATATATATACACATTTGTTTCAAGATTTTTAGCTCTAAACGTTGAACATATTTTTGAAAAAAATTACTCAAAACAAATGACTTAAAGACCTCAAATACGCATAAAAATTGAATAAATAAATTCAAATTATACAACGTTTTATCATTCAATTCAGCATTCCCAATAAAAAAATATCTTTTTAAATTTTAGTTATTACTTTTTTCTTTATTGAATAAGGCTTTAATTGCTAGCTTAAGAATTTGGTCTGTAGCACCTTAATTAGCCACAACTAACTTGTTGCGCATGCGTATCGTACTAGCCACCAATAACATTTTGTTCACACGTATAGTAGCCAACTGTTACTTATTGTACATACGTATAGACATGAAATTTATTATATGAAGAATTCAATATATCACTAGAACCCTTGAATATTTTGCTAATATTTTTCACTTTGTACCGTTATTTGTATTGGTATATACAGAAGAAACTAAGCATTCCAGCCACAGTGTCACGTGTGGTAAAATACATACCAGAACTACAAACAGAAGTGGAGAAACTTATTCAAAAGAAGGAAGAGCTTTCCTCAAGGATTTCAAAGCAACAAGAGAATTCAATTCCTCCACAAAAGAGAAGAAGAAAGTGCAGTTTTACTAATGGAACCTCTTTATCAGTTGTTTCCGCTAGTCAAATTAGTGCTAGTGAAATGGTGGTCCAAATCTCCACAATTAAGGCCAATAAATGTTTACTATGTGAGGCTTTACATAAATTGGAGGAGGATGGGCTTCTTTTGCTTAATGGATCTTCTTTTGAATCTTTTGGAGAGAGGGTCTTCCATAATCTTCATTTTCAGGTACTATTTAATAATTAGTTGATTCATTTTGTCTCAAATTAATAGTTTGTATCTAACTTTCATATTTGATTTTCACGCTTTGATTTTTAGTTAACTTCTTGGTGGAAATTCTGTTGAACGTTTGGCAAAATCAATTCATTTTTTATACTTTCTAAAGAATTTTAGACTAAAATTAATGTTATCTAACGACAAAAAAAAAAAAAAAAAAACTAAACAAGTCGTTATGCATATACGTATAGAGAAAATTTTAAGTGTGAATCAGTCCGTACGGATTGAACCTTTTATGATAGTTTTTTGTCACTAAAAATATTTTCCAAATATTTTGGCGATAAAAAACTGTTGCTAAAAAGCTCAGTTTATACCAAAAATGCACTCATATGTAAGTGTAACCGTTTAAATGACTATTTGTTTTTGTTTTTGTGTGACATTAACTTCTTTTCTATGAAATATGCCACTCAACATTTTTTTAAGAACTTGTATTATATTTATGAAAAGGGGAAAGAACAAAAAGTAGGTAGGCAAATGATTAATTTTCGGGGCCTTAAACAAATACTATATCTTGTTGTTCTTAGGAAAATAAATGCCAACTAATTAAGCATAATGACTACCGGTCAGTTTAATGGTTGTAAACAAACAAGGGAGTAGTTGAATGCGCATTTTTTTCATAAAAGGGGGAAAAATAAATATATAGCATTATCAAAAATAAATAAACTATATTTATCATTTTTAAATTCAACTATATATTTGTTTTCACTTTTATTCACTATATGTGTTTGTTTCAACAGGTGCAAGGGAACAACAAAATGGAGTGTGAGATGTTAAGAGAGAAGCTCTTGTCCATGTATGAGAAGAGGGAAGAAATCTTCTTTTAGAAGGTTTTTAGGCTTTTAGGCTTTTAGCTACAGATTTTATTTTATTTTATTTTAGTTAAAATCTAATAGGATCAGAGTGATATTTATGAAGAAATATTAACGGGTTATTTAAATGGGGTAACTCTCCTTTATCAAATATCTCGATTTAATAGAGATAAACATCAGTTGTTGCTTAAAGCGAAGTTTTTAAGCTGTTTGTGACGAGATCTGAACCTGCATTTTTAGCGCTTATATACAAAAACTTACTTTAAGTATAGATTATCTCAAAAGAGCTTGTTGTAAATTTGTAATCAAGCCATGTTCATTATTACTTGTGAAATGAAGTAGTTTATTTATAGAAGTTGTGCATTCTTTAATAAGATCAATCCGAGAGGGAGAGACAGAGTAGCCTTATATATATAGGATGAAGGTGGGCATATTTGTCTATCTTAATTTTCAAAATTAACGTGTTTATTTTTAATAGGGAAATAGATTTAATTTGTAAGTAACGACATACACACACATATATATATACGAAGTTTTGTCTACTTATTTTAAGGGAAAATTTATACTTTCCCTACTTTATAATATAAATTACGTACCTACCTCACAGATATAATTTTATATTTGGCTTTACATTTTTTTGAGAAGTATAAATTTTAATATAATTAATTGTCAAAAATATAACTTATCTACTATTCATGACTTTATATTTGGCTATGTTATATTCTAAAGGAGAAGCTAGACTCTTAATTAAGGATGTCCAAAAAAAAAAACATTAGACTTTTTATTTGAAATATAATAGGTATCATAAACTTGTATCGAAAGGTAATGTTGGATACCATATGATTTGATACTGCTTCAAATTGATAGATGATGAAATTTTTGAAGGTTTTTCAAATTGGTAAGGCTCATTTGTTATTTGGGACTGAGACGGAAGGGTTGAAAGTTTGATTTTTTTTTTAAATTCATCATTATAATTTAAATAAATAAATCTTTTTGTTCCCCTTAGCATTAATTTACGAGTCCTTTACTGCATGGCAATAATTTCCATCATAAATGAACTCATCTTAAAGCCCATGCTTTAAACAAGATTCTATCTCATTTTCAAATAATTACACTAAAATAGTAAAATCTCTCTTAGACATTTTCTTTAATTATAATGATCGGATTATAAATGTGTTACACTAAACAAAGCCAAGCTTAATCATCCTTAGTTAATTATTTTATTTTGTTTTTGATATAAGTAATGAATACATTTAAAACGAGTACGGGACTCCAATACGGGTGCTTTGTGCAAGTACTAGCATCTTTTATGACATGATTGAGCTGAAACCTGAATATCATGAGTTAATATATAATATTATAATTGCTAGCTACCACATCTATATCTATATAAATATTAAACAGTGCTAGTAACAGCACCTTTTAAATTCAGTTTTAAGACCTATTTTCCGTTTTGAAAAAAAATCACTAAATTACACTTCAGTTTCAAGGCACCCTAGCTAATCTTTTAGGGTCCGTTTGGTTACGAAAATTACCTAATTTTATAATTAGTTAATTTTCGATTGAAGAATTGTGAATGTGCTCATTTATGAATAACTCAATTCTAATTCAAGTAGTGTTTGAAAAACTTAAATAAGAAATTCCGATTGTTAGAATAAAAACATTTTCTCTATTGTTCTATGGTATTTAAAATTTTGTCTAGATGCATCAACATCTTGAAAAATAGAGTTAGAATGAATTATCTAATTCTAGAATTAGGTAATTTCAAGTTTTACTTGAAATTACTTAATTTGAGATTTTGTTAATCAACTTGACTTATCATATTTACAATTGTTCAATTTATACAACCAAACACTAATAAATGAAAATTTTGCAAATTACTTAATTATGAATTATCTAATTCGCAATTTGAAAGACAACCAAACGGGCCCTTAATCATCATCTCTATTTATCATGACCACTTCTTCTTGCCTTCCTGTTTATTGACCACTTTTCCTCCCTTGCAATTAATTTCTCTTGTTATTATGTCGATTTATATGCATTTTTCTTACACACATGTACATAATATATATATATATATAAAATTTTTTAAGTGCGGACCGGTCCTTTTTACGACTTTTTTCATTATAAAAAACATCCCCAAATGTTTATACGATGAAAAAAATGTCGTAAAAATGCCCGGTTATTATGGACTGATTAGTACTAGAAACGGACTATATATATTATATACATACATGTGCTCCATGTATTTAATTTGTGTAATTTCTACCTTGTATATATGGGATTTGAAGTTTGGTGGAGTTGTTAATTATATATATACACATACGCATGTCATTTATGTTCGATTTATGTAGAATGTGCGAGACTTTGTTCTTGGGTTTAGCTGTCTATTAAAGTGGAAAAGTTAGACTTAATTATTTGAGTTTATGATGATAAAGCATGTAAATAACAAGATTAAATTTGTGGATACTTTAATTATTAATAGCATGTGTTTTTAAATAAGAGCTTCATCACTTTAATTTTGATTAATAAGGTTGTGTATTCTTTGGATATTACAATAACAAAAGCTAATAAATAATATTTATTTTGGGTTGTATGGAAACAAATATTGCCATTAGTTAATTGCTAAGAGATGAGAATTGCATTTATGGTAATTTTATTGCCACCAAATTGTACTTAAACTGGGATAAAAATTATTGCATTTGTATGACAGTAATACTCTTTTTTTATTATTGTAAACTTCTATAACAAAAGTATATTTTTGTGAGCGTGCTTATATTAGGATGCTCTGTTTGGGTTGAGCTCACGCTTGCAAACACAATTTAATGGTTGGGCTGAGATTGAATCTCGGGCTAATATTGATTGGCCCAAGCTCTCCCAAAAGAGAAAAAATATGCCAGCTCAAGTGGTGAGCCCAACCCAAACTGAAGATTAAAGAATTAAAAAGGGTTAGGAGCTACTCTTTTCATAGCAAATCTATATTGTTACAACAATGGGGAGGGGGATTAACGCTGCTTTTGCGGTTAGTGATGATTTGAACCTAAAATGTGCAAGTTTGATTGTGATTTTTTTACCACTGGAACAAATTCACTAACTCGGTCTTCTACCACTTGATTAATGTCCAATAATTAAATATATTCGCACTTTCATTTGACAAAAACAACCTCCCCCCACACTGACTATTTTCCTTTTATTTTTTTTTAGTTATCTCGGTGTGTGAATCTAACCCCTAACCTTCCTCTCCTAATTCTTATGCCAGTCAATGTTACCACTTTGCTTAGTTCATGTTTTATATTATAAAAATATTTAAATGCATCAAGCTAGGACTTTTTTTTATACATTTTTTTTTTCATAAAAAAAAATGGAGAATATCCTCTCAAATCAATTAACCACTTCTCTTTGCAACTTTCATGTACATAGTTTTTTTTTTAAACCGTTTTTTAACTTTGTTATCAAACATATTTTGAAGTTCTAAAATGCATGACGAAAAATGGGTATGTCTTTGACCTACGCATGGATTTGATACTGCACTAGCACTAAGAAGATTTTATATAAGTTATTTTATTTTGCCATCCTTTCTTCTGAAATATTGTTATGCTAAAAATCAGATATTTGCTGTCACTTTTAGAACATCAAACGAGCAAGGGAACCACGTTATAATAAACCAATAAAACTTTGTGTTCGAATATAGAAGTATATTAATGTTAATCGTACACAGAAATATTAATTTGTCAAAAAGAGTTTTAACTCAATTAGCACAAGCTCTCATTTTTCACTTAGGAGGTTATATGTTTCATTCTTCTTCCATTATTTTATTTTCCTTTTGGTCATTTTCCTTTTTGTTAGAATAGTTACAAAACATATATAATGATATTTATACCTTTTTTCATTTCTTTCTAAATAACACTCAATTTCATAAAAAAATTCTCTCTCTCTCTCTCTCTATATATATATATATATATACATTCATGATGTAATTAAGTAATAAAATTCCTAGCTCATATAAATTATTTGCAGAAACAAAATATATATTTCATCAATGACATGCCTACTCATACCCATGCAATCTTGCGGAACTTTGTCTGCTCAAATAAGGTGCTACAAACACTACTAGATGATACTAAACCCACCTACCTCCTGAAATAAGACAACTCAACAACCTTCACCTTTAATGCGTCTATATTAGCTGTAAACATTGCACCTTGTTTGCCCATCCTCGATCTGGATTTTCCAAAGTCATATACATAGTGTATACTCTCTCTCTCTCTCTCTCTCTCTCTCATGGGGGTTTACTTACAAAACTTACTCTTTTTTTTTTCTATGCTAGAAGTGTTTGGGTCAACTTTTACGCATTTTGGTTAATTTACTTCGTAAAATGTACTGTCAACCATTGGCTACTAGAGATTTACATTTGTAGGGATTCGATCCGAAGAACTTCCAATTGAACCTAATTTTTTTAACCAGAATAACTAGCCAAAGAACAAAATGGTGGTTAAATAATTAGACTTGTCTATGTACCGTACCTTTTATCATCATTCATGCATTTTCTATTAATCTAATTCGGATGCTTTCCAATTCATAACAAGATCTATGCCTTGTTTCCAAATTACTAAAGGAAAAATAGCAATTACTTCCTTTCATCCGAAATAAATTTTCCTAAAAGATCTTAAAAGGTACAGATTGAATTAAAATTCATAATTAAGAAGTGCACAGTTTTAAATCAAACTAAGAAACAACTGATCGGCTAAGGAGTTATTCCTTTTGTGTAGCCCACTTAATAAGTTTCTATCTAATTAGGCTCCGTTTGATAGCAACATGGAAAATGAAAAGAAAAATAACTAGTTTAGGTGAGAAGATGGAAAATAAGTTGAGGAATGTGGTGAGATTAATTCTTGCTTCTTGCTTCTTGCTTTTTTCCATGATAAAATTTTCTTTGGGTGGTGGTGGAGAAAAATTTTCCACCAAATATTAAAGGATGCTGGAGGACATATACTCACAAAAATGAGTATGAGATGAATAATATCTTACCATATACCTCAACTTATTTTCCATCTTCTCACCTAAATTAATTGTTTTTATTTTCATTTTCCATGTTGCTATCAAACGGAGCCTTAATCTTTAAATACGTACATAGAATTTTCCTTTGTATTTGACTCTCAATATTGTTAATCAGAGGAAGCGCTAGATTTCTTGTTGGCATCCTTACATCATGACTCCAATTGGCAGTATGGTTTAAAAAAAAAAAGTGTTTAATTTGGTCACAACTCAAGACCATGGCAATGTGTATTCACCTTGCAAAAAATAAAAATAGTATACCTATCCGGCTATCCTTAATTAATTACTCAATTCCTGAATTCAACGTTTATACTTTTGAAATTATAATTTCCTCCCTCCGTGACTTTTTCATTTTTTTTCTTAAATTAAAAGTCTGATATATGGTATATAATCAATATATCAAATATTATATTGAAATTAAATTAATAATTTCTTAAATAACACCAACATTAAGACGGTATTCTTAATTTAAAATGGAAGGATAACTGTTTTTCCACCTTTTCTTTTGTTCTCTATTGATAATATTTTTATATTAGGACTAACTCGGTTGTTAATTTTGTCAAAGTAGCGAACATAGAAAATTACGGAAAGCACAATTTGTTTGGATATATATTACATATGTAAGAGAGACAAACCAATTAATCTAGACTGCTACGGTCCATTATTTATTGAAACATTTTATATATGTAGAATTAGAGCGTTTGAGTTATGTAAGTATTGATATATGATGATTCCGCTTCAATTTCGAAATTTTAGGTTTGAGTGTCTTAGTGTTCTAATTATACAACTGTGTAAGTTTGCTTCAGAAAGATTATGCAGACTATATATGTATATACACACACACACACATATATATATATATCCTAATTAAACAGATGATCCCCAAATAATAACCAACTTATATATATTTATCATTTTTAAATTCAACTATATATTTGTTTTAACTTTTATTCACTTTGTGTTTGTTTCAACAGGTACGTGCAAGGGAACAACAAAATGGAGTGTGAGATGTTAAGAGAGAAGCTCTTGTCCATGTATGAGAAGAGGGAAGAAATCTTCTTTTAGAAGGTTTTTAGGCTTTTAGGCTTTTAGCTACAGATTTTATTTTATTTTATTTTAGTTAAAATCTAATAGGATCAGAGTGATATTTATGAACAAATATTAACAGGTTATTTAAGTGGGGGTAATTCTCATTTATCAAATATCTCGATCTAATGGAAATAAACATCAATTGTTACTTAAAGAGAAGTTTTTAAGTTGTTTATGACAAGATTTGAATCTGCATCTTCGGTGCTTACATACAAAAACTTACTTTATCAAATATCTCGATTTAATCATTAAGGGTGCTCTTTTAATTTCAAACTTTATGATTATAGACATGTTTATATTAAGGTGCTCTAATTATTAAGGGTGTTCTTTTAATTTCAAACTTTATGCTCGGGAGCTTTTACCAATACCCAATATTTGGCATCAAGTAGCAGTAGTGGTGTTCGTATATGGTCCAGGCTATGCTGGGTTTGGGTTGGGCTCACACTTGCGAACACAATTTTATGGTTGGGCTGAGATTGAATCTCGGGCTAATATTGATCGGCCTAAGCCCTCCCAAAAGAGAAAAAATATGCAAGCTAAAGTGGTGAGTCCAACCCAAATTGAAGATTAAAGTATTAAAAAGGGTTAAGAGGTACTCTTTTTATAGCAAATCTATATTGTCACAACAATGGGGAGGGGGGATTAATGCTGCTTTTGCGGTTAGTGATGATTTGAACCTAAAATGTTTTATATTATATAAATATTTAAATGCATCGAGGTAATTTTTTTTTTGTACAAAGAATTTTTTCATAAAAAATATGGAGAATGACCTCTCAAATTAATTAGCCACTTCTCCTTTTTTGCAACTTTCATATGCATAGTTTTTTTTTTTCAACTGTTTCTTTACTTTGTTATCAAACTGATTTTGAAGTTCTAAAATGTATGACGAAAAATGGGTATGTCCCCGACCTACGTATGGATTTGTTACTGCATTGGCAGTAAGAAGATTTTATATAAGTTATTTTATTTTGCCATTCTTTCTTTTTAAATATTATTTTGCTACGAATCAGACGTCTAATAGACATTTGCTATCACTTTTGGTACTTCAAACGAACAAGGCAACTACGTTATAATTATAAATTAACCATTAAAACTTTGAGTTCAACTAAAGAAGTATATATATTGATGTTAATCGTACACATAAATATTAATTTGTCAAAAGAGTTTTTAACTCAATCACGACAGGTTCTCATTTTTCACTTAGGAGGTTATATGTTTGATTCTTCTTCCTTTATTTTATTTTTTTGTCCTTTTTCTTTTGGTCATTTTCCCTTTTTGTAGAATAGTTACAAAACATATATAATGAGATTTATACCTTCTTTTATTTTCTTTCTAAATAACATCTCAATTTCATAAAAAAAAAAATTCTGATGTAAGAAATAAAATTCCTTATATAAATTATTTGAAGAAACAATATATATATATATATTTCATTAATGACATGCCTACCAATGCAATCCAGTGGAACTTTGTCGGCTCAAATATGGAGCTACAAACATTACTAAATACTACTAAACCCACCTGACCTACCTCTTGAAATAAGACAACTCAACAACCTTTACCTTTAATGCGTCTATATTAGCTGTAAGCATTGCACCTTGTTTGCCCATCCTTCATCATCTGGATTTTCAAGTCATATATATACATAGTATACTCTCTCTCTCTCTCTCTCTCTCTCTCTCTCTCTCTCTCTCTCTCTCTCTCTCTCTCTCCCCATGTGGGTTTACTTACAAAACTTACTCTCTTTTTTTTATGTTAAGAGTGTTTGAGTCAGTTCTCACGCACTTCGATTAATCCATTTCATAGAGGATGCCAACCATTAGCATTTTGCATCCGCCAATATTTAATCCGAAGAACTCCCAATTAAACATAATTTTTTGAATCCAAGACGACTAACCAAAAAACAAAATAGTGGTTAACTAATTAGACTTGTCTGTGTACCTTTTATCATCATTCATTTTCCATTAATTTAATCTGGATGCTCTCTCAATCACAACAAGATCTATGCCTTGTTTCCAATTACAAAAGGAAAAATAGCAATTACTTCCTTTCATCCGAAAATAAATTTTCCTAGAAGAGCTTAAAAGCTGACGGAAATACAGATTGAATTAAAATTCATAATTAAGAAGCGGGCAATTTTAAATCCTACTGTGAAACATTTGATCGAGTAGGGACTTGTTTCCTTTGTGCAGTCCACTTCTTAATAAGTTTCGTTCTAATCTTTAACTACGTAGAATTTCAAAATAAAATAGTAAAAGTACAAGTTTAATTTGGTCAAAAATCAAGACTATGACAATGTGTATTCACTTTGCAAAAAATAAAAATATTATACCTATCCTTAATTACTCAAATTCTTGAATTCAACGTATATACTTTTGAAATTATAATTTCCACCCTCCGTTATTTTCAATTTTTTAAGGATATCTCAAATTAAAAGTTTCATATAATATATGGTATATAATCAATACATCAACCATTATATTGAAATTAATAATTTCTTAAATAATATCAAAATTAAGACGGTTTTCTTAATTTAAAATGGAGGGACAACTGTTTTTCCACCTTTTTCTTTTGTTCTCTTTCGACAATATTTTTATATTAGGACTAACTCGGTACTTAATTTTGTCAAAGTAGTGAACATTGAAAGCTACTGAAAGCACTATTTGTTCGGATATATAATACATATGTAGGAGAGACAAACCAATTAATCTAGAATGCCACGGTCGATTAATTATTGAAACATTTTATGTAGAATTAGAGCGTTTGAGTTTATGTAAGTGGTGATATATATGATAACCCCCGCTTCAACTTCGAGATTTTAGGTTTGAGCTGAGTCTCTTAACTCTCTTAATTATACAACCGTGTAAGTTTGCTTTAGAAAAAAAAAACCCGAAACCTTTTAATAAGAATTTATAAATTAGAAATTATAATTAGAACGATGTTCAAAAGGAAACTAAAACTATATGTTTTAATTAATATTTCTATATCATTTTTTTTTCTGTTTGATACAAAATTTCAAACGCAAGAAAGTAGTATGTCACAAGAGCACAAGGATTGACCAGTTGAGGTAATTTTCAAACACATGCTTTTGAATTAAACCAATTTAATGGAAAAATGAGCCATTTTATGTTTTTATTTTTATTTTTTACTATTACATTTAATCCATGTTTTCATAAAAGCCATATATGGTTATTATTTGTTTGTTTAATGAAAGCATTTAATATAAACTAGTTTATCCAACATCTTGCTCGTACATTTAAAAAGAATCGGATGAAATATGTTTTCTTAAAAAGTCCGAACCTTAAAAGATTATGCAGACTATGTATGTGAATACACACACACATATATATATATCCTAATTAAACAGATGATTCCCAAATGGATGTCGGATCCATTAATTTTTGCTCACATTTTTACCATGCGCACAAAATATTGGAAAATAATGGGAACATGCGTTAGAGGTACTATTCATTTTTCACATAGAGTTTTATATTATTTTAATATTTAAAAAACTATCTTACAATTTCAACCATTGAACGCAGAAGAATTAAGATTCACCCGACAATCAATTAAAAGGAGTATTTTGAGGCACTGGCGAACAGAATCTAGTACGTAAGTCTTTATATTATAACCTAGCTAACATTACCTTTCACTGATAAAAAAAATATTATATTTTTGAAGTAGTATTTTAAAAAGAACAAGTTGAATAAGATAGAGATTAAAAATCCTTATCATATCAAGATACAATTTAGAATGACAATGACTGCATTTGGGTAGGATCATTCCCCTCTTCATCTTAACCTAAAATATATATATATATATATTGATATTATATTATATATTATATATGAAATTATATATATATATATAGAGTGCTATTATTAACACGCCAAAACACTTTCTAACATCCATTCTATTTACTCGGTTCTATACTACCGAATATGTGCATATTTACTTAGTGCTTAGGGATTGACCCATTGTTGGGTAAAAAAAAATACATTAGCGCGGTGCAATAATACCGAATATGTGCACATTTACTCAATACTTAGGGGTCGAGTAAATGTGCACGTTCGGTTCTATTGCACTAAGCCAATGTTGAAGTATTAGATAGTGTTTTGATGTATTTTAATAGCAGCCCTTTATATATATATATATATTTATATGAAATATATAAGATGTATATAGAGAGAGAAGGGTTGAAATGAAATTGAAGACTAAGCGATATGCTGACCTAGTGTGTATATAAAACAAAAAAATAAACATATACATAAATATATATTTATATATATACACATTTACATCCGGTATGAACCGGCATTTATCGACAAATTTTCATTGCCAAAATAAGAGAGAGATCTTTTAGGGAAGAAAATTCGTCACTAAAGGTTGATCAATTTGCATACAAATCAATTTGTATAAGATCTCCCTATGTATATATACTTAGATCACATGCACATGCGATACGTGTGTTACTTAGATATATTTAGTTCAAACCAAATTATAAAATAAAGATGTTAAGTGATGTAGTGGTTATGTAGTAGATTACTTTGTCAAAAATTTAAGGTTTGAACCCTCTTGCAAGCATATTTTTTAATAAAAAATGAGACTACATGGGTAAAACGTATAGATAATTTAGAAGTCTGATACAGATTCATAGCGGTTGAAATTGATCTTGACTTTATATAATAATATAAATAAAGATATGTCTAATTGAAATTGATTGGGGAAGTGATACATGGAGATTAAATTTTTTATAGGTTCTAGCAAATATTTTGATTATCAATGAAAAAATTGGTTAAATAAAATGATCTGTACGTGTAACATTATTAAAATGATTATTCTTCTCATATATCCTTTACTTTTGCTCTAGGACACCAATTCTTTTGAACACCACAACGTTTCTGTGTAGCCGAATTTGGTGCATCCTCTTTTGAAAACAAAAAAAACAAGTTTAAAATACATTACTGCACAACAATACCTATAAAATATATAGATCCCTCTAGTTCAAGAATTTCATCCTTAAACTCGTTGTTTGACTGAAAAATGTATATTCACCTTCCGGCCATCATTCTTTTTTAAAAAAAAATCTAATTACTATGTTATAAAAATGAATCTAGATCCCAGAACAACACAACATAAATTCAAACAACACTCTAAATAGAAGAAGAAGGAGAAAAAAAGGGAGAGTTACACGATGAAATTAATTACATTTATGGGATCACCGCATTTTATGTCTTTTTATTTTATTATTACATTTAATCCATATTTTCAGAAAAGCCATGTATGGTTATTATTTTTTGTTTAATGAAATTAAGCATTTAATATAAACCATCTAGTTTATCCAACATCTCGCTCGTACATTTAAAAAGAATCAGATGAAATATGTATTCTTCTAAAGGTCGGAACCTTAAAGATTATGCAGATTATATATGTATATATACAAATATATCTGTCCTAATTAAACAGACGATCCTCAAATGGATGTCGGATCCATTAATTTTTTGTCACATTTTTACCAAGCGCACATAATATTGAAAAATAATGGGAACCTGCGTTAGAGGTACTATTAATCTTTTCACATAGATTTTTATATTATTGCAATATTTAAAAAACTATATAACAATTTCAACCATTTAACGTAGAGGAGTTGAGTTTCACCGGATAATCAATTAAAATGAGTAGTTTGAGGCACTGGAATCTAGAATGTAAGTCTTTATATAGCCTATCTAACATTACCCTTCACTAATAAAAAATTATTATATTTTTGAAGTAGTATTTTAAAAAGCAAAGTTTAATAAGATAGAGATTAAAAACGCTTATCATATCTAGATGTAATATAGAATGACAATGACTGGAGTTGGGTAGGATCATTCCCCTCTCCATCTTAACCTAATATATATACTGATATTATATTATATATGAAATTATATATATAGGTGTGATTTCAATGGTTACTTACCTTTTTATCTATGGATGGTTATTGTAATATATATATGATGTTATTATTGACACATTAAAACATTAATTAACATCCATCCTATATACTTGGCCATATAGCATTGAATATGTGCACATTTACTCGATTCTTAGAAACTAAGCCATTGTTGGGTACAAAAAAATATGTTAGCTTTATGTAATAACACCGAATATGTATACATTTAGTTAGTACTTAGGCGCCGAGTAAATGTGCACATTCGATTCTATTGCATTGAGCCAATGTTGAAGTGTTAGATAATATTTTAGTGTATTTCAATAGCAGCCCATATATATATATATATTTATATGAAATATATAAAATGTATATAGAGAGAGAAGGGTTGAAATGCAATATATGAAGAATAAGCGGCATGCTGGCTGGTGTGTATATAAAACAAAAAAAATAAACACATACATAAATTTATATACACAGTTAGATCCGATATGAACCGGTCTTTAGCAACAAATTTTCATTGCCAAAGTAGGGGAGAGGGTTTTTAGGAAAGAAAGTTTGTCACTAAAAGTCAATTTTTGTACAATCAATTTGTATTAGATCTCCCTATATATATGTGTGTACTAGATTACATACACATGCAATGCATGTACTAATCATATATATTTAGTTCAAACTAAAATATAAAATAAAGATGTTAAATGGTCTAATAGTTAAGTAGTAAATTACTTTGTCAAAGATTTAAGATTTGAACCCTCTTGCAAGCATATTTTTTAATAAAAAAATACACCACAGGGGTAAAATAGGTAATTTAAAAGTCTAACACAGCTTCATGATAATTGAAATTGGTCTTGACTTTATATAATAATGAAATTGGTCTTGACTTTATATAAATCTGACTACTATGTTATAAAAATGAGTCTAGATCCAAGAGCAACACAACATAAATTTAAATAAGACTCTAGGCCTCGTTTGGTTCACGGAAGGAAAATCAATTCCCTTATCTTTCTCATGGATGTGAGAAACTAAATTTCCTGTCAAATTTTCGTTCTTATGTTTGGTAAAGCATGGAAAGTATTTAGGTAAAGGTATTGTCTAAATTTTTTGTAATAAATGCTTGGAAATCACATGGGAAAATCAATCCCATGCGTTTTAAGTGGAATGGTTTTACCCCCTACTTTCCTTTCTCTCGGGAAAGTATTTCCGGAATTTGTGCTTACCAAACAAAGGAAAATAACGACTTTCCTTTCTCGAGAACTAAAATCTGTGAACCAAACGAAGGCTAAATAGAAGAAAAAGGAGAAAAAACTGGAGAGTTACACGATGAAATTAATTCATGCATGGAGCTACGTACTGGCCGTATGTCTACGTAGTCACCCGGTACGTGGTTTGTTGTGGAATTCATGTTTGTATTATGGATGTTTGAGTTGGGGACACAATTCTTTTGATTTTTACTATGAGATACCATTTTAGTAAATTGATAGTCATTGGTGAGAAATGACTTTTGAAGATGAGGGTAGTTAAGGGAAACAGATCTCCTATTTTACTATGGGATCACACCATTTTATTTTAATATTACATTTAATCCATATTTTCAGAAAAGCCATATATGGTTATTATTTGTTTGCTTAATGAAAGCATTTAATATAAACTAGTTTATCCAACATCTCGCTCGTACAATATTTAAAAAGAATCGGATGAAATATATTTTCTTACAAAGGTCGGAACTTAAGAGATTATACATATTATATATGTACATATACACATCTGTCCTAGAGGTCGAGCCATTGTTGGGTACAAAAAAAATACATTGGCTCGATACAATAGCACCAAGTATGTGCACATTTACTTAGTACTTAGGGGCGAGTAAATGTGCACATTTGGTGCTATTGCACCAAGCTAATGTTAAAGTGTTAAAAAGTGTTTTGGCATATTTATTTGACATATAATATGTATATAGAGAGAGAAGGGAGAAGGGTCAAAATGCAATGAATCTAGTAAAATATTATATGAAGTTATACTTTCACCACCAAGTAAACCATAATTTCTGATGCTGGCCAGGTGTGTATATAAAACAAAAAATAAACAGTTAAATCTAGTATGAACCAGCCTTTAACAACAAATATTCATTATCAAAATAGGGAAGGTGTTTTTTAGCAAAAAAAGTTCGTCACTAAAGATCAGTTTATATACAAACCAATCTGTACTAGATCTCCCTATATATGTATATAAGGGTATGTCTAAATGAAATTGATTTGGGAAGTGATACATGGAGATTAAATTTTTTATTGATTCTAGACATTTTGATTATCAAGAAAAAAATTGGTTAAATAAGTTGAGCTGTATAACAATATTAAATAATTATTCTCTCTCATATATGAGCACCTTTACTTTTGCTCTTGGACGCCGATTCTTTTTAACACCACAACTTTTCTGTGTAGCTGAGTTTGGTGCATCCTCATTTGAAAAAAGAAATAAAAATTTAAAATACATTATTGAACAACAATACCTATAAGGCTATAATACATCCCTCTAGTCAAAGAATTTTATCCTTAAACTCATTGTTTGACTGAAAAAATGTATCTTCACCTTCCGGCCATCATTTTTTTAAGAAAAATATAACTACTATGTTATAAAAATGAATCTAGAGTCGAGAACAACACAACATAAATTCAAGTAAGACTCTAAGGCTTCGTTTGATAGTAATATGGAAAATAAAAATAAAAACAACTAATTTGGATGAGAAGATGGAAAATAAGTTGAGGCATATGGTGAGATCCTCTCCATCTCATACTCATTTTTGTGAGTGTATATCCTCCATTCTCTTTTAATATTTTATGGAAAAAATTTCTCCACCATCACCCAAAGAAAATTTTGTCATAGAAAAAAACAAAAAGTAAGAGTTGATCTCACCACATCCTTCAACTTATTTTCCATTTTCTCGATCACCTAAATTAGTTATTTTTCTTAGTTTTCCTTTTCCATATTGCTATCAAACGGAGCCTAAATAGAAGAAAAATGACAAAAAAAAATAAAAAAAATAAACGGAGATTTAATTTACTCAATGAAATTAATTCGTGGAGCTACTGGCCATACGTCTACGTAGTCGCTCGGCATGTGATTTGTTGTGGAATGCATGTTTATATTATGGATGTTTGAGTTGTGGACGCATTAATTCTTTTGATTTTTACTATGAGACACCATTTTTAAAAATTGATAGTTTTTGGTGAGAATGACTTTTGAAATTGAGGGTAGTCAAGAATAAAAGGGAAGATGTCAATATCACCACCCCGATTTAATGGCATCTCTCTATCATATCGTAGATTGGGGCGTAAAAGGAAGGACATCATATCCCCTATTTTGCTGGGAATTAGCAAACTAAACTGGTAGATTCTAATTTTGCCTTTATCATTATTTCATTTTAAAAATTGTTTATTTTGAATGCACAACCTCAAGCAAGCAAAAAATTGTTTATTTAATTTCTCATTTTTTTTAAATGATTGTTCGTGCACAAAAAATTTAAGCATGCATACATGTACATCGCAATTTGCATATATATATATATATACACTTCATATCTAGTTATTATTAAAGATAAATAGTGTTGCACAATTAGTTGGGGGATTCAAATTAAACATGATTTCTTTGTACGGCTATTAATTACCCCTTACCCCAATATATACCCCCACGTCTAGTATAGGTTAAACTTTAAAGAATGCGTGCATGTCAAAAGAAAGTGACTGCAAATGGAAGAGCCATCATATATATGCGCATTGTGTGTATTATGCATGTCTATCCAACTTCAAAAGTTTTGATTAATTTTCTGATACAAGGCACCATCTTTCCCCTGCGTACATTGAACTATATACAATTCAGTGACAAGATTTGCTTTTCAAAACCAATAATATATATATATAACACACACACATATATATATATATACATATATGAACGTAAAGATTACACAAAATAATTTACATTAATCAAAATTGGATTTCGAATTCAATTTTAATTTTAATATACAAAGCACATAAAGTTTAGGTCAGCTGTAAAAGTTCTTATTCGCACGTGGCATATGTAAAAGTTAAAATTGTATATAAAAAAAATGTGTTTGTCATACATATAGCATGAGAAAAAAGAGTTATTTACATTTTACCATCATGAAGTTTATACCCCATGAAGTTTAACCACTTTTTTACTTTCTTTCATTATGTTTATTTTCTACCACATCCATCTTTAAAGTTTAATTCCAGTGTAACTTTAGTACAAAATCCAACATATTGTTTCTTTTTTGGATAGAAATAACACTTGTCAATTTGATTTTCATGCCACGATAGTTGCATGTGGCATATTCTGTCAAAGAAACAAATTAATGGCTCGTTGGATTTTCAACTAAAGTGATAACAAAATCAAACTTTAATTTATAGATGGGTGTGACAAAAAATAAATTTCATGAAAAAGCGGTCAAATTTCATGAGAATAAAATAAAAATAACTCAAATAAATTGAAACAAGCAACCATTAAAATGCGTGTGCTTTTTGACTAGCTAGGACTAATATGGAGCGACAAAATGAACTAAACATTTCAATATACGTAAATATATATGGTACGAAATAGGACAAATATGGGGCTAACTAAATTCACCTTTCAAAGGTTTATTTTTACTAGAAATTAGGTAGAAGGGCTTATTATACATTGATTTTTACCAAAAATCCAATGAATAATATTTTTTTGAATGAAGGGCCTATTTTTAATTGGTAATTTGAATGAAGGGCCTATTTTTAATTGGTAATTAGTGTAAGAGGCCTATTTTGTTTTATATTTTAAATGAATGTATTTGAATAAATTTAAATATCATTTAATTTATAAAAACATGTTATGTATTACCTAAATTACCCCTTTTTATGAAATTTCACTACACCAAAATACGCGACTTGTCACGGTTTAAAACCGTGACAAAAGGCCCTTGTCACGGCTTATGCCCGTGACAAAAACAGCAGTGACAAACACACTGTGTCACGGTTCATAACCGTGACAAAGATCCATTATGACGGTTCTATAAAGAGATATGAGGCACAGTAAATTGATGATGATGTATCGGTTTTGAACCGAAACAATATTATATTCTTTGTTACGGTGTAGAACCGTGACATATTTCACTCTAAGGTATCCATTTGCACAAAACTTGTGACGGTTCAAAACCGAGAAAAAATTATCTGTTATGTGACTTTATTTGTCACGGTTTTAGACCGTGACAATGAATTTAGTATTTTCAAAAAAAATTGAAAATTGAAAATTTTCTAATTCCCTGTACAATATTCTAGTAATAATAAAAAAAATCCTAACAATATCAAATTTTGTATATATCCATAACAATACTTTAACAACACTAATTAAGCAACTTGCATTTCATTGTAATTAATCTACATAATTAATCACATAATTAGAATCAATTTTACCTAAGTCACAAATATACATATGTATACCAATTTTATTTAATAGTCAATAATTCCCAATACTTAGGCTACTGCATTTTGGGGTGAGTATGTCTAATTTCGCATCGAGAACAAGGGGCGCAGTCAAAAACCCCCAAGTAAAAATAGTTTGGGAGAAATCAATAGCCAAAACCTCATGGCTATACTTGTGAAAGATGGATTAGCACCCCCATTAAGAAGACATTATAACAGTGAAAAAAAAATTATTATTAAGCAATAAATATTATCAAATTTTTAACTACACTTTAATCTGTTGAGTTAACCATAGACCAACATTAAAAAGAAGCATGTTCCCTAATGCATCTCTCTCATCAGCTGCATGAAGCTCTGAGCAACACACTCCTGCCCTGCTCTTCCTGCTAGTACAATCACCACGTGCCTATTTTCTTTAAGCTTTTGTTCGATAAACTCAAAAAGCCCCCTAGCCTTTCAAATACAATGGTGACTCTTGAATTAAGCAACAATCCTGTTAAAATCCAAAACTATTAACAAATCTTGCAGTCATTATTCAGCAACTATACAATTAGATCCCGACCATGTACGCATGTTTAAAGCTAACACTTGTTTTTTGGCTTTTTTAGGGTCAACTCTATGAAATTAATGATACCAGAGAAATAATAATTTACTACTGTCACACCTCAAAAACTTGCGTTAATCAAAGAAATCAACAATAAATAAACTGTCATATATTTTTAGAACATTGGAAATTTCCTGTCACTAAATATTGAAAAGGCACAACTCTATGCACCCCAAAGCATGAATATCCACAAGGATAGAACCGAAGAAAATTCATACCCATTGTAAAGATCTAGTAAATAGCAAACACAGAAACAAACCTTAAGGGTCTTGTAGTCACAACTTAATATATGTCTTCCATCCTTCCTAAATATCTGAAATTGAAACTATTATCTCAGTGAAAAACGATCTCGAACCAGGTGCCTCATGTTCCTTAAACCTGTACAAATGAATCCCACTTTTTTCATCCGTATGAAAAGTATCCAAAGAAATTTAGCCGTACAAATGGGAAATTAAAAAAGTACTTTTTGTTTTTCCTCTTAAAACAGGACCTATGTGTGTATATATATATTAGTGTTTTAAATTGCTGTAGCATTTTGGTTCTAGAATTGTGTAACCCAAATAAATTGTGTAGTAGTGTAAGTTATTTGGGACATGAATAGCGTAATAATAAATAAAAAAAATATTATACTAAAGAACATTAGTATTAAACCATTAGAACACTTCAAATAACAATAACATAAAAATCCAACATAACTTCAACACAATCTCAAAGTTTCAAACATGTTCAAAATCCAAAAGTTAATACTTTTAAATGATAAACTAATTTATACAAGAATGATCCAAGGGTTCTATAATTAATAATTTACTATCTTTAATAGAATAAGATTAATTTAGTGTAAAGTTAATCTTTATTACCTTGAGAGGAGAAACAAGTAGGAGAGGAGAAAAACGACTAGGGTTCCACTGTCCAGAACGAAGAGAGAATGAGAGGAGCGCCGTTGATGTGTCAAGAACGACTAGGATTTCATACATTTTTAAAAATTGGTTGTCCTAAATAACATGAGTAATTTGTCAATTGCATCCAATAGCACGAGTTAAGCACAGAATAGTGCGACGCGTCATCAAATAGTGTAAGCAAAGGAGATTGCAAAGATCCTGAAAACTTACAATTTAGAATGTGTATTGCATAAAGCTAATTGCCACAAATCAATAAGACGAATTGAACCTCTTGAACTACTATAAGCCAACATGTTACAATGGGTAGGATGAAATTCTACTGATGTCATCACATCTGCAACAAACAATAAATTTACTTCAAAGCTCAAGCATTTAGTGCCCCCAAATGAATAAGCTTACATATAAGAACATAGCCGGTGTTTCTACTATCTCAGAAAGTGGTACCAGCCAAGCACACCTCAAGTTATCATCTGATTCGCAAGGAGAAAACTAGAATAAAAAAGCCATTTTTCTATTTTTATGTAAGCTTGAGAATTTAACTTTAAAGAAAGGCAGGCCAACAAGAAACTAGCCTAATTTCTGGTTCTTAGTTTAGAGAACAAATCCACAAAAGCAACCTGTTACCACAGAGGGACAATACAGGGGAAACTCTCTTGCTAGGCATTTGTATCTAAAAGGCTAAAAGAAGGATTTCCAAACAATCCTTAATTTTCATAGCTCAAATAATAGCGGGGTAGCAGGCACATTTCACACTGGTTAAGCATTTGATTGAGTGGCTGTTTGAGAAGTTCAAATAGTCTCAAAATAACAGGAGTGCATCATAAGATTCTAAAAAAATGGAGTGCCTATAGACAATTGGAATGGCAAAAACATCTTCCTAAGAAAATTAAAATTTGAAAGGAATAACTCCCATATAAAACCCCAAAGTATATGTATGCTAACTCATTAAATCAGAATGTTCAAAAAAATTTAACAGAGTTAACAATCAGAACAAATAAAGAGAACTAGGAATAGTTGGAACAAATTGGAAATTTCAATAATGCTGAGAACTTTACCAGTTAGCTCCTCCATGTTTGCTGGCTTTACATCAACAATATTGAAACTCTTATTACTAATTTCCAAGTTCCAAAGGTTTATTCGCAGATCATCAACCGAAATAAAAGTTTCACCATCACTACAAGAGAGAGGATATTCGGGAAATATTTTAGAACCCTGCTACAAATAACTAAATAATAAGTATAACAACTGTATGCACCTAAAGACAATTGCACTAACAAAGTTTGAAAGGTTAATGAGTTACATGCAGTTTCCTTTGGTAGTAATTATCAAGCTATGTGCATATAGTTGTATATAATTACATTGTAAATCACAAGGTCTTGTTGGCCGTTTCAATACCATGTGAAATTCACCGGACAGTACACAAAAAAAAAACAATGCAAACAGCAAAAATTGACATTTTCTCAAATAATATAGCTGGAACAATTGCGCAAATTCAAGGAAACGATCATGTAACATGACTCTATGGAAGATTCAACAAATGGACTTCGAATTGGAGGACTACGGAATATTCAACAAAATATAAGTAGCTTTGTCCTGTATGTTTCAAATCTGTTAAGTTCCTCTTCTCCTTTTCTTTCTCTGCCTTCTTGCTCATTTCACCCGGTTTTTGCTAATCGCTATAGATAAAATATGTTCAAATGTCTTGCTAATCTACCATGTGCGATTATTATGTTCTGTTATGCTAAGACCGTAAGTTAATTGAGGGGATTATGATGTTAGCTTCTCCTCTTAATTTAACATTGCTTGCTAATCTTAGCAGTACTTAACAGTATAATCCAATCACAAAGTATTGAGGCACAGTTAATTGAGGGCAATAATCCCTGATGTAAATTGAATTTTATTACACAATTTCCATACAAACACGACATAGCTCTTCTAAGCCAAGCAAAGAAAAGAAAAGAAAAAGGGAGGCCAAACAATCTGGGTACTGCTTCATACTAATAATTCACCTGATTAATGATCCAACTTTGCTATGTAATTCCCACCTAACAGCCACACATACATATGTTATTTATTTATATAATACTCCCCATTCTCACGGGACTACCCGCCCCCCCCCCCCCCAACACACATTCAAGAATTTCAATTATATATGTGTGCGTCACTTTTTTTTTTCAATAAAATAAAATAAAAATTAAGGCTACATGTATATGTACATATATATATAGAGAGAGAGAGAGAAACCAAGCTTGAATTCACATAAAAGCCTTAACCTACACAGTTCAACCTACACCCACCTAAACACATATATATACCCACGTTTCTATAATTAATTCCAGCAGGGGAATGGCCAAACAATTATTATTATTACTTTGACTATTATCATCATCATAGTCAATATTATTATTATTATTATTACTATTTTTTTTTTAAAAAAAAAGAAAAAAAATACACTTGCCAATGGTTATGACCTTATATATATAAATACATGTTTACTCAATTATATACACAAGTCCCTGTACAGAAGTGTACACCCATACTTAAAATTTAAATGTAATGCCACAGCGGAGTCTCCATCTCAAATCACTATTTTAATTACACAGAGTAAAGCATATGGCAAGAATTCAATTTAAAAAAAAAAACTCATATACTCTCTTCACATTAATGTACTCATAGACAAACCACCCATAAATCTTTTTAATCTACTAGTCCATATGTAACTGACAGAGTGAACATCTATGTATATATATATATCTGTGTGTGTGTGTGTGTGAATCTACCATTCATACACATGTATACAAGAAATGCTCAAGCTAATCCAAGTTCCCCCATTTATTAAAATTCAGTACAACCTGTCCAAAGAGAATCTATTTCTTTAATTCCCCATACCCACAGATTTATATCCAAACCATGGTTTACAGAGATTATAAGCATTCACTCTATCGAATTAATATAGATCTAGAGTTCGAGTACCCTACCTCTGTCTTGTATTAGATTAACCATGGTTTACACCTTGGAAATTGCAGCTGCTCCTTTTTGGGCACCATCACATCCGATTCTATACACCTGGAACACCCACAGAGTTTAAGGAAACAGAAACAACGAAAATATTGCCATATAGGGCATTAGTGCTAATGCAAATTTAATAGATTTAAAGAGAAATATGCATCTATAATAAAAAAAAATGCTTACCGAAATGTATTTTGAGACATTTGTACTCTAAATAGAGAGTTAAATGAGCACCAGAGAGATTTGTGTTCTATGAAGTATGAACCAAAACCTTAAGCCAGAGAGGGATATTTATGGAGCTCATTCGTATTGAAAGAAGTATAGGGAGAAAAAAGGCGAAGCTTACCGAACAATATTGTTCCAAAACCCTAGGTCACTAAGATACATATATTTGTAACGGCAGTGGCGTCCAAAACTAGGTCCTAGAGATTAGGGCACGATGGTTGGATTCACCGTGGATGAGCAAAGATAGGCGAGTAATCGATTTGGGGAGGAGGAATATTCAATCAAAATCTAAAGAGAGAGTTTGAGATTTGGAGGAAAGACACTGCGAGGTATAGATTTGGTAGAGGAGCATAAGGGTTGAGTGAGGGTGGAGATTGAGGCTCGAAATTAGAAAAAAGGCGGAGGGAGAGCGAAAATTAGAAGGGGGAGAATAAAAATTCAGAGAGGGATATACGGATTTTCTATCCCGCTCATATTTGGCGTCTCCAATTGACAACTCGTTTCGGTTCAAAACCGAAATATCCGCTTCGCTAACATTGCGACCGTTCAAAACCGTGATAATTTTACTAATTAAGTGTTATATGTTAAAAAATAGTGCCATTATTCCTTTGTCACGGTTTAAAACTGTGACAAACTGATGTGACGGTCTTAAACCGTGACAAAGGCTCCGCGCATTTCAGTGACATTTTGTCCAATTTGGTGTAGTGTTTTCACAAAAAATATGGACTGCAAAAGTTCATATTGCAATAAAATATGAACTGCAAAGTTCATATTGCAGTGAAATATGTACTGCAATATGAACTTTGCACTAAAAATATGGACTGCAAAGTTCACATTGCAGTAAAATATGGACTGCAATATGAACTTTGCACTAAAAATATGGACTGCAAAGTTCACATTCCAGTGAAATATGGACTGCAAAGTTCATATTGCAGTCCATATTTTAATGCATATTGATATTTTTTTAGTTTATTTTAAGGGTTGGGATGTCATTTTATAATGAAAAAAAAAGACACATGTCATATTATCAATAAAATAAAAAATAGGCCCTTTATTTAAAAAAAAATTATTCCTTGGCCTTAGTGTGAAAATCTTTCTCTAATAAGCCCTTTTTTTTAATTGCCCCTTATTTTTATTAAAAATATGACTCTTTTTTAGATATATATATTAAAATGACAACAAATAATTACGTGTACTTTTAAAGTTTCCAACTTTTTGAGGGTAGAAAATATATATTTCAAAAGGGGGCATTGGTGATGATGTTTCCATTAAAAAAGTATCCAACAAAGTGAATTGTCCAAATGCAAGGTTCTTAGCAGCAATCATCATCTTAATTTGTCTCTCCTCTTTCCTTCTTCTTATAAGAAAAAGTGTACATATTGGATTGCTCTCGAAGCCTCATAAGCCCCACAACTTGACTATTGTTCCATGTGATACTCATTAATTAATTTCCAAATTGCATGTGATGCTCATTAATTTCCAAATTCTGGGTAATTAGGTAATTAATTGATCATTATGGTAATAAAGAAGTTATGAGTTCGATTTACATATATATGTGTAATATACTTTTTTGTTTTGTCTATTTTTAGTGGTGATTGTTGTGTTCACCATGCTTTGTGATAGTGGTGATTGGATATGTAATTATCGCTCGTATCAAAAATTTGTTCTGTTATAATAATAAGAATGGAACTCCTAATTCATTTTCTCCTTTTTTTTTTGGGTACAAATTTATTACTGTGCTATAAACTATTTGTGGACTTTGGAACAAATTATATATACAGGCAAAAGAAAAAACAAAAAACAAAATAAAACCCCATATATACAATGGAAATTTTGTATTTTTAGGTTATGGAACATTCTTTTAAAAGAAAATTCATCTCATAGGTAAAAATATATTGTCAAAATCAATGTCAAATTTAAGGAATTTAAGTGAAAGTATATATATAAAATAAATTATCAGCATACACTGATTCTTTCCTTCTTTTTTTTTTAAAAGTATAATGATCATATCGACACTAAAATCACATTTAACAAAAGGTTAAACATAAAGATGGCGGACTTAAACGAACCCTCCATGACTTAATTAAAGTCATAGTATCCAATATATAAGGAAAAAAGAACTTAATTGCATCATATAACATTTAAAATGCATTAAATATATAATGTGAAAATTTATCGAAATATGAATTGACATGTATTAATTAAGTGTGCCACAATGCTTAAAAGAAATTAATTTACTTAACATGTTTAGCGACTGAAGAGGCTAATTTTATTGTGTAATTAAAAATAAAGTATTTATCAAGAGCTGCTAGACTTGAAACAAAAATAAATCTTCAAAGAACGTTCGAATGGTAGAGATGCAATTTCGAATCCAAGTTCAAGTTCATTCCCCGTCAAGGATAATTTTAAATCTCGTTAAGAGACAAATTGATAGAGAAAAATCACACTTATTTGTGTATATCACCATTATCATTTACAGGTAAAATATTACTTTAATCCTGGAGAAAATCATATCGCGTAAACAATTAATAAACACGCATTATCTTTGATGTGAGATTTGTGAACATTATATATATATATATATATATATATATATATCAGGGCATGAACGATAGACATAATTCATTATTACGTGTCACAAAGGAACACAATCAAGGGCGGACCTAGGGGGGACAGAGCGGGATTCGGCACCGGGAATTTTTTTGAAAAACTTACTAGCATTTGTAAAAAAAATAAAAAAATTAATTTAAGCCCACTCCTTTACTAAGTTTTAGTCCACTTCTTTGCTAAGTTTTAGTCCACCCCTTAGCCCAGCTCAAATATATATTACCTAGAATCTGTAATAGATGAATTCAAATTATTAAAAACTCGTCTATGTATGAATTCAAATATTTAAATTATGCTATTAATTTTTTTTTTCACTATATATATAGTTATACTTTCGATATTTTTTTTTACGGTTTTTTTATATCTATTACTATTAGCCCACTCCTCGAAAAATTCCTGGGTCTGCCTCTGAACACAATCCATGTCTTCCTAAGAATGCGATAATAGAAGATCTAGGCCTAGCTCAAGTAGTAAAATTATGGTAATTCACGAGGCCAATCAAAGTTTAATTCTTGTCCCTAAGAACTTCCTAGATGTACCTATCTCTTGTATCTAGAAGAAGAAGAAGAAGAAGAATAGAGATTTGGATTTAAACTTAAGTGATTGAAAGTGTGCATGTTTATTAAAAGTTTGGAACATCTAACCCAAAACTAATTGGTTATGAGTAGAATAACCTCTAGATCTTTTTATATTACTTTGTGAAGATCCATTTTCTCAATATAAAATTTATAATTTCAACAATGTTCATATAAAATATCCATGTTCAAGTCGCCCCACCCTGTCCCGGTGTCCCCCTCTCAAATTAACAACGTTGCCATCAAAACAGAAAGCGAACGAATTAAAGATACCTGTCTAACAAAATCCATATTGAATATAATTTTCACAAAAGATTAATGAAAACAAGAAAGAAAATCCTATAAACAAAATCGTTGTAGATAAATCTTTTAAAGTTGTGTATAAATACAAAATATGTGTTACACAAAGGATAACGATAAAAAGTCTCTAAATTATAACTTTATCACTACATTCATATGTTGTGATAGCTGCATATCATGTTTAAATTATAATATTTAATAATAAAATTAAAATTAAATGTGCCTTTTATCATCGCCCATTATACAAAGACCCTTTAAAAAAAGTTATGAAAATGAATTTCCGTGTGACTAGATAGATTACCCAAAACACCCTTGGTACTATGAATCTAACCTCCATGCATGTATTTGAAGAAATGAAAAGAACAAAAAACCAAAAACAAATACACCTTGTGCTTGGTCGGATATGATGACGTCTCATAGACGGCAGAAAGTCACGCCGTCACCACCTACCTTCTTCCCTTTTCCATATTTATAATTTTATATCGAGCACAGACCATATATGTATTCTCTCTCTTTCTCTCTCTACATTTACTTACACATGTGAATATTTGGTTTGTGCTTGGAGGATTCGATGGTTGGCAACTAGAGGAAAATGGTAATGTGTAAATTGGATCAACGGCTAGCTATCATTTGCTACAAAAAGTGATCAACGGCTATTGCAGATCAGTTTGATGATCAAGTTTTTTAGTGTTACAGAAATAATGGTGATGGTGATTTTAACGGTGTCCCTCTTGGTGTTGCCGGTGGTGTTGCCGCCGCTTCCACCGCCCCCGTTGGTGCTTCTAACCATCCCCATCTTCATAATGTGCTTGCTTATGTTCTTGGCATTTTCTCCTCCTCAAATCCCCAATGCTGTTGTTGTTACTTCCATTTGAAGTTAAAAAGGGGGGATATATATATATATATATATGGTTCATATATAGGGAAAATTTCAAGTAAGGTCCAGACCTTATGGATTGGTCTTTTTACGACGCTTTTGCGTCGTAAAAACACACCCCCAAGTGTTTTTACGATACAAAAGTGTCGTAAAAAGCCCCAATCCGTAAGGTCCGGACCTTACCAGAAATGCTCTGTTCATATATATGTGTTAAATTATTTTATCAGCGTTCTTGATGGAAGAGGGGATGAAAATACGTGAAGATTGCACAGGTAACACTCGGATACAAAAAAAATGAGTTCTTCTACACAAACATATTTATCTCGTACGGATTATCGGAGATGGTTGAATTTCAAGAACTGTGAATTTGATATGAATTTTATATTTTAACGAATTCAATACATAATAGCCATATTAGATACGTTAATCTTTTATGCTATATGTATATATTCTTGTAGAATTATTGCAAAAAAATATTTGTAGAATGAATTTTGTATTAAATAGGCGTAGCGTAATTGGATGAAGAGCGTAGATAAATGTTATTTACTTTGCGTGTAAATTTTGTATGTCATCTAATTGCAAGAGTGACCACTTTGCAATAAGAGAAAAGACGTCCCTCAAATTCCATGTTTGATAACAATGACATCAAATTCCATTTTTGTTTACTACAATAATTTTGTAATTATAACAAGTTAGATTTGTTACATTCAACATATAATCTCAAGGATGGTCTTATTGTTAGATTTTGTCTCTTGTAAAAGAAATATGGACTTTAAAAAAATAATATTAAATTATATAATTTTCTACACTTACATACGATTTTGGGAGATAAAATCACACTGGAAAATATGTAGAATGAATCATCTTTTTATTTATTTATTTATCAATCTTAGATAAACTAACTCATGTAATCAAATGGGCATAATTAAGCAAAATAAGGAACTATGCATGAGGAAATTAATTTATGATTTCTAGTAGGCATGTAGGAATTTATATATTTTTGATATTTTATTATTTCAACTTGGTTGTGAAGAAATTGATATCAAGTTTAAGAAGAGCAGAGTTGGGTGTGTTGCTAGAGAGATCATTTTACCTAACATAAAATAGTAATATTTATATTGTCAGAATAGTGAATAATTTTAAAAGAATATTGTATAACTTCTTAAAATAGTATTATATATTTTCTGTCAAAGAAAATATTGCTTTGATAATTTGACCACCCATATTTTAATTTAATAATTACTCATTAGTTTTACTATATTTTGAAAAGGATAATCAATATATTGTGATTATATTAAATATGTCAGTATTTTATTTAAGATATAAATAAGTGTTAGTGTTGGTGCAATTATTAGGGAATTTTTTTGGAGGTCATTTGGGTTTTGGGTACTGTTAGTTTGTCAAAATTGGGCTTTGAGTACCAAAGTTTATGAATATTGTGTTTTGGGTACCATTTTACACATTTCTATTAGTCAATCCAAGTTTACCGTTAACCCCGTCCAATAATGACATAAGTTACCAAAAATGCCCTTCATTCACACCCTCTAACATATATATAATCGATTAAAACAATTGATCAAAACACATTTATATCAAAACAAGAGAGAGAAGAATAGCAACAGTGAATTCGAGAAATATAACACAAAAAAATTAGAACTCGGAGCAATTAGATCGAGATTTGTAAACAATTTAGGGCTCAATCGATTTGGGGAAGAATCGTCTATCTTTTGTTTTGTTTTTTTTCTCAATCCTTAATTTGTTGATCCATATCCCTATTAAAGACTATAACAGAACAATTTAATTTGCAATCTACTACAAGATTCCAGTTAAGGAAAAATATGCATAATCAAAAGACGACAATTAAAGAACGCAAAAACTAAATTCTTTTCAAATGAGGAAAAGAAAAGAGGGCTAACATTTGAAAAGGCAAATAGATTTGATTTAATTTAGGCTCCTCATGCAACAAATGATTTCTTAGCTTCTTCAGCTGCCACTTCCTCTTGTAGCCTAAGAAGGGATAGAGGTGGTCTTACAATAATGCTCTTCCTTTATTGACGATCAAACTTTCTCGATATACTCTTATATATTCCTTCATCTAACTCTCTCTCCCGGTTAATCGTCGGCATACATGCAACTATTTTGCACATACGGCGAAACTCATTGCATTTAAACTCATTACGAGTATAGCTCTGAAAATGAAGCATAAACAGCTCTCCTTTAAGATCAATGATTTCTTCATTGATTTGTTCGGTTGTTTTGAGTCTTATCTGTTTCAATTCTTCTTCTTCTTCTTCTCTCTTTGCCATCATCACCACCAAAGAAACTAAATTCTTGGGGGTTACTCGAATTGAAAGAATAGGTTTGGGGAAAATTTGGGGAATTCGAATGCCATGAAATTGAGATTTTTGTTTTAAAGAACAGAAGAGGTTGTTTAGGGATGATAAGGAGAGGTTGGAAGAGGAAGTTATGGAGATGCTTAAGCTCATCATTTTTATGCTCTTTCAATTGCGGTTTTTTGCTCCAAAGCCTTTTTCAGTGACTTTGCGGATAAGGCTTTCTATGCCTCTTTTACATCCACTTCCTAATTCGTTCCCCTCTCTCTCTTGTTTTGATATAAATGTGTTATGATGATTATGTGTGTGAATGAAGGGCATTTTTGGTAATTTATGTGATTATTGGACGGAGTTAACAGTCAACTTGGATTGACTAATAAAAAAGTGTAAAATGGTACCCAAAACTCAATATTCATAAACTTTGGTACCTAAAGCCCAATTTCGACAAATTAACGGTACCCAGAACTCAAATGACCCTTTTTTTTAAAAGAAAAGAAGGGGAATATGTTTTCAGTAAGGCCGTAAAAAATGTTTGTATTTGGACATTTCATGTTTGTTCGGCGGTTTTCTCAATTTGTCTGTTTTGCTGAGGGAACCGCCGGTGGTTTGTCAATAAAATCTAATACTTTCTCAAATGGGATTATTGTTTTATTTGATTATGAATTACATATGTTATTTTCAAATTTACCATGAGTTACACATGTCTAAAAGTAATAGTTCGAATTTGGATTCGGTAAGTAAACTTTAATTCGAACTTATTCAACGATCAATAATATAGTTTATTTATTATTCATTGTAAAACTTTATATATATACACGTTAGATATGCATATACTTATGGCATTATCAACTCGAATTCATATTGGGATTTTGTTGTAAATTCCATAATGTGTACTCAAAAGCCTTTTTCGAAAACCTAACTCATTAGGGATCTGAGCCATCAAATATTTGTAACATAATTATAAATAAGCAGCCAATTAAAAATGAAATAACTTAACTAGGGTAAATTTTGTTTTTGAAACTTGAACTCGCACTAAATCTATTTGTATAAGCTTGAACTTGACCTACCCGACCTTTGTTGTGCCGCCAGTCTGATAATAACGATATTATCCCAAACTTAAACATATTTGGGCCACAGGTGTGGGGTTTTAACTTAAAAGACATAGTTACTATGTGGAGACTCTCCCCCATTTATATAGTTCTACAATTTTTTCATATGGGATCAATGGTTTGAGCCAACCATTCTCAACAATCTCCACTTAGATCAAACCAGTTCACATTGTCTTCACCTAGCTTGGACTAACACCTGTTTACTTGGCTCCACATGGCTCAACTCGGACATATACATTAGTCCTGTAGACACCCCGATCCGTGACCCCCGTAATAACCCTAACGACCTTCGAGAAGTATTGTTTTTGGAGTTCGGGTACCACCCGAGCACCCGAAACTGTCCCGAAAGGGTTTGTTGGCCAAACAAACCTATTTTTAAGGGGAATTGTCGCACGACATATCAGTATGTCGCGCGATAATCTCCCTTGTGTCGTGCGACAAAATCATCTGACACTAGACCATCCACTCTCTGGCACATCAGTCTGTCAGAAATATCACTTCAGCCGTTTGTCGAGCGACATGGTACACATTGTCGCGTGACATATGCCCTTTCTGGGAAAGTGTCGCGTAACATACTCTTCCCACCACTATAAATAGGCTAACACCCCCCAAGGGTTCAAGGACAGCAACTTGGGATTGAGGAATTATTAGCGTATATCTAGCTTTCTAGTCTTTCGTCAAGCATTTTCTATTATCGTTTTATCTCTGAAGAATTATCGAATCTATTCTCAACACTCGACGTGTCCCGCTTCTGGAATCGAATTCTCGGAAATATCTAAAGAAGAAAAATATTATTATCGCCGGAGATCTCTCTACCGTATTATATTTTCTTTCTTATTATTATTCTCGTCGGGAAGGTAAAGAAAGTCTCTTATAGTATTTAACATTGGATATCTGTGTACTTGTTTTACTTCTGTTGTTTTGTCCACGTTTTATTTGAATATACTTATTGCCAAGTTACAAATAGCCTACTGTTTCCAAAACAAAGGACCCTGATAAAATCATTTACAAAACCAGAAGAGTAAGTACATTATCATCCGGACAAAATTTTGTTTTCAAAACTCGGACCGGTAAAACTTACATAGAAATTCAAAACCGTGTATATCCTATCTTTTTCATAGACTGTGATATGTCTGGTAGAACTCCCCTCAAGAGTTCTAATTCCATATTAAATTAGTCCCGATACAAGATTCGAACTTTTTCAAAAGAAGTTAAAACCCAAGAAAACCGTCGTTATCTGAGAAATAATACGGGAAACTCTCTCTGAAATAAAACAACTTTTGTCACTTGTATTTACATCTTTCAAAACAAAACACTGAATCTCGGAACACAAAGGTTTTCATCCCTTTCCCCGCTTTTCGCTTGGAAAGTAGTAGACTGTCAGTAAAAGCATCCAAATTTTTTAACATAAAATAAACATATAAGACCACTAGAGACCTAAAGGGCGGAATGGGTGCTTAACACCTTCCTAATCCGTAACATAGTTTCCGAACCCTATAGAATCCTGGTTTCGTAGACAAACGTGTAAAGAAAGGCTTATCTGTATCATTTTCTCTTACACGACCCTTTTTGTCCGTTTTCTCGTAAAACGTACTGGCAACTCTGATCGAACCCTCTTGCATCTAGAAATAGGATATAGGGACACCCAATGTTGAATTATCAACACAACAAAGCAAATGAAACGATCGAATCCTTTTCGACGTTTCAGACGCCCAAGAACAGGAGCGAGACCCGGGGGTCGCATTTGCGGATTCTCACAGTGGCGACTCTGCTGGGAATAGTAGAAAACTAGACTCTTATATGTGGACTTCTTGTTTATTTATTGAATACTTGCTTTTAATGTTTTCCCTAGCTACTTATGTTAATTGATTGAAAAGAAACCTTTTTCTAAAAATAGAAGTTTTCAAAAATGCGTAATAAAGATAATGATATTTGTAAAATCGACCTTTCGAACTTTGCACGCACTTTCACAAAACATGCATTGGTCCTACGAGTGTGAATTTACCCCAAACCCTCGGAAGTATTATAAGTGAGTAGGGAGTTGGCTTACTTGAGCCAACATAAACTGAAAGCATTTACTTCCACTCTCCTTGGTCAAGTACGCCCCCGAGGTATATCGAGTGACGAAAACACTCACGTACCCGGGAAGTATATCAAAAGGCTCTTGCACGTACCCGCCCCTGGGGTATATCGCAAGGTCTTGCCAAATAGGAGGGAGCCTGAAGCCTTAACCGTTCGTACACCTGCGCTGCATATAAGATTGAGTCAGTTAAGACACTTGTCAAACAGTCGTAGGGGATCTACCACCTTATGACTTACTTTACACCACCTTTTTAAAACCCGAGTTTTTTCTTGGCGGTTTTTAGTGATTCCTTTGGCAAAAATCGAGTCGCATCATAGTCTTCCTTCATCTTCGCCATGTGGTTTCGTTTAAAGCCATAATACGACGACAGTCTGAAAGGTTGGGCCGGTTGAGATCATACTGGAAGATTAGTAAGACCAAGCACACCCGCAATGGCCGATGGACGCGAGAATCAAGAGGCAGATCAGAGCCTAGCCGAGGCGTCTGCAGCTCAACCAATTTTAGCCAAGATGCATCGTCTATTAATGACTGTCAGCAAGAATTTAGCAAGCCTCACGATCGAGCAACAGAGTACCCGAATCCGAGTAGAAGAGTTGTCAGCCGAACGAACTGCACCACCGGGGTTCGAACGACTATTACCGAATCGGGATCAGAATCAAGGGCAGTCTTCACAAGTGCTTTCCCCGGTCCAACGAACCAACCCACCACAAACGGGTCCAGTCACAACCGGTCCCATTCAAACCGATCATAATAATCAGAATCAATGGGCCCCAGATTCAGGCCCCACTTATCAACAATAAGAGCCACCCATCGTCTGGCCGCAACTCCAACCGGGCTTTGATCCCCAATACCAACCATGGCCACAAGTTCCCGCAAGGCCTATTTCGACCCTGGCCCCAGTAGCCCCTTTTAATGAATATCTAGACATCAACCAACTCCGGACAGTGTATGCATAATCGGTTATAGCTCAGGAACAGCCCGGCAAAGTATCAAGAGAAAGTGAAGAAATAAAAAAACTAAAGGAACATATGAGGGTCCTGCAAAAGGGAGTATCCCTAATAAAAGGAGGAGACAAAATTACAAATATGAAGGCCTTCTCCCTCTACCCAGAAGCAAGATTACCCCAGGGATTCAAACTCCCTTCCATCACTAAGTTCACAGGAACCACACCCCCTAAAACTCATCTTCAATCCTACATCAAATCCATGCAAGTGTCCGGTTGTGGAGAGCCGAAATTAGCTCAAGCCTTTCACATGACTCTCACGGGGGCCGCCCTGAGATGGTTTTTTGATCTGGAGAGACACCACACAAAGATTTGGGAAGACATTGTCAAGGAGTTCATGAATAAATACGAGTCCAACGAAGATTTAGAAATTACCCGCAAATACCTGAAAATGGCCAAGCAGGACAAGAAAGAAAGTTTCAGCAATTTCGTTACAGGCTGGAGAGAGATGGCCTCCCAAATGTCCAAGAGACCCGATGAAGAAGAGCAGTTGGAGATCATACAGAAGAATTTCACTCCAACTATATTAAATTGCATGGAAAAGCATGTATTCCCACACTTCAGAACCCTGTTAAGCATGGGGTCACAAGTGGAGGAAGAGCTGGCCAAGAAAGCAGAGATCGACACCAAGAAAGCCTCATACACTGGGAGAAAGACGACCACTTCAACCATTAACCAACTAAGCTCATACTCCTATCAACAAAACCCATTTCAGCAGCCACAACAAGCACCTCCGATGAGTTGGCCCGCACAAAGAGACTCTTCAATCACCGAGGTTAAGAAAATGAGGAACTTCTGCACCCTTCCCACTACTTAGTCAAAAGCCTGGAACTACTCCGAAAGGCCGGACTGATCACTCCACTCAACCCACGCCCCCCACAAAACCCTATTCCCAGCACCTAGAGAATGAATGAGAATTGTGCATACCATCGAGCCGCGGGCCATGACACGGAACGCTGTTTGGCTCTTCGCCATCGTATCTAAGACTTGATCGAAGCTGGTACCATTCTCGCACCTGGCGGGCTCAATGTTACTAACAACCCCCTTCCCAACCATGCTCCACCCGCAGGAATTAACGCATTGACCACTAATGAAGAAGGCTTTGATCTCGTGGGACTCATTCGAGACAACCCAGCCTACAAGTCACCCGTTGTGCCGCCAAAAAAAACTCAAGTTGCACCATGCTTCAATCCGATAATTGACCAATGGATGGTTAAGATGAACTTCCTACCCGAGCAAGGGTTAGGAAAAGTCAATCAGGGGATCTCACAATCACTTACAATTAAAACCAATCCCAAAAAATCTAGGATATGATAGATCCAGGATAAGAAGAAACAACCATAGAGGCCTCGAGACCTTCCCAAGGAGACAATTTGTATGACAGAAACCTCCCCTAAGACTTTTAGTTGGTCGATGGAACCAGAGTCATCAGAAGCCTCAGAGGGATCAGACCCAGCATCTCTTTGGATACAACAAATCACCCATTCAGGAAGGGTATATCAGCCACCACCAATGGATGCCGAGAAATCACCGCCTCCTAAGAAAATAGGAGAGGATCAAATGCTGGAACAGTTAAAGAAGACCCAGGCACACATCACCATTTGGGGCCTCTTAGTTGCCTCCAAACCTCACAGGACCGCCTTCATCAAACTTTTAGACGAGGCCGTCATTTCACCAGATTCCATGCCAGAACAATTGCCAAACATGATTGGGTCGCTTATAGTCCAAAGAAGTCTGTCATTTTCAGATGAAGACTTATCTTCACTGGGAAAGAAACACAGTCTGGCCCTCTATATTACTGTTCGGACCCAAGGAAAAATTCTTTCACAGGTCCTCATTGACAATGGGTCAACCATAAATGTGCCCTTTGAAGACCGCCAGATGTTTGGGTATCTTAGATTCAGAGCTGTCTCCATCAGCCGTAACCGTTAGAGCCTATGATAACACTAGGAGGGCTGTTTTGGGCTCTCTGAAGCTTGATCTTATGGTCGATCCCGGAAATTTTTCGGTCAACTTTCAAATCATAGACATTCCCTCCAATTTTAACCTCATGTTGGGAAGAGCATGGCTACACGACCCTTTTTGTCTGTTTTCTCGTAAAACGTACTGACGACTCTGAACGAACCATCTTGCATCTAGAAATAGGATATAGGGGCACCCGATATCGAATTATCAACATAACGAAGCAAATGGAACGACGAAATCCTTTCCGACGTTTTAGACGCCCAAGAACGGGAGCAAGACTCGGGGGTCGCATTTGCGGATTCTCACAGTCCACATTGAATCTACCTTTGAACTGATCAACAATGTCCATTCACAAGATCATCCACCTTTGTTCAATGCACATCTCGGGGTATATTTTATTTCACCTTACGCGAGTAACATGCACAACCACCTTGACAGTACTCCCAATTAACACCGGTCCGCTTGAACCTATACCTTAGTCCATTTTGAATTCACCTTTGAATTGTCCATTTAAATCACCACTCAACAATGTCCATCAACAAGATCATCCACCTTTAGTTAATGCACATCTCGAGGTACACCATATTTCACCTTACTCGAGGAACATGCACAACCAACTTGACAGTACTCCGGACTAACATCGGTCCACCTAGCTCCACCTGGACCTATACCTTAGTTCACCTTGAATCCACCTTTGAACTATACATGTAGATTACCACTCAACAATGTCAATCCGCAAGATCATCCACCTTTGGTCAATGCACATCTCGAGGTACACCCTATTTCACTTTACTCGAGGAATATGCACAACCACCTTGACAGTACCCCAGGTTTATGTAGGCTATAATGACTCCACCCTCAGCTTCTTCAAGTCTAACTCCACCATAGGTTCTACCAAGTCCAGCTACCGGGGCACTTTTTATAGCTACTCATCACCAAAGATATATTGAGTTCTTTCTAACTCCATCGAGTCCAGCTACCGGTACTTCTCTACAAGTGCGTGGATCCACCATTGAGCTCTAATACCAATTGTTGTGCCCACCGGCACATTTGTCAGGCTTAGAGCACCATCCGGGCCCGCCAGTCTGCACACATAGTAACAAGATTATCCCTAACTAAAACACTTTTGGGCCATATTTGTGGGGTTAAAACTTAAAAGGCATCGTTACTATGTAGAGATTATCATCCACTTATATACTTATGTTGAGTTATACAATTTTTTCATGTGAGATCAATGGTTTAAGTCAACCATTCTCAATAATTTCCACCTTTGATTAAACCAGTTCACCTTGGACTAAGACCGGTCTACCTGAACCTATACCTTAATCCACCTTGAATTCACATTTGAACTGGTTTAAGTCAACCATTCTCAACAATCTCCACCTTGAATTCACCTTAGTCCACCTGAACTCGACTCTACTCGTGCAAGTTTTATTTTGAAAACTTGAACCCACATATTTTATTATATACATAAGCCCCAATTTGATATGTCTTGTTCCAACATGCCTAGAGCATTATAATTATATGACAATATGATGATATTTTAAAAAAATATTAATTAATGAATAAATTTTATAAATAAATAAAATTTTTATTTCAATTCTTTAAATTAATCTAATAAGTACATTTGTATAAGTGTTATAAAAAATAAATTTTGGTATGTTTCATTTTAATTTTGTATGATTTTGAAACATAATTTAGTACTACATAATTCATATATTTAGTTCTTCTTTGGAAACTAATAAACGAAAATATTCTTATTTTACAATTATTTATATCGTTCATATATAACATTCATCGTCATTAGGCAATTCAAAATATATTAAAAGCATTTTTAATTTATTAGTAGATAATTAATATGGAAAAGAATAATTAGAGGATGGCAAAGAAATCAAGCTTAGGGCTGGTCTAGCTAGCCAACTCGACCTATATTAAAATAGTCGACCTAGTTTAAAGAGTGTTATAGTTTAAGAACCTAAAGTCATAGCGTTAGAACTTGGCTTGTCTTCAAACTCACTGCCCCATCGTAATTACATGGTAATATAAGAGTATTTAAAGAAAAAACACAATATGTATTGTCGACTTAGGTTTAGTAGACTAAATTTAAGTAAATCGCGTCCATGTTGACTGAATCCAAGTCGCTTTTGTATTTTAGACTCTATATTGGCCCTTAGGGTCGAGTTGAAAGAAATTTTGTCAAATAAGATAGTTAGCAATCACGAGTTAGGATTTACAATCCTAACAGGGATTGGAAGCTGTTGAGAGTGAATTTCGGAAGTTGCACTACTCGTGCAAACACCGGGGTAGGAGCTCTATTAAAACCTTATTTCGGATACATTGAGTCATTCCCTCGCTCCCTCGTATACCCTTTCCCCTGACACTTTTTGGGTTCTCGGGGGAGAAGGCTATGAAGGGTTCACTCATTCCCACTAGGATCGTGTTCCTGCCAAAGGGGAGCACTCTCCCAGAATTAGAGACGTTCAAAACGTTGAATCGACGTCAACTATAACCCTTAGCCTTCCAAGCTAACGATGCAGGCTTAGTCGAATGGGGACAGGATGCCGTCTAGGTGTCCGCTCATAAAGACGTCTACGGGGAGACAAGACGACAATGGTGGGGCACATAACCTATATGGAAAAGGTGTTCTCAGATTCAGCTATGGTCAAAGAACTACTCGGCTCTCTAGCTGCAACCCGTACATGACAAAAAGTGGCTCCTTACCGGATACAGTACTATACGAGTAGTTTTTTTAGTGTTAAGCAAGACTACTCAGGCAATTTCGACACCAGAAAGATTGCCTGAACCTGGAACAAATCCAGAGGAGGGTAATCTGGAAGAAGACTAGGACTTAGATTAAATAGACATAGTTCCCTTAAGATCTATCTTCGGTCAGAGTGTGGAAAAAGGAAAAGGTTGAATTTTTTGACAAAATAAATTATGCAGTTCATAATAATTCATGAGAATCTTTTTTGTACTAATAATTTTTTAAAACTTAGAAATCAAATAATCATAATTTTAAAATTGTTCATATTTAATATTCCTTCATGGGTTTAGATAAGCTATTTAAATTGAATATTGGTGCTAATTTAAATTGAATTTTGGTGATAAAAATTAAATATTTAATTAAATTTTGAAAACTAAGAAATTAAATATTACTAATTTTGCAATTTTTCATATTTAATATCCTTCCATTATTAATTGATGATATATTAAAATTCTTTGTAATTTATTAATAGATAGTTAATAGGTAATTAATATGGAAAGAAATTAGAATTTCGATACAATATGGAAACAAATATAATTGGATACCCTTATAAATATTTTCAAATTTATTAGGATATATAAATAACTATAATTATGCTTCAAATTACTAGCGTGTTACGAAACTTAAGAATTATAAAAAAATTAAAAATATATAGTAAAAATATTTGATAAAAATATGCTTCAAATTACTGAAGTGCTAAAAATACCTATTAAGATCTATAAGTAGCTATATTTTTAAATTTATTAAGATATATAAATATTTTACTTACATGCATTATATAAATTATAAAATATGTAGTAAGAATATAATATACATCAACTTATACGTGGACCCTTTTTTTTTTTGGTTATGGTTTCGCTGCTTGTAATAAAGTATTATTTTTCTAGTAACCTCTATGACACAATTGTAAGTTTTCATGTCGACACTATCATTTGTTTTTTTCCTGAAGGAGGGAAGCTTTATATATTTAATAGACAATATCATCTTCACTTTTTCATAAAAGAATTGAAGTACAAATTTATTTAAGTAATAAAGTTTGAAAGATTCCATACGCTTTAATTTTATGGTATTATATTTTTTTTAATATATCGATACAAAATTTAAACTCAAAACCTCTTATTAATTAAGAGTAATTTTTGGTCACTAATCTAATTCTAATAGTTACTTTCTAATAATATTACTTTATTCTTAAACGTTATAAGAAAAGAAACGAAATAAAAATTGTCAATGGTCTTGTACCAAGTGGTAAGTATTGGTTAACATCCGGAAAGAGTGGAGAAATGCCACGAATTTGAATTTTACTATTAGAATAAAAAAATGTAAATTTTAAATGAAAATTTATTTAAATCTTTAAATAAAAACTAGGGGACAGAAAAAGTTCAAATAAAAATACTAACCAAGGGGCGGCCATGCCTTAATTCATGCAAGCTAGTTGCAGTGTCTGCTCAATTATGGAAATATATATATAAGAACATTTGTGATTCCTACTAACCAACCACTTGCAACAAAATAACCTAACAAGCCCCCATTCCCTTGAAGGTTTTAATAAACATTGCACCACATACATAATTAAGTTCAAATTAGATGAATCTTAATTATATCATATACAACTTGATTACTTTTCCCCACCCCTACTTGCACATTAATTATGATGCTATGTAAAGATTTGAATAGGCAAAAAACTATCGATAGTTACATAAGATAAAAAAAAAGATTTAATGCACATTATATACAATAAATTCAGTAGACAAAGAATGCAGAGACACAGTCGAGAATTATTTTGAGTGGGAGTGGGAAAAATAAAACAACAAAAGAAAAAAAATTGAGATACTTGATTTATGACGTGGTCATGAGCACTATTACAATCATCCCCGGCCCAACGATTTTTTATATTATAAATTCGTATCACGATAGTCTAATAGAGGCGAAAAAATGGGTTTTAGTCGCTATAAAACAATTTGTTGTACTACGTACAATGCAAAGTGTAAATATCGGTCAAAAAAGAGATATATATATATGGCTTTTGGTAAATGTTAAGTTAATTTATTTATAATGTGATTAAAGCTATTAGCACTATAAATGAATACTTTTGTCATTTCAAAACTATCTTTAGAAATACTTTATACATATCTTTCTTTGACACTTTTAAACATTGATGACATTTTTTAAAAAAATAGTAGTCTTTTCCTAAGGGTATTTATTTGATTTTTGGGTACCGTTTATTTATCATAATTAAATTTTTGGTATCAAAGTTTCTTGTAATGGTATTTTGGGTAGCAAAGTTTTGGTATTGCTTGTTGGATGCTTTCATAATTGGTCATTGTCAAGTGGGAATTATACAATTTAAAAATTACAACGTGATTAGACTCTCAATTTGTAGCTTTCATAATTAATCTTTTGTCCGGTTGAATGCCTGATTAAATTCTCAAAGCTTGACTTTGTTTCAAATGCATGGTACAATTGCAACCACATTAGGGAAAATTTTCTCCGGCATATTGGAATATTTTCTCTATTATAAAAGTATTTAAATTTTTTTTTAGTTATTTCTATTATCAAAGTAATTATCACTTTCTCATAACATAATATTACATACTTTATAAATTTATATTGTATACCTTTAAAGATATATATTATTTTAATAATAAACATAATTTAGTGTAGATCCTAATCCAGCTCTTAAAAGAAAAGGGAGAAGTAATTGTTCCTTTGAATCCCATCTCCATTTGACTATTTGGTCCCTTATCTAGCTCTTGAAAAAAAAAAGGGGAAAAATAATTGGTCCTTTGAATCCATAAACAGATTCTCATTCTTAACTATATGCATGTTAACAGCAAAAAAGTATACAATGTCAAACTTTTTTTTTTGTTTTATACAAATGATAAATTAAAATTCAAGCCAGAGATCAAAAATACCAATTATTTAAATTAACCAGTATGCCATATATCAAGCAACAAGACCACTGGTAAAATTAAATAAAATGAAAGTTAAAGAGGGTGATACTATTGACAAACAATTATATTTTTTTATTGTTAGAATAATGTATAACTTTAATTTTTTAATACGGTACACTTTAAAATGGAGTATACACAAATAAAGACGTCAATTAGATTTATAGAAGAAAGTGACAATTGATAGGACCAAAGAAGAAACGCATAATTTTACAAGAATTCTGTATTAAAGATTTAACTTATATATCTTCCTTGTCTAGCCAATTGACAGAAGCTAGTGAGGATGTCCTCTCTTTTTGTTCTTAATTAACTTGAGGACTAGTCTTTCAGGATGTATTAAGTACAAAATTAATTAAAGTGGAAACTACACATTCTACCAATATTATTTAGTTATATTTCAATTTAGTCCTTGAAATATACCAATTTGAACATTGCTAACCATTATCGTCTTTGTATCACTATTATTTTGGGCAGTTCAAGGAAACACTGTTTAGTGAAAAAAACTTTGAATTTCATCACGATCTCTTAGCTATCTTAATTTTGTGACAAAATTTAAGTTCGTCACTAAGTAACTCATTAAATGATAAAACACAAATTTTCATCACAAAATAAGTATAGTGTGTGACGCAACGAAAATATATTTCCTCACATATATTTTATCGCTAAAGTTAATATTTATGACAAATATACATTGTCGACATAAATATATATTTCATTACTGATTGAATATTTTGTTGCTGTGCATGTTGTCAGTTCCAATTTCCAAAACTCACAATATTTCTGCACCCCATTTTTTAATTTCTTTGAATTTTCACCCTGCCATTGTTGATTCAGTTGGATGGTGTTGAAATACTTTTTTTCTTGACTAAGATACCCGTGTGCTTTCTCATCCTATATTTTACTTTTATTTGCTTTTGTACCCCATACTTCAAAACTAATATAAATAGTCTTCATTGTAACTTAAAACATATCGCGCGCTGCAAGCACATTTTAGTAATATATGTTAATATTTGTGTCTATGTACAAATGTAATAATCTTGTAACATTCCCTGATCTGTTACATGTTTTTTTAAACAATTATGATGCGTCTATGTAATTAAAAGATGTGATTACTATATAGCTCTCATAGCTCTAGATTTATCACAGACATGTTCGCTTCATCAGATTCATTATGCATTTATTTGTATGCTGAGTCCTATCAGAATGGTTAATGTGAAAGCTATTAAGAACCTAATACCGTTGATTTATACAATAAATGATATTTTTGAATGTAACTTCCATGTTTTTGTTGGAAAGAATTACATGATTTCTAACAAAAAATAATTTCTAAAAGGAATACTAAGCTAAGAGAATCTTAGCTTGTTCAACCGCTTTATCAAATTATAATTTCTAAATTTTTTTCTAACTTTTCTTCGGAAAACTTCTTTTTTTTTTTCTACCAAAATGGCATTATGCATGCTACTCCACTAATATAACGTATTTTAGTTACTCGTATGTGTGTCATTGTTGGTTTAGAAAATATGAAAATAACTTAATAAACGAGATCAATCAACTATTACAAGACTAATATATATATATATATATACTTATCTGTGTACTCGATCATAAATGTAACATATTTTAAACCTTTCATAGATTTATTTACTTTTATTTTTTTAAATACAGTGTGAAAACTCAAATGGAAATTAAAATATAGATGAAAAATTGTAAGATTACTTGGGTAAAAAACATATCTTAATATCCATTAACAAAAACCCACCAACAACCATAGAAATACAAATAAATTAAAACATGAGATACAAATTTATATTAAGGAGTAAAAGCACAACACCAAATTTGGCAAAATGTCACTAAAATGTCCAGTGATAGGCAATCTCCACCATTACCTTGAGGTTAAGCGTTCGACTCATGGAATGTGAGGGGAGGATTTTTCTTTATTTGTAGGATTAAGGGAGCGACTTAGACTTCCCTTAACTTTTTTTAAAAAAACTTATTACACTTATTTTATAACATTGTAATGGTTTTGGACTGTGACAATGTTAATTGTACAATTGTAGCGGTTTCAAACTGAAAATTTTTATAAATTAGGGCACCAAAATCTAAGCGGGATAATTGGTTGTTGTAACGGTTTTGGACTGAAATAATTTTTTTGTCACTGTTTTAATTGTCGTGACAAGTGACCTTTGTCACGGTTTAAAACCGTGACAGTTAGACTATTTTGGTGTAGTGAAGATATGGTGCAAAGTTAAAACTTCCCATTTTCATAAAAAGGGCGCACATGCATTTAGATTTCGACAGCACATACATACATGAAATCACACTCTTTTAGAATATTATGATTAAAGAAACCAACATTGATGGACGGAAAAAAGTTCAGAAGATAGAGAGAATTTAACAAAAGTGCCTTTCCTTCCATAATAATAACTAATATTTCAGTACGACAGTGACTGGAATTGGGTAGAATCATTTCCTTGCTTTATCGATTTCAAACCTTTTCATTCACACTCTCTCTCTCTCTCTCTCTTTCTCTCTCTCTCTCTATATATATATATTGTTTGTTTTGTTTTATAAAGAGAGAGAGAGATGCAATGAATGTTAATTTGTAGATACAAGGGTGATATTTGGTTGATGTTTTGAATTAAGTTTTTAAGATGAGTTTTTAAAATTTGGTGTTTGGTAGAATGTGGAAGTATGTTGAAAAGTAAATTTGATTTTTATTTGAGTTTTTTTCAACCAACAAAAAAATCTCATAATTTTTTTTTTAAAAAATAGTCACAATGGATCTTTTTTTATAGATCTCGACGAATATGTTTCAAATATATATTTTTTGTCTAATTTTAATTTTTGGATTTAAAGTTATAGTATTTTAAAAAAAAATTTAGAGAGAGAAATTAAAGCAAAATAAATTTTAAAAAATATAAAAATAAAATTAATTTTAAGTTAAATTTTTAAAATTTTGAGAAATAAACACCTACTAAACAAGGTCAAGAAGTGATCATCAAAATGCATATATTGCTACTGAAGGTGGCACCCAAAAATTGCTACCTGTCTGACACACCTGAGGCGGTTCTCAGAAAAAAAAAAAAAAAAACACACAAAAACAAATATGGCTGGGTCACACCTGAGGATGACCGCATTACTCCTCGTTTTTTTTTAACAGTAAAAATTGTCTACACGTAATTCAATTTATTTATTTATTTATTAATTAATCTTAAGGGCACAGTTTTCCATATTTGCATGGTGCGTTTACGCATTGCAACTTTCTAAAATGCTCCTCATCATAGCAATTCAACTAACCGGACTAATTTCTGGTCGGTCACGTTGGTCTTAATCAAATGCTTAAAATAGTAGTATTTGGTTGAAATATTCTCTTTTATCTATAGTATAATTTTCGTTTGATTAGAGTTTTTAAATGTGTAATTTAAAATTTATTTTAAAATATAGTTTTTAAAAATTATTTTTTAATTTAATTTGTATAGTATATTATTTTTAAAATTTTATAAAAAATATAATCTTTATTTTTTTTATTTATTTCTTAATTTTTTTTCTAAAATACAAAAGAATTTATTTTTTTTACTTGAATGAGAATTTTAAAATGGATGAACTAAAAACAATCAAAAATATTTTTTAAAAACCCAACCAAGCTGCACATTAGGGACTTTCTAATATTTATTATTTACGTGGTGAATATTGCTATATTCTATAAATGTTTAGTGCTAAACAAAACATTTAAAAGATATTTTGATTTATGATATGATTCATTTAATTGTTCATATTTTTTTTCTAAATTCTCATAAAATTGAATCATGTTTTCAGTTTTATTTTCATTATACTTTTCTTTTAGTGAAGCAGACCCTTAGACTCAAATCAGTGCCCAGGTTTTTGCAAATTTTTGCAAACTGTTAGGTTCAAATCCCAACTCTTACCCTTTTATTTGTATAGTGCGTACTTTGTGGACTTGACTTTCCGCCCTTACATTTCTATGTAATTTTGTTCAATGGGGTTTAGTTTGAGAGCTAAACGGATGAAATTTTTACGAAACTTGGTGGAGACAATATCTATAATGAATATATCATATTCACAAAATTTCATCAAGAAACTCATACCGCAAGTAGGTATGATAAAAATTTGATACATATGTTCATTTTCGACCGTTAAAATTTAGAAGATCAAATCACTCTCTTCCGGTTTGATTTTTTTAACAAAATTTTGTGAAATTGATCTACTCATTATAGAGATTATATACACAAAGTTTAGTGAAAAAAATCATCTATTTAAGTCTCAAACTAAACTCTATTAAACAAAATTGGATGAAAGAGATAATAGAGAGAAGTAAAATCCGTACTTTATTGAGCCACTACCTAGTAACTTACCCTTCGATATATTAAGTAGATGATCAAATGCATGAAGATGGAGCCTTGTCAAACTATATATGGATATAAGGGTTAGTTGGAGCTACGGTTAAACTCATAAATAGAGAATGACTACGTACCTTACAATATGATAAAAAGAGACGCTCCTCATCCATTAATTGTGTACATCTTTAATTATGGGTGCGTGGATATTAGATTTGGCGTGAAAGGCACATAATTAATATATTTGGAACATTTGAATCGAGACAGGTTCCAAGATGTTTTTGATTATAGATTTTCAATAATTAAAGATAGTGGGTAGTTAGGTTATTAGTGCTTAAAGTAGTGGAGGCCATTATTTTCATGTTGTTTTCTATTTAAGGTGCTCTTGTGCATGTAAAATGGATGTTGAATTTTGTATATATTTGAAGAGTTCTTTGACTTTTTAATGAAGGACCCATTTGCCTCAAATTAAACTATTTTTGAAGATTCCCCCCTTAAAGCGGGCTTTCTCCCTTGTTCTTTTTTTATTTTTCATTTTTACAAGAAGATCGTAACAATTTCATTGTACTGCTTTAATTTATAAGTTTCTAAGTTCATAATAGATTCAATTGTTTTGCTGTTGAAGTTGGTATTATTTAATTAAACACACTCAAAAAAATAGGTAACATTGTCATGAGTAAAAATAAACCTTTGAAAATAAGCAAAAATACAAGAATGCCCTTGCACCATGTGCGCCCGGGGCTTGGGTTTATGGCGCACTGCAGCTAAACAAATGGATGCCGGTGAACCTTTCCCTCTTAACCGGCCTCCCTTATAGAGATCTGAAACGGCTCCTAATGAAGTTTCTGCTGCTGCTCTCAAAACTTGAGCTACTAACTCTTGAAAAATACTGCATTTTTATAATTTTACAGTGAAACCCGCCTCTTCAATCAGTTTGGTAACACATTCTATCATTTATGAAATTAATAATATTCAATCTAAAAGAAACTCTATAAAACCATGGAATACTTAATTTCGGGGTGCAACAAAGTTGACAAAAAGTGTTGGTTCATGTCTATTCAGCCTGTCGTGGTCGATCAAACCTTAGGAATTCCTTGCCCCTTTCGATATCCATGGTCAAATAGTTTGTATCCATATATAGCCTGTATCAAAAGAAAGAAAAAAGACATAGAATACTCTATCATTCAACATAATACAGGGCCAGCCTATATTTGGGCGAAAAAGACAACATATATAACCCAACACTTTGCGAAAATGTAACTCATATTTAAATAGAATTATATATAAATTCAAGAGGTCGGTATAACTGCAAATGAAGTTCCCTCATATTTTTAAATTCCTTATTTCTTTGGCGAGCTTTGATTTCTAAAAGAATATATATATATACACGCATGCAATAAGATTTGAACCCAAGTTACTCGAATATGCATCGCAAATACGCAATAAACTAGTAGTAATAAAGCTATGTTTAACTACCAAATGTCCAAATCCAAATAACATATTGCTTTTACTAAATATTACGGCAACCCAATAATTTCTGTGCATTTTTTATTTCCCATGCCTAACTTCTTAATTTAATGTATTATCACATCATTTGATAACCATTTTATTACTTCGCTTTGATGGTACGTAGCTTTTTTCGTCAAAATTATGGAAAGCCTATGCAGGACTAAATACCGTGTTAAATAGTGCAATTATCAATATCGTAATTATTAATTAATGTCTCCTAATTAAATATATGGTTGAGTTAGTTGCCACAAAATTGTTAACAGCATTTATAATACTAAGTGTGAATATATCTTAATTTATTAGAAGTATTGTGCAGCAGTGTATGATAAATTTAATTAAAATAATTTATTGTAAGATAAAGTTACAAACGGATGAATACTACTTTATGTGAAGGTCCAAACTACTAATGGTTATATGTTTGGAACCACAAACGTAAAGAGTACCTCGTTCAATTTCCAAACATATATAACTCTTATTTGAGTATTATATGTGAGATTACTACTCTATTTGAGTTCCAAAAAAATTACTCTTATCTGAGTAATAAATATTAAGTGTTATCTGTTTGTGCAAAATGAAAATTGTTACAAATGGATAATGTTTTTCATTTGGGCTTCCACCAAATGTAAAAGAGTACTCCATTTAAGTTCCAAACGTATAACTCTTATCCGAGTAATCTGTTTGGAACTCAAATAAAGAAGAGTTCCACATATATAGTATAAGATCCTTTTTTTCGATTTTTAATAACCGATCCAAATGAGGTCCGATTTTTACCCATTTGTGCGAAGAGTGAAAAGATTGATAAAAAGTAAAATCCTAGCTTCTACCTTAAGGGCAAAAATTTCTAGCAGCGTGACAAAACCCTTGACTGTAAAATAATTCTTATATTTATATCTAGAGATATTCATATCTAGATCGAGGATGATACTTATCTTTCTTTGGTTGGGGAGAGGGGTTTAGATCCATCCTTAAATAAAAATAAAAAGTTATGTGTAATTATATTAACATAATACAACGCAAGCTTTTATGTAATGATTTGAGATAGCTGCATGCTGTATAGTGAATCCAAATTTCAAAAAAAAAAAAAAAATTACCAAAAACAAAACAAAATGGGTAAAAGTCAAAACCCTACGGTGAAACGAATAATACTAGACATCAAAAGAAAAAAAAGGAAATAGAATAATACCATATTGACAAGAAATGTGTGCATTTGGTGCTGGTGGACCACTTTGATGATTCTACTCACAGACAAATACACAGGAACATTCGAGTTAAAATTTGTTGACTATTATCAAATGATCAAGGGTGAACATTTAACGGATGAATGCATTAAAATAATTAATAAATAGTTTATGTAAATCTATCTTATTTATAAAGAAATAATTAGTGAGGGTGAAGAATCACGATACCTTCTTAAAATAAATTTTGACTCATCTTTTCTTTATAATTACTGACATAAAATATGTACAAAATAAAATATCACCTCATTCTTATGAGATAGTAACTCCACTTAATTTTTTCTAAAATGACACATAATTTTACCCACGTAAGTACATAATTATTCAAATTTAAAATTTTGACAATGACCTTAGATACCATGAATGGAACCCAAATTTTGGTAGTTGGTTTGACCAAAAGGCCCATCACCAAGTCCATCCGTAACGCCAAAGTCTCACTCAACCACTACATACATACATACATATATATATATATATATATATATATGTATATGTATAGGTATAAATGCACCCCCCTTACTATATAATAATTCAAAGCTTAGTTTGCCTTTTTACAATTAAAATTCGATTTAAAGCTTGAAGATTCGATGCGTCCAAAACAGAGAGAGGAAAAATGGTCGTGTACAGATCTGATCCACGGCTTTTAGTCAACGTTACAAACGAAAAGAGTATGATATGTTGAGATACAACTACAGGTTGGGAGTGATAATGGCGATGGTGATCTTTGCTGCGGCGTTACTGGTGTTGCCGGTGGTGTTGCCGCCTCTACCTCCGCCGCCGTTGATGCTTATGTTAATCCCCGTTTTGATCATGTCCGTGCTGGTTTTCCTCGCCTTCTCACCGTCGGAGGTCCCCAATGCCACCGCCAGTTCCGTCTGAGAATTTTCCGGTCATCCGCGGAGGATGCAACGGGATGAAAAGATATGCCAAGGCTGTGTTTTTGGTGATTAATGATGAAACGCGTCACTTGTACGTCTTGTAATATAGTTGTAGTTAAGTGCTAGTTGACATGGACAGGGGTTTGGATCCTACTATCATAAGTCAAATGATAGCGCTTTTTATTTGGGTGTGGATTTTCTCTCTCTTTGAATACGGTCTTCATATCGTTTTTATCTCAGCTATCTTTAGTCAGATTTCTTGACTCTTCTTTATTACTTCTTCAATTTTCTTTCGGATTCATTTTGAATTTGGTAAGCGAACGAATTTTCTCATGATATTTGATGGAGATCAATATTAAGAACGCTACACTTTTTGGGTAAATATGGTGATATATATTTTTAGTTAATATAATATTGTAATCGTTCGGTAACTACATCGTCGCATCTGGTCTATGTTAACTTTTGGTGCGTGTATAATCTTTGCACTATTAATTTTTATGTTAGCATTTTTTTAATTTATTTCATCTTTCCCTTTCTAACTTAAGTCCAAGGTTATTAATTATATTTAAATTTTATTTCTTATAAATTAGTTTTCTTTGAGATAATTACTAATTAGGTTTAATGTTTTGTTTCAGTATATAACTACTGTATTTGCTAAGAAACTTGATTGTGACCTTTATAGTTACGGCTCTCAAAACGGTAAACTGGATGTATTTCAAAGTTCAAAGTAGTAATCATGTGGTATTAATGATTAGTGATTCTTTTATTTTCTTTTTAGCCAGGTGTACGGATGCATTGGGATAAGACGTCCTCTTTGACTACAAGTGCTTTCGGCAGAAATTAAGCAGATGTGACTATTAGTTGCACTACAGTATCTTTGGCACAAACTACCCATAGTATATTATATAGATCATTTCTAAAAGGTTTCATTTGTGTAATTTATTTGTTTAACTAGCTTCCAGAATAAACCTAATTGAAGGAAATTGAGGGAAGGAAGTAATGGAGAGAAAAAAATTACAAATATACATACATAAATGAAGAAGGAGCTTCCATTTTGAAATTTTCAACAAATTTTTTGAGACATTTAACTATTAATTTAATGCGTAAGATGATCGGAAAAAATGTCATACTTAGAAAGATGAAAATGGAGAAAGCAAAAAATAAGACCAATATAATTTATTTGAATTTCAAGTGGGTATGAAATACTGAATTAAGTATATTGTTTGGCATGTTAATAAAAAATATGGAATAATTTAAGTATCCCGCCAAGGAAAAGCCGACCTGGAATCCGAGGCTCCTCTTTTTTTTTTCTTTTCTTTTCTTTTTTTAATTATTATTTATTATTTATTATCCTTTAACTTTAAACAATAAAAAATAAATAAAAGAAAAAAAAGGAGTAGAACGAGAATCCTCCCCAAATTAACTTTAGCGGGAAAGTAGAGAGGGAACTCCTATTTTCTTCTAAGCAAATCCTTTTCTCTCTTCACAAGTGAACTTTTGTCTCTTTCTTCGTTAAGCTTTTAAACCCCCATTCACACAAAATTGCAAACACTCAATTATAGTGTTTTCATCCATAATCGAGCCAGAGGATCCTAAAAATTCCAAAAGAGTTTCATATTTTTTTTATTTTTTTGTGTGTATATATATATATATATATATATATTTTCAAGAAGAAAAGACATCATGTACTTAGAACATGAACTAAATGTGTTTTTTATCCTCTTCAAATTAAATGGGGCATTGTGATTGCACTGGTTATTTATAATTTTTATTTCTTGCTTATAATTATTCAGGTAGGGAAACTGAATATGATTATGTTTCTGCCAATAATTAATATTGACTTGAATAACACTTTGGGAGAAGATGAAATAGATGCTTCACAGGTTGCTAATAGTTTTAGTGAAAGTGAAATAAATGAAACAGATGGTATTGATGATGGTATGATAAATGAGAAAGACAAGGAAAATAAGCCGAGTGAACCACATATAGGCATGAAATTTAATTGCGTTGATGATATTTTCAAGCTAGTATTACATAAAATATGGTAATCAAAAGGGGTTTCCGGTGAAAAGGAGGAGTTCAAAGAAAGGGAATGATGGTGTACTTAAATGTACTGTACTTATGAAACTATTTTAGGAAAAAGGAGGCGCGCCGCGCACATGATTCTCAAAGCAAGTAAATTGCAACTTTCATGACTCGTGGTGCACAAGGTAAAGGAAGTGAATCTTATGCTCCTTACGTTCCTTAGAATGCTTCCAATGTACAGAATGATACTACCAACTCTCAAGTGCGTATCTTTTCTTATACTTTATTAGAAACTTTCAGCACAATTTTTTGTTCACTAACATGACATGATCAATATTCTTACATATTCATTTTCAGGCTTTTCAATATCCAATTTAGGACTATATTTCATTATTAAATTTTAATGTTCAATTTTATCCGTTTTCGAAGCCTAAGAAGAATCAGTACTAGCTAGGCCTATTACGTGAAGTACGTTTACTGTCAAGTTTTATATATGATAAATCAGGCACCTAATTTTTTAAGGGGAAAATGATAAGACAACTTGTAGACAATTGTCATGGTTTATGTCCGTGACCAACATGGGTACAAACCTTGACCATAAGGAATATCTGCATTCACATGACATCCTTGATTGGATTTATTTTTTTAAGTGGATATGCCACTGTTAAGAATGGAGCTTTTTGTTTAGGTTTTTTTTAATGCCTCTCTTAGGGTCCGTTTGATAACATGAAAAAGGAAAATAAAAACAGTTGATTTTTATGAGAATTTAGAAATAAGTTGAGGCATGTGGAGAGATATTTTCTTATTTTGTTGCTTTTTCCATGGATAAATTTTCTTTGGTGGTTGAGCAAGAAAAAATTTTCACAAAAAATTATGAAGGATGTACTTATAAAATGAGCTTGAGATTGAAAGTATCTCATTACATGATTCAACTTATTTTTCAACTTCCTACCTAAATCAAGTGGTTTTATTTTCCATTTTCATGTTGTTATCAAACGGAGCCTTAAACTGGATATTCACAGTATGATAGTGCTACTTTTAAATTTTGTATATGCTTTGTTGATAGTCTAAAATTGTGAGAGTTGGTAGGTTTTTAATTTGATTAGACTCTCCTTTTTTTTTTCTTAGATCTTGAATCAACCGGTGAATGTGCCAATATCCTTTTTCTTTGGCTATGCTTTTAATTTTGGGTTAAAGCATAATGGAAAAGGAGTCAGCTTACTGTATCTAAGATCGTTTTGATCGAGTTAGAATCCTTGGGGTACGTTAAAAATGGGAGTGTGCTAAGGGTCGAATAAGCATTTGAAAGGAATCAGTGGGGTGTGTTAAAAAAGTAGGTAATTGTTAGGTGGTAATTTCTTTTCTTTTCAAAAAGAAACGGTTGTGGTCTTAATAGGTTTATAGGCTTTACTTTTCTATGGCTCTTACCGGGTTCAAATCTTGGCGTCTTCATTGTGCATACTTGTAGTTACTTTTAGAAAATCCATGTCTTCAAAGCGGACATTAGAGGACAACAGAGTGAAGGCCTCTCAGCTGGAGCTTTTGAGTTCAAAGCAATTTGCCGGATGGGTAATAATATGGTGGTTGATGTTCTCTCTAAACGGGCTCTTGGCTTTTTGGACGAGAAGTTATGGTTTGATTTTTTCCCCCAAATTTTATATATTCATCAGTTGGAAGTGACTGTTCTGCCTTTAAATTTATTCATTGCTTGTTATCAAAAAAAAAAAAATCATTTCTCCAAAGTCAAGTCATCCTATGGTAGAATGCGAGCAAGGATATGCGGATAGATAAACTTAGTTGCGGATTGAAATGATGTACATGAGTGCATTGATTGGTTGCGTTGAAATTAATACCAAAATAATATATATATATATATATATAGTTGGGGAGTTTGTCATATATAAAGATATATTTATTTGAAATGACACATTAGCTAAAAAAAATCTTAAAATACATCTTATATAAATAACTTGTTAGATAAATTTGGTACGTATTTTTCACTTTATAGACATGACGAGCTTACATAACTGAATAAAAAATTTTAAAAAAAAATCAATAAAAAATACTAACCAAGTGTCCAAGTCGTAGCAATGCCTAATGCATGCAAACTGGCCAGTTGTAGTGTCTGCTCAATTATAGAAATAAGAACAGTATATATATACATATATAATCCCAACTAACCAACCCAGTTGCACAAAACAACCCAACAACCCCATCTAGCCTTGAAGGTCTTGAACATTGCACACCAATAAAAATAAGATCCAATTGTCTGAATCTTACCATATATATATATATATATATACCTGAAAAATCATATTTCATTTTCTCACACCTCTTCGTTTACACAAACAACTCAACCCTCCACCCGCACCCGCACCCCAACCCACCCCAACACCAACCCCGGAAAACAATCCTCAATTGTCTGAACGGAATCAGGATTTAATATTAAAGGGGAAAAATATTTTAATAGTCGTACTATCTTCAAACATAAATTTATTACACTATATATAAAAGACTCTATGGTTTGTTGAAAATGAATTGTAATAAAAAAAAGAAATTTAATAAAGATTTCTGTGAAAATTAAATGTTTTCTGCTCGATTGTCTAGTGTCTATTTCTTGTGTACAGATAGATGGTTTGTATCATGACAATGTAAAAGTAAGTTATATTACAGAAAAGGCTTTGGCAAACTAGTTAAGCAATGAATAATTTGTTGTGGCTTAGATTGTGTTTTAGTGACGAAAAATGTAATTCGTTGCTCAAAGGATTTGAAGTTGTCCACGTTCTTAAATCTCATTTGATTTGCGGATTTGAGCAATCAAGAAAGGAAAATCTTTATTTTCTTTTATTTGGTAAGCTTAAATTTCGGAAACACATTTCTAATAGCTAGAAGGGAAAGTAGGAGGTAAAGTCATTCTTCTCAAAACTCATGGGATTGATTTTCCCTTGTTATTTCCTAACATTTATCATAAAAATTTTGGAGAATAATATCCCTACCTAAATACTTTCCATGCTTTACCAAACGTAAGAAAGGAAACTTGATAGGAACTTTAGTTTTCCATTTCCATGGGAAAGAAAAGGGAATTGATTTCCTTCCGTGAACCAAACGAGGCCTTAACGCCAATTTTGTATCCTCACTAAAAGGTAGTTTTGCAATGTTTAAAGTCTAGGGCAAAAAATCGAGGAGAAAATGAGTTCTAAGTAAATCTTTTATAATTATATTCAAGTTAAGCACACAAATTAGATAGATGACTAAGCTTACTCTATAATTTGTTTTAGCCACAAGAACAATTTTTAAATATTTATTCACTAAATAATACACCCCTTTTATTTCTTTATTACTATTAGTTATTGTTAAATCTCACCAACTACCTCTGCCACCACTGCCCACCAGAGCTCCAGTGACCATTGTTGTACCTTCATTAAGGACATGGGTGCTCCAACGAGAATTTTTATGTAGTGCAAAACAATTTGCACTCAACTTTATGTCTTTAATTGCTTATGGATTTAGTGCAAAAATGAATTTGTACCAAAATTTATACTTAATTTGTTTATGGATTTGATGCAAAAACATATTTGCACTAAATTTGTAACATTAGTTTTTGCAGATTTAATTCAAAATAGTTTTATACAAAAAATATATCATAAATTGTTTGAAGATTTACTGCAAAAACAGATTTATACTAAAATATGTATCATTAATTGATTGCAGATTTAGTGCAAAAATAAATTTGTAATACTTATGCCAAAACTCCGGTGAGATCTTGACACTTCAGTAATAGTTGTCAGAGTTCCAAAGGAAAATAGTGATGGTGGCGATAGCCGGTGATAACTTATTTATTTTAAAATAAATGAATAATATTTTAAGTAAAAAAAATGTAATTATTTTAAATAAAAATTATAAAATGTCATTTCTTTAAATATAATTATTAAATAAACTTTTTAACCCATTGCCTCCGAATTGAGCGGAGAAATAGATCAATGCCAAAAAGCATATGCGAGAAAATTAGACTTTCGAGCCGACGAAGTTAATCATCGCTAAAGTCCAATATTCTTGTGGTGACTGTCTTTTCATTTATGATGATTGCAATGCTTAATTGAAATTAAAGCCAACCTGTATTTTCGCACCCCTCTTTTACTCTCATATTCCCGGCTTCTTTGCTCTTTGCTTGCCATGTGGACATGGGTTTGTGGCTATCTTAATTTCTCTTATATACATATTTAGGTGACTAGACTTAAATTTCTCATTCATAATTATTCGCAACTTTTTCTTTGTTGGATGCTTGATTGATTTCTCAAACGTTACCATCTTCCTGACTTCGTTGTTTCAAATTCATAGTACGTACAATTGCCACTACTTTAGGGACAAGGATATGACAAGGTCATCGAGGAGTGTTTCATGGGCAAATTTCATTGCCATTTCGTTTTCCAAGGCCCATCTCCAATGGAATATTGATCGTCGTTTTCACGCGATTCATCTTTCACTTCATATAGGAACAATTATCGAAAAACTCACTATAATATATTTGTTTCTTTTTCTCCTTGTTAGCTAGCATGGAATTTGATAAAAATGACTATTGAAGATTGCTTAAAACTATCTTTATTATAAATGATAGTAATATGGTAGGTTAATAAATATGGTGTATTTAGTCTATCAATTTAAAATATCATACATTGCAAAACGGTAGATTGTTCGGTAATAAGATGTATATATATAAGTAATTAAACTCATTTAACAACTAAACAACACCTAATATTGTATCATCGTTTACTGCCGCCACTTATTATCGAAACTCCGGCAATGAACATAAATTCTTTAAATTTATTATTTCTTTAAAATTTTAAATGATAAGGGTACTACAAACTTTTATTTTCACAATCTTATATACTACAATTGAAAAATGGTAATATTTGTGGTGCTCTTGTGAACCCCACGTATGCAATCACTCTTGAAAGTTGAGACGGTAGTGTAAAGTATGCATAAAGAAAATATTTGAAGGAAAAAGTCAAGAAGATAGAGAATACAAGTGCCTTTTCAACTACCATCAAACAAGTAATTAATATTAGTTTTCATTACGACAGTGACTGGAATTGGGTAGGCTCAGTCCCTCGCTTATCCAAACCTTTTTATTCCTTCTCCCTCTACATGTCTGTGTTTTAGAGAGAAAAAAAAAAGAGGAGAGAGGAAAAAAGAGATGCAGTGAATGTTTGTAGATAGAAGTAATTATCAATTTTAACTTGGAATTGCCATATAGAAGGTGTCACCCAAAACACACCTGAGGAGGTTTTAATTAAGTAGGTTGGACCACATTCGTCTTAAATGGTTAAACAGAATTGAAAAAACCGGAGTTCTATTTGGAAGAGAATTTTTCTTTTGGAACTTTTTCTTGTTTATTTCATTATATTATTATTTTTGGTTATTTTAGTCACTTTAAGTTAATTTATTTAAATAAATAGAATGTGTCGGTTAAAGATTTGAGAGACTTAACAATGATTTTAATTTTGTTTGAGAATAGAATTGAACTATAAAAAATAAGCAACTCTGCTATGTTCTTTGTCTCAATTAAGAGGACTTGGAGAAATTTTATTTCAATTAAAATTACCAAGTTAACGTCTTGAAAAGTAAAAAATCAAAACGGAAATGCAAATGACAATTAAAATAAAAATAAAAGATATATTGATCGACACTTGTGGTGCTGGATTTGTTGATGGTGTAGCGTGTATACAAGTCTTATTTATACTTGCTGGGAGTAGCAACTGCGCATTGCTTTCTTCTTCCGCCATTTGAGTTAGTACGTAGCTAGGCATCCAGCTGACTCCCAAACTCCTTTCAGAATTCAGATGGTTAAACCCTAAGCTTGTTCCGCAGTCTTCCTCTGAAACGTTATCGTGTTATTTATTGTACTGGTGCGGTATATATGCACCTGCACCATACCACTTATTAATCCAATGTGTGAAACGACGTCGCGCGTGGAAATGTTGTATTAAATATAATGTAAACAATTATTCAATTGGGACTGCTTTTATTTATTTATTTATTTATTTTATTTCACAATTTTACTCTTGTATACGTCAATAACCCATGTAATGTAAGACAAAGAATCGGCTTCACTAGCTTGAATAAAAATTCCATTGAACATAAAGAATTCAGAAGAGGCGCAGAAAAGAAACAAGAAAATAATGCCTCGATCTAGTGCGAAAATCTCGTAAATAAGGATAAATTATTTTTTTATTTTATTTATATAAATACATAAAATACACCGTCCTTATTAGGCGTAGTCTGTTATGTTACCAATTACTAATTAATGGCAGTAGTAGAGTCAATGTAAAGCTGATTGATAATGACTAAATTATTCATCGTGAGTGCAATGTTCTAGATTTTTCATTGGAGATCTACAGGTTTTAATTAAACTCTCCATATCATATACCAACAAATTAATGGATTGATCCTAGGATATTGTTACCAATTCAAAATATTAGTAAAATCCTCCAATAATGTGTTGCAACGATGTTATTGTTGTGCCCACCAGACATGGGCGGGTCCAGGACACCGACCAGGCTCATTGGTCTGCACACATAATAACAATATTGTCCATAATTTAAACACTTTTGGGCTATAGGTGCAGAATTTTATCTAAAAAGGCATTGTTTTTATGTGACTCTCCTACTTATATAAACATGTCGAGTTCTACAAGACCCATTTAATTAACAAATGACACAATGCGATTCATTTTAACCCGTTTAAAATAAACGGTTCGATTCGGATTGTATACGAATTTATACATATGCTAGAACAATAACTAAAAAATATTGTATATTATAATTGTGTTGGAACATGGGAAAAGGAAAGCCAATGATAGAAGGTAAAAGATTTAATACAAAATTAATTTAAAAGGTTTCAAAAGCTTTAAGTAAATATATGTTTATCATATTTGGGTTGCAAGGGATGCTAACTGGTTTACAAGACCGAAAATCAACTCGTATTCTTACCGAGCTAAAAGGGTTTTATTCAGGTCTCACGAATGTACATGAAATCGACTCGTTTAATAAACGGGTTCGACGTGTCAACCCGATTATGACCCATATCCATTAAGGGTTCACCAAAACCCAGTAAATTCGTGTCAATTTTGTGTCGTGTTATCGTGTTGTATTGTAAATTGTCAAGCCTACTCAACAGCTACGTACAATGAATCTATACCTTTTGTAAAAATACAAAATACCCATTAATTGGCCCACTATTAATGGTCTTATTACAAATAATTATTAATATAGCGACAATGCTTTTTTTTTTTTTGCAAAGTCTTAAGTTCAATTTAAGTATCTTGTTGGCTTATTTCTTGACAACTTAAGATTTTTATCTAATGCTTCCAACAGCTTTTAATTTGATGTAACTACTATATTATGAAATGCATGAACATGGATCGAGCCTTGTCAAATTAGAAATGGACGTTAGGGTTTACTTAAGTGCTACGAGTAATTACTAATTAGTGGTTTTCATTCAAAGACTCAAATCGATCAAGAATGTCTCCTATTCTTCATAAAAGAATAAAAAGTAAGAGATGATGATAAAAAGGCGAGCATTACCTAATTAAATGAATTTGAAATTAAAAAGTTGAGTGAAAAGACAGCGAGAGAGTCCCGGCCCTCATCCATTAATTGTCTCTTCTTAGGGGGGGTGTGAATATTAGATTTAGAACATTTGAATCTAGACATGTTCCAAAGATATTAATGATTTCAAGAAAAGGATGGTTGTGCTTTAGTTTCTAGGTTTCTAAAGTCATAATAAGGTTCAATCATTCTGCTTTTGATATATTATTTTCAACTTTTATTATATAGAATAATATAGGGAGCATCATTTTGTCAAGTTTATGAGTAAAACTTATCCCGTGGCAAAGTTATGATTTAGCGATAAGGTGGATAAAACATAATTAAGATGTAGGGTTAATTACATTTTTCTTTCATAATTTAATATTCCAATAAAGTAATACAAATTTTACAAACATAAAAAAATGGGTGATTATGACTTTGGGTGCCGTTTGTTCTTACATATCGGACGTTAGGTGCCAAAGTTTTGCATAATAGGTGTTTTGGTGCCATTTTGAATGGAATCCGTTAGTCAACGTGGTCAACCGTTAGTTCCGTTAATTTTTTACCCAATTTACCTATTTTACCCCTAGAAAAAGATAAAACATATTGCTCTTACTTAGGGGTAAAATGGTCAAAAATTAACAGAGCTAACCGTTGATCACGTTGACTAACGAATTCCGTCCAAAATGGCACCCACACACCTATTATGCAAAACTTTGGCACTCAATGTCTGATATGCAAGAACAAATGGCACCCAAAGTCAAAATCACCTTAAACAAAATTCTCATAAAAATTTCATTGCATATATATCATTTTGAACTTCTAAAATACTAAAATAAATTGCATTTTTAATGAGTATAGAATTATTCAAATAAATAAGTCGAAAAAGACATTTGGTACGATAAGGGTCATAGCCACTATGGGGCTAAGACCCCTATAAGAAAAAATACTACTATACTTACAAAAAAAAAGTTTGAAAGGACAAGGTTTAGTTTGTAAATTTTTTAAACTTAGGGTTAAAACTATAATTATTGTGTCGTTAAGAGTAAACCAAGCAAATGGCCTCTAAATTATGGAAATAGTTCAACTTAAGCCTCACAACTTTGAAAAACACGTTTTAACCTTTTAGGCTATTGACTGAATTTCATTTTGGCCGTAAAATTGACAGAAAATAGTTTCATCATAGGTGACCATTTTCAAGAGTATTTTAACTGAACAACTAAACACTAACATGTGTGTGTGTGTGTGTATATGTAGAGTCCGTTTTTGGAACGGATCGGACATTTTTGCGACGTTTTAAAATATTTTGGGGTGTTTTTTACAATGCAAAACCTTTATAAAGAGGATCGATCCGCACCTGAAATTTTTCGTATATATGTATAGTTAGGCTACTATAAAGGGATTCACTCACTTTAACTAAAAGAATGGATGTCTATTTGAAAAGGTAAATAGATGAATTTTATTTATTTATTTTGAAATTTTGTAAAGATGATCTATATACTGAGTATAGTATATCACCTCCACCCAAGGGCGTAGCAACAATGTGACGAGGGGGTGAACGAAAATTTTGGCAAAAAAAAAATTAAAAATAAAAAATAGGGGCATTTTATGCATAAATTTATAGTTGAGGGTTTGCAATTGTAAGAAATAAAAGTTGAGGGGCATTTTGTGAATTGAAATACGCTTAAATGAGGAGAAAGATCCCGATACCTCACTCTCCCTCTTTATTTTTCTAATCTCTTATCCTTTATTTCTCTATTTTTTTTCACTCTGTTTCACTCCACTCTCCGTGACTCCTTCCAGCGACGTCCTGTCCACAGCATCGACCGGCGACCACCCACCCACTCAGCCACTCATCACCGACTAAGCCACCAAGGTTAGTGGTTCTCTATTTTCTTTATTTAAATGTGTGAAAACTAGGGTTTCAACTTTTAATGCCAAGAAAATTAGGTCGAAGATTAAAGAAATCAAATAAGAAATCGAGTGAGAATAACAAAGAAGAAAGAAGAACGAGAAAACCGATCGGCTCTAGATTCTTTTATTGAGTTAGATTTTTCTTTGCCGTAAATCCTTGTTAAATTCTTAATTCATTCCCTTTCTCTCGTTTTATGATGATTAATTAATATGTTAAATTTGAAATTTTCGATTTTAATATATTCCATTCTTTCTTAGTTTGAGTGCTTCCTTATCATCGATCTCTATATTAACTAAAGTCATTCACTCGATCTCGAAAATTATGTATGATTTTGATCGATTGTATGGACTTTTATGGTCGGATTAGTGTTTGAATGATTATATTGGATAAATGTGTGTGGATTCTCAGTTACCATCATAAGGTTTAGGCATGTACTGAACCAGAATTATTTGATTTGATGATTGATGTTGTAGTTCCGTACTTGTTGAGATAAGAACGTCAACAGTTAAAAAAGTATTTTCAGCAATGAAGATAATCAAAAGTCAATTACGAAATTGGTTAGGAGATGACTTCATGAATGATTGTTTGGTGGCTTATATTGAGAAAGATGTATTCGAGTCCATCAATAATGAAGTTGTCATTCAACGTTTTCAAAATATGAAGTATCGGAGAGGATTATTGTAAGTGATTTATTTATGAGTAAATTACCAAAAAATACAATGTACTTTACCCGTTTTTACAATTTGGGTAATATACAATTTTCTCGACATTAGAAACATTGTACTTTATTTATTTTTTCATTTTGGGTAATAATAACCCCCAAAATATTACCCAAAATAAAAAATAAATAAAGTACAGTGTTTCTAATGTCGAGAAAATTGTATATTACCCAAATTGTAAAAACGGGTAAAGTACATTGTATTTTTTGGTAATTTACCCTTTATTTATTTTAGTAGTTTTGTTAATGTAAGAATTTCATATTTATATTATTACTATTTTGACTTTTGAGTTTATTTAAATTGCGTACTCCTGACTTCAAATTCCTGGTTACGCCACTGCCTCCACCAAATTTCATATAAAAAAAATCTTTAGCCTAGAAGTGGGTGTATTGAAAAATTGATATACATGTACGCATTTTCAACCGTTGAAATTTTTGATGATCATTTAACCTACTTATAAGTTGAATTTTTTAATGAAATTTAGTAAACATAAGTTATTTATAACATAGATCATTTATAGAAAATTTCAAAAAATAATTTGTCAATTTACTTATCTAAATGAGAATTCTTTTTTTTTTTATTAAAACAAAAAAATCTGTCTTTATAACATAATTATATATATACATATAAATGTCGTATTATTGTTATGTTTAATTAGTTTTATTTTTATTTGATGCTAATCAAGTCCCACAAATGAAGTCACTGGTACGATGAACGGAGCCCAAATTTTTGGGGATTGTCAAAAAAAGACGTGTAGGCCCATCACCAAGTCCATTCTTTAGTCAATGTCTCACTCAACCATATACATATGTATATGTATATATATACAGACACACCACTATATATATATACGATCAAAGCATAATTTGCTTTAAATTTTAAATTTTGCTTTAATTTATATTTTAAAGAAGATTCGATGCGTCGAAAATGAAAATGATCGTGGACAAATTACTCAATGACACAATCGATGATAAGAGGAAGAGTACTTTAATGTTGAGATACAACTACAAAGTGGGAGTTGTAATGGTGATGGTGATCTTAACGGCGTCGTTGCTGGTGTTGCCGGTGGTGTTGCCGCCTCTACCTCCGCCGCCGTTGTTGCTTCTCTTAGTCCCCGTTTTCATCATGTTCGTGCTCGTGCTCCTCGTCTTCACTCCATCTAAGGTGCCCTATGTCGCCGTCGGTTTGTCGGATAAATTTTCCAGTGATCCGGCGAGCGTGGCGACGACGTTATGATGAAAGGACATGCAGAAGAAGGATGTGTTTGGATGATAATTATATACAAGTGGGAACAATTTGGTGATTAATGATGAAACACACCTACGATTCTGTGTTTGTAACACAGTGACAAGTGCTGATTAGCATCCGAAACGAGTGGAGAGGGATTAAAGGTTCGAATCTAATTGTTGTAATTGCTTCTTTCCATTTTATTTTTCTTTAGGGGTGTGGAGTTTTATTCTCTTGGAGTACGGTGTTCATATGGTTTGTATTTGAGCTTTCGCGATCTCTATGAATTAAATATACTTACATAAATAAACCGCTGTTTTTGAATTTTAATTTCTGCCAAATTTTGTGAAACATTGACCTATTAATTTAATGATCGAGGAAAGTGATCTTGAAAAAAATTATGTTTAGAAAGTTGAAAATCTATATATATATCTAAACAATATTAGTCATTGACTCATTTGGATGAAGAAAGCAAAAAATGAGACCAATTTATTTCAAGTCTGTAACAAACGAAATCACTTTGTTTAAGTGGGCATTGCGCCTAATCAGTTGCTCCCTCTCAATAGAATTTATAATATTTCTAACTTCAAACTTTATGTTTTCATAAGATAATTTTTTTTTTGTTTTTAGTTCCCGATGATTGAAACCTAATTAAACTAAGCCCAGATTACATACTCGTTTATTTGTGGATTAGAGAAGAAAGCCAATTTTATATATTTAATTGGTTTATATTTGTTTTAGTGAAAATGGCTTAGATTTGTTGCTATAAATTAAAGGAAATTTGAGGAAATGTGTTCAGATTTGATTCCCACTGTGGTCGCCATTATGGGTGGGAGAGAATTGCTGGTGAGACAAGTAGGGACGGTGATTCTTAGAAAGGAGGATTCGTGGAAGCAATAGTGCATAGAGCGAGAAATTGTCAGACAGAGGAGGAGGTTTATATATTAAATGTAAATTTTCATATTTGCCCTCAATTTTCGTACGTTTTCTTAACTTCGTCAACAATTTGGGGTAAAGTGTAATAAAATTAACATTTTGTAGTAAAAATTGTTACTTGGTAGGCAAAGTACTATTTGAATAATAGTTTAAAGTGGACAAAGTGCAATTTACTCTTTGTAAATTTTCAATTTTACCCTCAAATTCCGTCTATTTTTTAACCCCGTTAGCGATTTGTGATAAAATGTAATAAAATCAATACTTTGTAGTAAAAATGACTAAAATTAATAATTTAGTAAGCAAACTACTACTTGAATAATAATTCAAGTGGGTAAAGTACAATTTATCCCCATTTTTTTAGAAGATTCACACACTTCTATGTTAACCTTTCCTTCTACCAAATTTATTGATGACAATCATTACTATCAAAATTTTAAGTAAGCTAGAGATGCCATAAAAGAACATAGTGTAAGCTTAAACACTCAAATGGACAATTAATCCTGGATTAACAACTCAAGGGAAAACTCATTTCACAATTTCATCTACATATCATGTACCAGTGGTTTCAATTGTTGATGGTTTATAGTTCTCCGTCAATATGTGTTACTAATGATTTCTGACTTTTTTAGGGTAACATGTTTTTTGCCTCGGTTATATGTAACTAGGTGCATGCGAAAGTGTAGAAAATAAAAGTTCGACCAACACAATAATTTTGTAATTATAATATATATCAGAAAGCGTTATTTTTGAGTTAAGTGCTTCATGATTTCAAGCCCGCAAGATGCAATTTTTTAAGGTAAAGTCACAAGTAATATTTTGTGAATTTCTTAGTTTCGTTCCATAATTAGTTAACGACTGATCTGCTTCATTTTTATCTGCAATTTAGATTGAAATTCTTAAATATTGTCCATTTATAAGTAAGTTTAGATAAGACACCCATGCAGCGCATGGGTTCTAGTGGTTTTATCGACAATTTTAATCGTGCTTGTTAAGAAAAAATGTAGTCTTAAAAATACATTTGAAATTGCATATTTTTTTTTATTTCTATATATAATTTGGAAGACAAGATCTTACTAAACAATAACAACTTTATTTAAAATGTATAAATTTATATTTCATTAATCAAAATAAACTAAGGTGGCATTTAATAAAAAAATTGAAAATTGAAAACTTAAAAAGCTGTTTGTTTAGTTTTGAAGATTGTATCTGAAAAAATGTTGTTTATTTGAATGTAACACATCTGAAAACTCAATTTTTTTAATATGACAATTTTGCCCTTATTATTTTATTTTGATCCATGATTCTAAATGAAAATAAGAAAGATCATATAATTTAAACTTTTCAACCATACTAATTAACCTATTTCATTATGAAAATTACAGAGCACCATTACTTCACTAAATGCAAAAATTTATAAAATAAAATTTGTACACTTGAGAAAGTTGTTAACCCCGTATTTGCAAAAACAAAAAATCTCTAAACATAATTATACACATAAAATCATCAATGTCAACATTCACAGTAATGAAAATTGGAACATTTAAGAAATTGAAGATAGAGAAAAGAAAGAATTACAACCTTCAATGAAAATCAAAGTGGAAGGAACGGAGACAATTGGTGTTGAATGCAACAAAAAAAAAGGTTTGAAGAGAGAGAAGAAGGAAGAAGAGCAAAAAGAGATGAGAGGAATTGTTGGATGAGGAGAAGAGAAAGGCTTAAGTATAGGAAGAACTACCGAGAGAGGAATTGTTAACCTATATGATTACTATGTAATTTTGTTAGAAATAAAAGGCTAAAATGGACATTTTACACCTTTTAAAATTAAGTTTCAGATTGAAGTAGCAAAGTTTTCACTTAAAATTTTGGATGAAAATTTTAAGTTTTAAGTTGTAAAAATTAAGTAATCACTTAATTTTTTGAGTTACCAAACAACTTTTTAAACCACTTAAATCTAAAAATTTTAAGTTTTCAAATGTAAGTAACAGTTTAAGTGCCAAATGAACAACCCCTAACTCATACAGCCGAACAACTCCTAAAAAATTATGTGAATGAGGAAATTAATCCATGCCTTCATGTTCCCCTTAAGTTAATCAAGGATTTATATAAATTTTGTTGATGTAATATTTCGACATGGTTGTGCAAAAATTGATACAAATACAATATAGTTGAGAAGTTTGACGAAGTTAAAAACATATTTATTTGACATAAATTAGTAATATCTCAATATATCAATTACTTAAGTTGGTTAGGTTAGTTATTTACCAATACAAGGATCCGATTTCTTGTTTTTTGTATTTTTTATTCGATATAAGAAAATATGGCTTATTACTCCAATTTCTTTTTCCTTTTTCTTTAGTAGATCTCTTCTCTCTTTGCTTGTTTCACTTAAAAACTATATATACAGATAGGTATTGCCGTATATGTGATTAGACTCTAAATTTCACATTCATAATTAATCTTTGTCTTTATTCTATAGTTGATTTTTTTTGGACAATATGGTTGATTGATTTCTCTAACATTACTGCCGGCTTGACTTTCTTGTTTCAAAATTCATTGGTTACAATTGCTACTACTTGAGGGACATGCAAGGACATGACAGTGTGACTGCAGGGTGCCCAGGAAATTTCGTAGTTTGAAAATAATGTCTATTCAAAATACAAATACAAATATAAAATTAAAATTTTTAAGTGGGTGGAGGAAGGGGGGTTTCCGTAAGAAAATTTCTCTTGTAAATTACATTAATATTGCCATTTAGTTTCCTAGGAATTCTTTCTATAGTTTTATTTTTAATAAATTTTTTGTTTTAAAGATATATTTTATGTATATATTTTTGTGGGTGAGCTGTATTTTTTCTTTATTTAAACGTGAAATGAGAAGAAAGATTGTGCGGATAAATCTAAGATCATTCAAATTCAGACAAATATTTTTCTTTTCTTTTTTTTAAAAAAAGGTAATTAGTTGAGCTATATCAAGCCAAGTAGTAAGTGCATTGTTTAAGGGGTTTGATATACGCCATAAACTTTTATCTTTACTATGCATATGCTCTAAATTAACATGATGTCCTTATCAAGCCTTTACATATAATAATTCTTGAAACCGCGATACAAAATACTTCATAGTATTGTGGCTACGGAGGTTGTTCTCGTCGATCAATACTTTAGTTCAAACCCCTCCCAAAATGCTTAGTAGTTTAAAACCTAGATTTTGCCCTTACAGTTATAAGAGATATTATAGAATTTGCTCTTTTAATAAATTAAAAAAAAGAGTAATTCAATGTGTCAAGTAATGATCTAATGCTCCTTGATAAATACATAGAACAAAGGCTTACCTATTTTTAAAAAAAAAAAAAAAGGTTTGAGAAATGGCAGTGTAAAATATGTATTAAGAAAATAATTGAAGGAAAAAGTTAAAAGATGGTAGAGAAATACAAGTCCAATTGTCATCAATAACAAATGAATATTTTCATTACGATAGTGACTGGAATTGGGCAGAATCATTCCCTTGCTTATTTCAAACCTTTTTTATTCCTTTTCTCTCTACATGTCTGTATTTTAGAGAGAGAGAAAGAGATGCAATGAATGTTTGTAGATAGATGTCACTATCAACTTGGCATTGCCGTATTCACCCAAAAAACAATGCGTCTCACACACCTCAGGAGGTTTAGAAATAGGCTGGACCACATTCGTCTTATATGGTTAAAAAGAAATGATCGAGGTTTTTTTTTTTCTTTTTTTTTTCCCTTCTCAAAATAATATTTTTTTTATATTACTCCTAGAAGTGTGCATGATCCGATTAACCGAACCGGTTAGCTTGGGATAGGACCCGACCGCTAACTTTGGTCTTACAATTTTATGGACCGAACCAGACTGAATTATTGCCTTAGACCAGACAGGACCGGACCAGTTTAAACGGTCCGATTTTGGTCGGTCCAACCAGTTTGAGCTTTTTTAATGGGTCTAATTTATTTGGGCTTATTGGTTATTTTTTTTACACATATTCAGCTCATTTTCAATGCAATATTTATATATATTAAACCCATTTATCAATTGCTCATTTTTCACAATAATTGAAACTATTCAAATAAAAAAAAGATGAGAGAGGAAGAAGTGGCTGCTAAAGAGTGAGGAAGCCTTATTAGTTAGCTAGGTTTAGGGTTATAATAAAAATAAAATATAAAATAAAATAAGTAAATATTTTAAAAAAAGAATATATATATAAATATAACCGGTTCGGTCTGGGTTTTTTGTAAGCTGAACCAAAGACCGGACCGAACAGTATCGGTCCATTAAATTTCGGACCGAACATGACCGAACAGTTGTATTTATAAAACCAAAAAAAAAATATTATATTTCGGTTCGGTTCGGTCCGGTCGGTCCATTCAGTCTGGTTCGGTTTGTGCACAACCCTAATTACTACCCTTGTCCCAAATTGCTGGTCCCTCTTTCCATTTTTAGATATCCTAAAATAAATGTCCACTTTTCATAAAATATAAATGCATACCTATTTTGTCATTTTGTACTTTCACTTTTCAAGAAAAAGTTTTAAATAAAGAAAATGGTAAAAAGAGAAAGTCAATGTAAATGAAGCAAAAAGTACAATATTGATGTTGAGTCCTTAATAAGTTAGATTTTTCAAAAGGGACCAGCAGTTTGGGATGGATGAAGTATTATATAAAATCAAAATTCATTTTAATAGTTATTAAAGTTGTATCATATTTTTATTTTTTTTACTCCTAACTATTTTTTCACAGAAAAATTCTATTATGACATAAATAATTAAATTCGAACACCTACTAACAAAAAAGACAATATGACACTTGATTATCGTACTATTTATTGAATTTTTTTAAAAAAAATTACTTATATCTTCATACACACAAAAAAAATAGTATTATTTAATTTGGGACTGTTTTTATTTGTTTTCTGGTTTCACTGTTTTATTACCCTTATTTACTGTTATGCTTTGTATAAAACAGAGAATTGGCAGCACTTGAATAAAATTAGACGTAGTCTGCTGTCGTCGTAGAATCAAAACGTCAGAGTCAGCCAATAAATTAAGGATGAGCATTAGTAGATTAGAAGTGAACAAGTTGAATGAAAATGACAGCAAGCGAAAGAGCTCCTCCTCATCCATTAATTGTCTTTTTACTATTAGGGTATGTACCTGTGCCAATTGATATGATAAAATAAAAAATAAATAAAAAATAAATAAAAAATAATGTGTGATCTATCGAAATCAATAAATTTTAATAAATTTATAATGAACAACTGAAATATATATTCAATCTTTATGTTAGGAAAATAAAAAAAAAATTAGTGGCATTTTTAATCGTATTTGATCTTATTTCAATCTTAACAAAATACTTTTTTAACAAATTAAGCTCAACAACAAATGTAAAAATAATCCAATTGTGTCATTCACTATGATTTAAAAATTAACCGGACCACAAAATTGGACTAATATACCATGAACACACAGTCTAAGATAACCAATAATATACAAATATATAAAGTATGCCTAAATGTTACTTAATATTTTTTCTTGATCTTTTTTTTTACATAATTATATAGTAACGATAGATCTTGTTTAATTAATATTTAATATTATATTTTAAATATATAAATTTTATTAAAATTCAAATTTTTTATTTAAAGTTATTCCATTTAAATTACAAACAAAATTACTAGTATGTAAGGTTTTATTGTGTGTATATATTTTTAATGTCATGTTTTATCTTTGGTTTGATATCTTGATATGTGTATAAAATTCATACATGGTGTACAACCAATGTATACCATAACATGTGTATTTTTAGTCATTTGATTCTTATATATATTTTTTGGTCAATGATGGTGTCTTATAATATAAGCTAAGGAATACTCGTGCCATTTGGTCCGTTGAAATAAAAAGACTTGATAATATGATAAAAAAGAGTAACGTGTGATAAATTTAAATCAATAAATATTAATTAGTCTATTTTTAACCCATTGTCTAACCTAGTCTATCGCTTTGAACAAACGAAACGTTAACCTGATTGGACAGACTTATTTTTTATTTTTTAAATAATAATTTATTCATATTTTTTTTATCTTATTTTAATCTCGACAAAGGGCCTAATGTGAAAATAGTCCATAAATTGAACTGATGTATCGTGAACACTTCAAAAAATGACAGATTGAGATGATAAATAATAAACGAACACATAAAGTACATCCTTAAATGTTACTCAATAATTTTTGTAGATTTTTTTTATTTACATAATTCTATGGTTTTGACAAATCTTGTTTAACCGATATTAATTAGTAAATTTTAAATATTAATTTTTTATCAAATTTTGAATTTTTTATTTTAAGTTATTGTATGTTTAATATAGATAAAATTATTAGGTCCATGCTTATTTTTTTTCCTCCAAATTTTAAAAACTCAACTCAAAATTAACTCTACTTTTACACTTTCTAAAATTTATTTCACTTTACTTTCTCACTCTAATTTTTTTAAAAAACACCATAACTTTAAATTCAAAAATCAAAATTAAATAAAAAAATATATTTAAAACATACTCGTCGAGATCTATAAAATAAGATCCATTGTGACTATTTTTTGAAATTTTTTTATGAGATTTTTAGTTGGTTGAAAAAAACTAAAAAAAAAAAAAAAACCAAATCCACTTTTCAACATACTTCAAAATTCTACCAAATATCATATTTTAAAAATTCAACTTAAAAACTCAACTCAAAACATCCACCAAACATCATCTTAGTGTGTAAAAGTTTATTTTGTATATATTATTAGTGTGAATATTTTAATATTGATATAATATCTTGATGTATGCAACAAAAATTATTTAAAACTGTAAAAGTAATGCACATCCTAATTTATGTTATTTTAGCTATTAAATTTTTATATTTTTTAAAAAAGTTTTGAACAGAGATAGTATTTTATAATATAAATATTGGTTGGCGTGTGAATATTAGATTTGGAACATTTGAATCTAGACAGGTTCCAAAGATGTTAATGATTACAGATTTTCAAGAAAAAGGTAACTGGACTGCTTTAATTCTAGGTTTCTAAATTCATAATAGCTAGGGACCAATTCATTTTGCTCTTGATATATTTTATAGGAAAATAATAGTAAGTGTCTTTAGATTATATGTTAATAATATTATAAATAAAAAGAATATTACATTACATAAAAAATTATACATAATTTAATTCATATTATAATTTAATTTTTTTTATTTATAAGTGTGTAATATGTGTCCTTAGAGCACACGTTAACATAACCTTATTTTATTTGTTATTATATAAAAATATCAAAACAGGGAACAAATTTTTTTTGTCAAGTTCATGAGTACAATTTACCTTGTGGTTAAATCAGAATTTAGCGATAAAAAGATTAAAAATTAATTAAGAAGTAGGGTGAAATACACTATTCTTTCATGTTATAATATTTCGACAAAGTGACACAAAAAACTTTATAAGCGTAAAAAAAATTCTCGTAGAAATATCACTTCATAATATTATTTAAAATTTCTAAAATAATAAGATAGAGTGTATTTTAGATTACTTTTAACTATAAAGTTCACAAAAACATATGTAAAATAAGGAGTGGGTGGGGGATTGCAATTTTTTTTTTCAAAAATAAAAGGGTGTTTATTTTACAAAATTTTAAAACTCAACTTAAAATTAACTTTACTTTTACACTTTTCAAAATTTATTTCAATTTATTTTCACTCTCTAAAAAAACTTTTAAAACACCATAACTTTAAATCTAAAAATTAGATAAAAATATATATTTGAAACCTTCTCGTCGAAATTTATAAAATAAGATCAATTGTGACTATTTTTTAAATTCTTTTTTATGAGATTTTTTAGTTGATTGAAAAAAACTCAAACAAAAACCAAATTTACTTTTCAACATACTTACAAATTCTACCAAATACCAGATTTTAAAAACTCAACTTAAAAACTCAACCAAACATCACCAAAGTGTCTATAAACTACTAAATTTATTGTTTTTTGAAATTTCTAAGTGCGCATTTGCCCACCTTAAACCTAACTTGACTCTGCTCTTGCGCTTATCCTTAAAAATTGAACAACTATAGGAGTTAATGTTGCCCATGCACATATCAGTCACATTCATATTCAATCACATTCTCTTGTTACTATATAAATAATTTGTAGGAGGCACATGACCAATATGCAACACAGCACCATCCTTCGTCATATTAGTCGGAGGATTGAAGAATTAGAAGAAGTGCATCTTTCTTTTGTATATAGGGAAGCAAATGTTGAGGCAGATTGTCTAGCTTCTTTTGTTAGGAAAAACTGTTTAATTTATAAGTTTTTTTATACTCATCTCCCATTCTTTCTAAAGGATGCTTTACATATGGATGTAATAGGAGCCACTAGGCTCCGAAAAGCTAGAATATTTTGTAACCTTCTACCTATATTAAATAATATTAGCTTCCTTTCTCGACAAAAAAATATTAACTCTATATAGGAATCTCTCAAACTGTCTGATGGTTTCGAGCCTATATTTATGTTATTCTTGAGTTCTAAAAGCCAGCTTTTATGAAATACTCTATTTTTTCACTCGATGAAACTCACAAGCTACCTCGATTTCAAACACACAATCTCTTGTTTATAAAATTATTATGGGTCATGTTTATGTGTGCCCTAAGGGCATATGTTAAGTACCCATTTTTAAAAATAATTAACTCCCAATATGCATTAAATATGTCATATATTCTCATACAAAATTTAATTATTTCCATTTATAGTAGTTTTAACATGTGCCCTAAGGGCACATGTTATCATTTTCCAATTATTATTAGTCAACATAAAATATACTTTGTTAATTATGATTCAAAATATTGGAGGTAGTAAGTACCCCGTGTATCAAGAAATAAAACAGTATTGGAGGTAGTATGTACCACGTGCAGGAGTGGAGTCGGGAATCAATTTAAGGAGGAGCCAAATTAATAAGACTAAGAAATTTTTGTATATATTATAATAAGGCCAAAATCAAAATGTTATATTAAAATACTTAACATCTTGTACATCAAAATGACATATTTAGTTATAATATTTTCTTTCAAGACTTCATATTTTGAGAAACGTTGAATGATATTTTCATTGTTGATATTCAACTAACAACTATACTAATCAATATTATCAAAAAAGCAAATAAATCAAAATCCAAGAAAATACATAAATCTTAATATTCAAAATAATAATAAAAAAATAGAATAAGAAAGAAATCTGACTTAGAAGCAAAGAAATGAGTACGTTGCGGGGTGCAAAATAAATGAGGGTTGGAGAAAAGAAAAGGAATGAAAAAAATGAGTTTCGAGGTGCGGAGGAAAACGACAACATAAGAAAATAAGGAGAAAAGGGATAATGAACTAACTGAGGCAGTGGCCTCCGAGCAATTTAAACCTAACATAATATAATTACAAAACATTACCCTAAACTCTTGAATTATATTGCATAAACACCCCCTCATAGATTATACTAAATACAGAGTCCTGTCCTGTATTTATGATTTTAATTATGCAAACCCCCCTAACTTTCCAAACTATTCAAAAAATATACAAAAACTCATGCAAAGTTTATCAAAAATACAGGTTCGGTCATGGCCGCCGTTCCCTTAATAAATCCACCCCTGATCATGTACGTGTATCAAGAAACAAAGTGATGGAATACCTTAGACATTCAACATAATAGAGGGTCAACCTATGCATGTATATGAGAAAAATATAAGATTTTAACATAATTGACCATAACCATATTTATATGTTGATGTGTTAAATTACGAAATTATCTCTCACAAAAAAAAATACAACAAAAATAAATGCTTAGCCAAATATTAAAACTCATGGTCTTGTCTAAATTGTTTAGGTTTATTGACATTGGCTCTCACCTTCCACTTGCAAAATTGTGAGTTCCATTTTCTTCTCGTAACATTTGTAGTATTTTCAAAAGGAAAAACTTTTGATCTTCCTTTCAGAGCAAAGGAATTTTTTTATATTTTTTTTTAACTTAGGACCTAAAGTAAAATAGAAGAAATTGATACCGCTAGACCAAGTATCATTATTTTAATAATTTATACATAATGCGAAAAATTACCGGATTTTATACTACACATATCGTGTGTGCTACCTATTTTAATTAGTAATGGTATATAAACAATATGTTCCTAAATCCAGGCAATATAGTAAAAAAAATATTTGCACGCATGTGTTTCAATTCATCAATTGGATGGATCGAGTTGGCTAGGGACTGCAACAATTCTTACAAGAATTAATGCATGCATGTACTTTCATCAAATTGCTCGAAAATGACGTAAATGTTTAATGAAATTATGAAAGCATAGAAGAGATATTTTAAGTTTAACTGCACCCCATATTTTTTGTCGTATTTAGAATTTGCACCCTATATTTTATTTTGCTGTTTGAGTATTTAGAATTTGCACCCTATATTTTATTTTGCTGTTTGTGGTTGTACACTGTTGTTAATGAATTCTGTTAATTGGTGTTAAAATTTTATTTTGTTAACTGAAATGCCCTTATATATAGCCAGGTACTCAATCACCTCATGTAGGGTGCAAACTCAAATTAAAAGCTAAAAAAGGAGTGATAAATTATAAGGGCATTTTAGTCAAGAAAATATAATTTAATAGCAACTAACGACTTAACAGTGGAGTATAGGGTGCAAACACAAATATATCCCAAAATATGGTTACAAGTTCAAAATATTTAAAGCTTTGAAATTAAACCTTTTTTAAAAAAAATTTCTTTTTTCTTTCCATTGAGCTGATATTTAAAGTTTTTGTTTGGTCCATACAAAAAAATAAATAAAAATAAATTTCAACACAGACAACAAAACCAAAGAAAAGCAAAACTAAGATCCCGATCAATCAACTAACTCCAACAGCATCAACATTAGCCCTCAAAATAGACTAAAATTCTGGAGGAGGAAAGGAGTTCCTTATCTTTAGGGAGAGAGAAGTATGCTTTTTAGCCTAAACAAACCATTGAGCCGCCTTGTTTGGATACTCCACCACCAACGTTTAAAGTTTAAACAATTAATGTTGTTCGTTGGAACTTATTCTCCTTTTCAAAGTTTTAGTACAGTTTTATGAAAAAAATTGAGAAAGGCTTTTAGGCCTCTAAATGATAACATTGACCCATTTTCAGGAAATGAAGTAAGGCAACATTAATTTAACATTCATCTGCGATAAGCGATTTTTCCAATTAATTAATATTTTATTATAATAAAAAAAATATTATATAACTTTTTAATCATTTATAGGAAAATGACATACACTTTCTCTCTTAGTGCTAAATGTGCTTGTAATAAAGATTAAGAGTACGCATATTTGAAGAAATGAAATAAGGTACGAAGTAACATGAAATTATTTGTTAATGGGTTATAACTAAATTTGGGTCGTTGATACCCATTAAGCATGAAATACACGAATGCTTGATGCTTAACACAAATTCAAATACGCAAGAGACAAATCAATCTTTTAACACTAGTACAACGTAAAACAATGCACTTCATTAAAAGGTGACTAATAGTTAAAAAAAAATTAAATATAAGGACAAGAGACATTTCAACAATCAATGAGTTCCATCGTACATTTGGCTCCGCCATATTATTTATTCCTTATTACACCCTTGTGATTTTTTATTTTGCAATGTTAGAAATGATGATATTGAATGATGATATTCTCCAACATAAATTAGCATTATTATTTGTAATTATTAAAGCTTAGAATTATTCTTCTTTTCCTTTATTCCCTCCTCCATGTTTCCCTCCTTGTCTCCTCCTTTCTTCCTCATTTTAGGCTTCTTGTTTCATTCTTTACTTGTATATATATTCATGTCAATTCCATTGTAAATAGATGTGAGATTGTAACAATGTAACCCCTTGTGGATTTCTTGCTCATTAATATAATTTCTCTATTTCTTGTGTTGTATAATTTAACATGGTATCAGAGCACAACCTCGCCACTAGCCACCACGACCTCGCCACTAGCCACCACGACCTCGCCACCAACCACCAGCCACCACACAACCTCGCCACCAAGCCACCACACCTATCACCATTATCAAACAAATCAAATACGCCTCCAAACACTACTCGAATCAAACTTTACGCAGCAAACCTGTTCAAATAAAACCACGTCCAAATAATTATTATTGAAGCATTCAGCCTGGCTGGCAAGACCATCAGGTAACCACAGCTTAGTGCAAGGTTCGATTCCTACTAATAGCATTTTATTTTTCCTCTATTTCCTTACAAACTGCAACTGCCACATCATTAACATCCAGTCAGCGCCACGTGTCCACCACGTGACATCCAGTCAGTGCCACGTGACATCCAGTCAGCGCCACGTGGCATCCATGCCAGCGCCACGTGACATCCAGTCAGTGCCACGTGGCATCCAGTCAGCGCTACGTGTCCGCCACGTGACATCCAGTCAGCGCCACGTGGCATCCAGTCAGCGCCACGTGGCATCCACGCCAGCGCCACGTGACATCCAGTCAGCGCCACGTGTCCGCGACGTGGTATCCAGTCAGCGCCACGTGTCCGCCACGTGGCATCCAGTCAGCGCCACGTGTCCGCCACGTGACATCCAGTCAGCGCCACGTGTCAGTCACGTGTCAGCCACGTCAGCGGTTAACGCCGTTTGCTTGCCGTCAGAATTGACGGAATATTCCAGACACCGTCAGATATATTTACAATTTCACCCCTGTACTTTCTGATATTTCTATTCTAGCCCCTAAACCTTCTTATTTTCCTATTCTAACATCAAGAGCCGTTGATCTCATTGCACCACTCATCCACTCGTTCAACTTCCCGATTCTCTCCTCCGTCAATCCCAAGCAACACCGTCCATTTCCTCAGTCATACCATAACCGACAACCCCTAATCCATACCATAACCGACAACCCGCAAATTCCGTAAACTCCAAACCCTCGCCATCATCAAATGCCGACATCTTTTTGCTCTGACCTCGAAATTCGAAATTCAAATTTCGAGATCGGCGCCTTTAACCCTTTCACCAGCTTCCTGCCATTAAAATCAAAACACACCATCCTCACTGCAAATCACCCAATAGCACCATCCTCACTGCAAATCTCCCATTCAAATCCAATACAAACAGCCATGTCGATCAGCATCCGCCAGCGAGGTACTCCATGTCCTGCCTGCTCTTTTCGCCGCAGAGCTTGTCCTCCTTCTTGTGAATCAGTTAAAATCTTTCCAAATGCGTATCATCGTCGAGATTATCACACAATCTTTTCCGTTTTCGGGGTAAAAAGTGTTGAATTTTTTTTACAACACGTACCGGATCACAAACATCGTGAAACTCTCGATTCGTTTCTCTTTGAAGCTAAGGCAAGAATCCTAAATCCTGCTGGTGGATGCGCTGCCCTCCTTACCTCTCTTGATAAAAAGCTTGAGGCTCTGCAGTCACGAATGACGGCGTTGGAGGCTCGACTGGACAGCGAGTCTCCCAGGGTTAATCCGTCATTTTCCTTTGTCCCTCCTGCAAGTTCCTCAAGGGCCAATCCATCCGACTCCCTTGCTCACCCACCAGGCTCCTTCGCTTCTCCATCCGGCTCTGGTCGACGCCGCCACCGTTCGACCGGAAAACTGCCGGAGAAATCTCCAGCCTCCAGGTCATTTGCCTACCCATCAGGCTCCTTTACTCACCCATCCGACTCCTTTGCCTCTCCACCTGGCCCCTTTAACCCTCCTGCAAGTTCCTCAAGGGCCAATCCATCCGACTCCCTTGCTCACCCACCAGGCTCCTTCGCTTCTCCATCCGGCTTCTTTACTCACCCATCCGGCTCCTTTGCCTCTCCACCTGGCTCCTTTAACCCTCCTGCAAGTTCCTCAAGGGCCAATCCATCTGACTCCCTTGCTCACCCACCAGGCTCCTTCGCTTCTCCATCCGGCTCCTTTGCCTCTCCACCTGGCTCCTTTAACCCTCCTGCAAGTTCCTCAAGGGCCAATCCATCCGACTCCCTTGCTCACCCACCAGGCTCCTTCGCTTCTCCATCTGGCCCCTCAGAGAATCCTCTAGAACCTGGGGTTCTTCCGACCCAGGAAGATTTGTTGGAGCATCCTCACTACAAAAGTTTTTTAAAGCTCCTTTCATCAACCCCTGATATCCATCTACCGACCGTGAATCTTTCAGAACACGGGGATCCTCTGACAGCAGTGGATATGCCGGCATATCCGACTCTGTCAGATTACCAAGTTGCTTTGGATGGTTTCTCAAAGGGGTCTCCTCAAATTAGTTCTGTTGCGGAGGTTGCCGGATTAATGACTCCGGATTGGACTACCTTAGGAGATATAGGATACAATTCGCTCTCTGCTTCTAACTTCACTGATATCTTGAATTTTGGTGCTGATGATTCTCAGAATCCATCGCCTTTCTCTTTTTTATCTCAATAATGTGTGTTCCCTTCCTTCCGCACCACCAACACCCTCGGAAACCTCTCGCCTCTCATATCGAAACTTCAGTTTATCTCTCTAAAACCAAAACCAAAGAAAGGGCCATCATTGACTACTAGCACCACTGCTACTCTTCCACCTCTCTAAAAAAAAAAAAAAAAAAAAAAAAAAAAAAAAAAAAACATATCTATATATATTCAATCTCTTCAATTTAATATTTCCGGCGGGTCGCCTTTCGCTGTACCTCCAAGTATTCTGATTCAATTTCTTGTTACTGTTATACGTACTGCTCGCGTATTCAGATCAAGTTTTTTCCTCCGGAAATTCTACACCGGACCTCGCCGTTCCGTCGGCTCCCGTCATCGCCGTTACCGCCGTTCCGTCTGTCGGTCAATCATCGAACATGTCAAAAAAAAAAAAAAAAAAAAAAAAAAAAAACCAAAACCAAAACCAAATTCCATTTTCTCGTATCCAAGCTTCGGATCCCTAAGAGCCTCATCAACAACAACAACCGCACCACTACGCGCATCTCCGAATCCCTCCGGCGCGCCCTCTCGCAGCGCCATCCAGATACCATGCCAGATTTCAGATCTGACAAATACATTTGCTTAATCGCATCTTCTACCTTCGCTGTCTCCGCCACTGCCGCCCCCACCGCCTGAAAATACGACTCAACCGCCGACACCCAAACCCCTTCCGGGTGTCCCCTTATCAACCACCATCCCCCTCAGCTCCTTCTTAGCTCTCACCACTCCCTTGTCTTACCCAGATCCATACTTCTCCCTGGATCTCTCATACTTCTCTTTCTCTCACACCACCACCACTGCCACCGTTGCCCCTACCGTCGCCGACTAGTGGCGAACCGTCACACTCTACACCGAGTCTTTTCCACCGTCGGTTTCATAGAACCAAACACATTCTCCACCACCGGAGCCGGCGACACATCAATAGCTGTTTGGTAGCTTCCTCACCTCTTCAAACTCAAGTTGGTCTCTTCATACCCCTTGAGTTTGAGGGGGGGTGTTAGAAATGATGATATTGAATGATGATATTCTCCAACATAAATTAGCATTATTATTTGTAATTATTAAAGCTTAGAATTATTCTTCTTTTCCTTTATTCCCTCCTCCATGTTTCCCTCCTTGTCTCCTCCTTTCTTCCTCATTTTAGGCTTCTTGTTTCATTCTTTACTTGTATATATATTCATGTCAATTCCATTGTAAATAGATGTGAGATTGTAACAATGTAACCCCTTGTGGATTTCTTGCTCATTAATATAATTTCTCTATTTCTTGTGTTGTATAATTTAACATGCAAAAAAAACAAAAAGAGGTTGTGTAAGAAGGTTTGAAACCGTGTTATTAACAAAATTAAAAGTATAATCAACCATTAGGCCAAACATCAATTTTGATTAACATTATCTATACATTATGTGCATATATTCAAGTTCTATACGAATGATAAACTAATATGCTATGTTTGTGAAATGTCCAAATCCAAATAATATATTAATTGCACTTACAAAAATATTATGGCAACCCAATAATTTTCGTACATATTCGATTTCCTATGCCTAACTTCTTTAATGTATTTTCACATCATTTGATAAGCAATTTATTACTTCAATTTGATGATGGTACGTAGCTTTTTGTTCAAATTGAAGGACTCTTGTAAACTAAATAACTTGTCAAGAGAGTATAATTATCATGGTAATCATAATGTCTCTTTCTCTCTTCCTTTTTTGGAATATCAAAAAGTTTAAGTCTAGGGACAAAGTACGCCACAAAATTTAACGTAACGTTCTGATGACAGATCATCATCATATCGCCCACCAAGAAAGATTATAGCAACGAGATTCAAACCTGAGCAATTAATTGTAGCAAATCATTTTTTTTTAATCAATCAAATTCAATTACGTAGCCTTTTTGTAATGTTTATTGGACACTTATATATACCAAATCGGTGGCCTGTTCGTCTATTTTAGATAGGGTGGAATCCTTCTTTTTCTTTAGTGTGTGCAATGTAGTACTAGCTCATAGTTTCTTTTTATTTTTTATTTTTCTTTAGTGGTAATGACAAAAAATAAAATAAAATAAAATTATATCTGTGTATAAGTTCAAATCATTTAATTATTTCCACAAGAAATCCGAGTTTGATCCACTGCCTGTATAAAAGAACAAAATGGACAAAACGAAATTATTGTTCTTTTACCCCTAACGTTTTATGTATTTGACAGTGTATAAAATAAATATAAATAAGGAAACATTATTTGTTGGAGTCCTTGTGCGACACAACAGTCAAAATTGTCGAAATTAAATCTCCACTACTACTTTTCCCCTTTGAATCAGCTCTTATTGCTCAAATATAAATAAATAAATAAAGGGAATTTTTGACTTTACCCTTATTTTCAATGCAAATTAAACTTAATCTTGTTCTTGTAATCATGTGAGGACTTATATGTGGTATCTCAAAATTAAACACATGTAAAAATAGGAGTAAGAATGTAAGATGTAATTATCTGTACGTAATGTTTTGATATGATTTACCCACTAATTTTAATTAATGATTGAGAACTATATTATTAGATACTATAGTTATAACGATAATATAGAATAATAAATTGACGATAATTGTTAAATAATAATGATATTAGAGTTCTATACCGCTTCAATGGCCCTCTAGCTTGTAATTATTTGTCCTTTCTACATGTAGAGAAATCTAAGCCTTTGCTTCAGAAATTCAATTGAGAAATGTTAAACACTTAAAAATTTATTCCACAAATTAAAAGTTAATTCACAAATACATTTAACATTAACATAAATAAAGTGATGTAATTAGTATCGGGTAGATGAGTGCCAATTGTGTTCTCAATCATGCATGCACATTGACATTATTTTTTTCCATGTTTAGCATTAATTTCTCAATCAGAGCTTTTAATATCCAATCCCTATTTTTATTTATTTTTTTGAAAAATAAATAAATGAAAAACCTTCTTTTAAAAGAATGCGATCTCTTAAGTATTGTATCAATCTCTGGCGATAACTCAGATACATAGATACAATAATTGATTATTTGTGATTTCTCAATCGCATGTATCAGTCATAGATACCGTACCCGTGACCGATAAATGGTCATAGATACATTACATGTGATTTAAAAATTATAGATACAGTTAGAGGTACTTTGTTTTTTTTTTTAAAAAAAAACAAAGTTTGCATCCTTTAAGAAAAATCTTAATAAAATACATCCTGAAAAATGTTTCAAATTAAAAGAGAGACCGGGGCTAATTTTTTCTTCTCAATTCAATTGACAATATCTAATCCATTATCTTTACCAGGGTTATAATAATAAATATTTAACTTGAAAAAAATATGAAAAAAAAAATGACCTTAATTTGGTACGATGAATGGAACCCAAATTTTGTTGGTGGGTGGGTGGGTCTAGAAAGAAAGGCCGCGCGTGTCGGTTTGACCAAAAGGCCCATCATAAAGTCCATATCGTAACGCCACCAGAGTCTCACTCAACAATACATACATACACACATGCATGCACATATATATATACATACCCCACCCCCCCAACCCACCCTATATAAATACAATTAAATCAAAGAATAATTTGCATTTTACATTTAGAGGTTCAATGCGTCGGAAACAGAGAGAGGGAAGAAAGAAAAATGATAGTGTACGGAGATCGACGACTATTATTCAACGTTAGTAGAGAGGATACAAATTTGATGTGGAGATACTACTACAGAGTGGGAGTTATAATGGTGATGGTCTTCTTAACGGCGTCTTTACTGGTGTTGCCGGTGGTGTTGCCGCCTCTACCTCCGCCGCCGTTGATGCTTCTGTCAATCCCTGTCTTGATCATGTCCGTGCTGGTGTTCCTTGCCTTCTCCCCCTCGGAGGTCCCAAATGCCGCCACCAGTTCTGTCTGAGAATTTTCCGGTTATCAGCCTGACCGACGACGGCGAGCATGTCCTGATGAATGGACAACGGAAGGATGTGGTGTTAATATAGAAAGTACAGGAACACGGTGATTCTTCGAGGTTACATTAGTTAATAAACTGAACTATCGTAAATGGAATCTATAGAAAATTTATTGTTGGAGAATGACTTAAGTGTACGGACATATATATAAAAGGGTGCTCTAATAGTAATTTAGCATTTAATATAATTTTGGTGATATATTTATTTTTATATGTTTTTAGGGATATTTTATTTTTATTTGTAATAAATTTTAGAGCCTTGAGGATTTACTGACGTCAATAGTCATACTTAAAATATTTATGTTTGAAAATGTGTGTATATATAATATTTTTGACATTTGGATAAATCAACAATACATAAGATCAATAGTTGAAGTTTGACATTTTTTACAAATTTAAAACGTGTCATTCGGATGAAAGTTTCTCCATTCAAAAATTGTATCAACAATAAATAAGATCAATATTTGAAGTTTGACATGTTTAACAAATTTAAAACGTGTCATTTGGATAAAAGTTTATCCTTCAAAAATTGTGTCAGCAATAAATACGATCAGTATTTGAAGTTTGACATTTTTAACAGATTTAAAACGTGTCATTTGGATGAAAGTTTCTCCATTAAAAATTTGTATTTATTACAAGTGAACGCGGCCTTAGAATAGAACGTGAGCAAGAACATTGAATGGATACTCATGTACGTTATATAAAGGATTTATCTCAGTTTGTTATATGATAATCTTAGGATGATATTATTGATAGAGTAATTATATTTATTGTTAGATCGAATAATATATAATTTAGAAAAAAGTAATATTATTATATTTTAATAAATAAATAATTATTTTGACAATACAAATAACTTAATTTTATAAATATATTGGTTAATGAATTTCTTTTGCGTTATTTACTAATATATATATAATTTAGATAAATAAAAATTCATCCGTACCATAATTCATATAGAAATCATATTTATATCTTGAAACTTAATTATATAAATTAGAAAATTTCTGTTGTTGTGCATGTATATTAGAAATGTTAATATATACTAGATCCAGTCTTAGCTTAAATGGTTGAATAGTGGAATATTTACTGTGGCATCAAGGTTTGAGTTTCCCTCCCTTGCATCGAATTTACTGGATCTATCTGTGATTGCTTGTATTTGAAAAAAAAGGAAAAGAAAAAAGAAGGAATAGGTTGCATAAACAGTACTTGTGCAATATGGTACATAATAAGTCTTCGCATTATAACATATCTTCTTTAAGTTTATAAATGTGCCCTTGAGTACTTACTTAAAATATACTTTTATTTTAATTTTCAAAGTATGAAAGATAATTTTATAATTTCACGAATGTATTAAAGAAAAGTCAAAGTATGAAAGATAATTTTGTAATTTCACAAACTTATTAAAGAAAAGTCTTAAGTTTTTTCTTTTGAAAATTCTACAAAACCTTTTAGGGAAGTAAATTGAACCCACAATCTCTTAGGAAAGAGGTTAGGTCCAATTTCACTTGAGTTAGATCTCGAGCAAAACGATATTATATCTTAATTTTTGTTATACAAATCAATAATTTCATAATACTACTTACTTTTTTTCATACAAGTATAATTTCATGACCACCACAAAGGGTAAACTAACAGAAGGTTGTGTTCAACAACTATGTTAATGTAGGTCGAACCCAAAACCTTCCTATTACAAAAACAAAGATAAAATTAATGGATTACAACTAAAGGCCCTTGCTTTATATATACTAGTCTATAACTATAGCTATGGTAGAACCCAGAAATAAAAAAAATAAAAAATAATAGAGGCTATAGATATAACTGTATTTGGATCATTCAATTCAATTACTAATCCAATACCGTTTTCAGGCTATATGCAGTCTTAGATTTTTCCTTCACTACCTCTAGAGCGATTGCCCAATAACCCCAGCCCCCAACCACACACTCAAATACTTGACAAGATTATTAGGTAAGATTGTTACCCCTACGTTGAGCAATTTAATGGTAAGATTAGATTAGACTATTGCATATAAAGAATATACAAGAAGTTAATACACAAAATAATATATTTAATTACAAATTGGTCTAACGGTTAAATAGTTTTAAATGCCTTATGTACTATTTGAATATCTAACATTACTCATTTTCAATGTGAAGAGTTTGTCATACGAATGTAATGTTTTGTACACGTTTGGTTGGTACCTAAAAGATTGAAAATAACTGCCCTTCTTTCTAGTGTGTAGTTGACATAGTCTTGCATTTTCTTTATAAAAGTAAATAACGACATTGTCTTGTATTTATAACGCCAAGCAAATAACATGGTTTTCATTTATAACGACAAGCAAACAACAATCTTGCATTTTCTTTACAATCAAACGTTCCCGCAATCTTTACATGCAATCAAATGCAACCTCAGTCCAATCAATTTTATAAAAGTTAAAATCTCTATCAATGTTTTATTAAACCAACGCTTCTCAAGAACAATGATAGGATGTAACATGATAATGGATATAACTATGATACACTAATAAAACATAATCCCCAATGGGTGTGACAATTGTTAATTTGGTATTCACCCCAAACCAATGGCAGATTCAACTATATTCTCTTAATTGCATATGAAGTTTGAATCGTATCAGAAGTTCAGAACAGAAACCTCTAACAAGATTTTACTTACAGAATCTAAGATCCTAAAATCTACAGCATTTCTTATCAGCATAAGCTTACATCTGTAGGGGCAACTGATAAAGGGTAATTTCTTTACAATGAAAACCAGAATGTCCAAATTCAGCCATTGACGTTTGACTATCATCGTTATTCAGTCACCGGCAATCTGATTCACTAAAGCTCCAATGGATGGCATTATTCATTCTTGGCTTAGGCCTTGGGTTTGAATTCTGTGTTATATACGATTGACCTGAGAGCGTAGAGATACTGTAATTTTAAGCAGACTGCAGAGTTACCCGATCAGTGGCTATTTGGTCATATTCCGCACAGGCTTCAGGAGTGTCTTCTTCACTAGGCGGGACAAGCTGCCAAAAGAGCGGCAAATATTTGTCCCATTCTTTCAATATAGCTGAGCCTTTGCTGCTTCCGGTTTTTTCCTGTTGGAATGAAAACACAGAGTTGGAATGGATGATGAATTAAATAACTGCATATGCATGTCAATTTTATGATTTTGAACTTTTGGGATTTGGATAGAAGTAAATTGGAAAGTGGTGGGGGGGAATGCCAGAGAAAATTTGGCAAGCTAGGACCACCAATATACCTTAGGTCATTGTTTTTTTAGCTAGAACTTGGACAGATTATGTAAATGGAATGGGAATGGGACACCCCATTTGCCTTGGTCCCTTACAATGTGGTACCATTGGGGTAGGCTTCTGTAGAAAATATTGTGTGGATAGTTGAGCTACTTCTGTATTTATATATTTCACATTAATTTAAGCAAAAGCAAACAGCAATTTTGCCAATTTATTAAGAGATATATCATGGGTTTCACGGGGTTGTTCAATGTACTTTATTATTTTTAGCATAATAGCATTAGACATAACCTGACTGAATGTATACTACTTTTGTTAGAAGAAAAGGCTTGCGAAAGTATCTGAGTCGTCTCTTATCAGTTCACGTATCTGTGCTTCTTATTTCATACTCCCTCTGCCCCAAATTGATAGCCCTACCATCCTTTTTGGGATGTCTCAAATTAATAGTCCCATTTCCCTTTTAGGACATCTTCAACGTTCCGAATTTCATAATAGAAACAAAGTTGTATCTTTTACAATTGACTAGGTTGAAATTAAAAAGTACCAAATTTAAAGTACCTACTTGAGACATGAAGTACTATTTCTGTGTTTGAGAATAAACTTTTTCTATATTTATTTATGGAAAAAAAAAAGTAGTGACACACATAATAGAGTGATATTAAATCAAGAATTCAATTTTGTTATGAGTAACTGTTTCTTTCTTTGTGCATCTTTTAATGTAGGTTTTTTGTTTTTTAACCAGAACATGTTTTGATGATGTGGATATGGTTTACTTACGACATGAGCTTCAATAAAGCTCTTGAGCTGCATCTGCCCCACAGGGGCAACCACTCTCTGCATCTTCACAATCTCCGTATTTATCTGTTACAGTTTAGTAAAAAGAATCACCCAGCAATCTCAAAATTTAAATACAATATAGCGAGGCAGAAAAATGAGCCCCAAGAATCAAATTAACTGATCAAACTTATTAATTATAGGTTAAAGAACAAGAGTCTAGTTACGAAAACAAACCTTGGGGATAAGAGTATCATCCTCATCAAGAATATATGCCAATCCTCCCGTCATGCCAGCAGCTACATTTCTACCCACTCTGTCCAAAGAAACGCATAAGTAAAAACATTTGAGGTCCATTTGATAATAAAAGTTGAAAAATGATTGGAAAAACAACCGAGTTTTATGAGTAGTTGGAAATGAGAGGAACAACTTGGCAAGATGTTCTCCTTTTCCTCTTTCTTCATGGAAATTTTTTCTCGTTCATCTGACAAAGAATTTGATTCCATGGAAAAAACCGAAAAAGCAATAGAACATCTCACCAAATCACTCATAAATATTCCAGCTTCTAAAAAATATAGTAGTGTTTTTCAATCATTTTCTGACCTTTTTATCAAACACAGCCTTAAATTTCTGTCAATAATTCATCACAAATCCACAATTAATAAGAGCTAGTAAAGAGAGAATGGCATACTTTCCAAGAACAATTACACAGCCCCCAGTCATGTACTCACAACAATGGTCTCCAGTGCCCTCTACAACTGCTTGAGCAAGTGAGTTTCTCACAGCAAAACGCTCCCCGGCTTTGCCTCTCACAAAGACTTGACCACCTGTAGCCCCATATAAGCAGGTGTTCCCTACTATTGCAGCTTCCTCAGGGACAAAACCGGTATTTTTGACAGAAGTGACCACCAATTCACCTCCAGCCATACTCTTGAAAAATAATTGCTAGTGTTAGACAGTACAGAAAAATTAATAAAGCAAAACGCAATGACATTCAAAGAGAGAATCAGATTTAGTGTGGCTCTTGATTGTACTGTATGCTTTTCACACGACTCCACCTGTGCCATAAGTTTGGCAGGGGAACATAACATCCACCTGCCTGAAGGTATGTGTAGTAGGAGTATTTTAGTAATTTCATCCTTATTGTCCTAATTATGTTATGATTAGCCCTCATTCTCTAGCACATAAAGAGAGGTAGGCGAGAGATCTCATTGTACTAGCTTTTATTAATTGATGATATCCTTCAATGGCATCATTCCTAGTGAACCATGTTGATCTTTGAGTTTTGTGGGTGATTGATTTCGTCTTTCTTTTGCTCTCGAGGATGATTTCCTAATATTGGTAAATTCAACCTGACAGCATTTCCAATACACATTATTGTGGCTTAAAAGATAGAAAAAATCAGTGCAGGGTTGGTCAACAAACCTTTCCCACATAGTCATTAGCTTCTCCTACTAGTCGAATGTTCATTCCAGGTGTCAGAAAACAAGCAAATGACTGCCCAGCACTCCCCTCAAATCTGATTTAACAAACAGAAATATGTCGTTACTTTCAATAAAGGGACTAAAGACTGGAGTAGTCGCACTTGTTTAAACTACTGCTGCATTTGAATTCAAAGAAATATCTTACGTTAAGTTTAGCTGCCCAGCAAAACCAGTGTCACCGTACTTCTTTGCAATTACGCCTGCTATACGCCCACAAACAGCACGGTCCACATTGTATATCTTTACAGTTTTACTTACCACTTTTTCATTCTCGATTGCATCTAATATCTGCACAGATAAAATACTCTCAGGGTGCAACTGATTGGTTTATAAAGAAAAAAAAATCCAACTCCTTGGAATTCTTTTACATGAAAATTCTTTCCATGGGAAACAAAAACTTGGGGGAGGAGGTGCCTTTTGAATAACATGGCTACTGAGAACATTAGGCTAAACCAAGTTGTACCATGGAAATTGATTCCATGGAAAAACATCCAATCAAATACCACTAAGATAGAAAGTAGATAGAAAGTACGAAATTTTGAGCATTAAATCAAACTATAAGTGTGCATAAACAGAATACTCTACACCAGTAGTACCACCTTTCATTCAAAACCAAACCTAGACCTGAGGGCTTGCCATGGCGATTGAATTACTTACAATCGTTTACATGGAATAGTTTCCAACTTTCCAAGGAAGACAATAATTTAAGGGGAACAGGAGGTGATGGGTGGTGGTGAAAGAGACAAATTAGGCTATAACAGATTGTGCAATAGGAATTGATGGAAATTATTGTAATCAAGCACATCTGAAGATGGAAATTATGGAATCTTGGCCATTTTCCACAGAAAAGCAGTGCAATAAATCAACATGGACTAAACATGGAAGATCTGTAGAACAAAGACCATCAGGTATGTGATGTAATTAATAGCAATTAAATAAGTTACCTCTGCATCTGAAAGCAAAGTATCATCGAGAACAGGACCATTACTATGAACTTCTTGTTTCCTGATTGTACTACTGCTCCACTTCGGTAATCCAACACTCTTTAACAAAAAAGGTAAAAATATCAGTATAAAAATATCAGTACAAGGACAACAACAAATGGATTTTGAGATGAATGGGCAGGTTTAAATACATACAAGAAGCATGTTGCTGAGATCGAGATGCTGAGTTTTCACCAATGAGATATCCCGAGGTCTTAATAGCTCTGTGTGTCCAATTATATCATCCAGCTTCTCAAAGCCCAGTTGTGCTAACATGCCCCTAACCTGGCCAAGAATTATTCATGAAGGCATCAAAATAAACATAAGAGACCACTAACATAAAAATTAGAGGCTAATCTTGTTGGGTTCACAGAAAGAGAGTGACGAGCATGTGACTAAGTAAAAAAAGAAAATATATATACACCTAGGATCAAGTGCATTGTTGCTCTTTAGTCAGTTTATCTTGCTCGAAATATACAATAATATTGGAGATTAGCAACTGTAGCTTCACTCATGACCTCTAGTAGTGAATGTATTGCCAAAAAGAATAAATGCATTTCGTATACAGAATTAAGGATGGTATAATATATTTATTGTTTTACTGCCTGCAGCACTCATCCATTGTTGGCTATTTGGTGTTCCGAATATCTGTTGGGCCCACGTATCTGCATTTAAACCAACATTGTCCCCAATTTAACCACCTAAGGGCTTCAGGTGTCGGGTTTTCCCTCAAAGAGCTTCGGTACAATTTAATGGATCCATCCCACTTATTAACCCAATGTTGAACCTCTACAATTACCAATGTGGGAATTTGAGCCAACCACACCCAACAATCTCCACCTTACGTCAAATCCATGTAGACCGCCATTCAACATCATTCCGCACAAACATCCACCTTTGTTGACACATCTCAAGGTACACCTACTACACCACTCTCGAGGACCTGCAACCCACTTGATAGTACCAGGTTTATATAGGTTGTAGCAACTCCACTGGGTCACTACTGGCACTGCTCCAAGCTTTAGATTTCCCCCTGTGCGGAACCCGGAGTTCAAACCACTCCTCCGATACCAATTGTTGGACTTGTGGATCCACATTTGTACCGATATTGTTCCCAACTTAACCAGTTGGGCTTCTGGTGTGGGGTTTTATTCTTGACAGGCCTCGTTGCTAATTAATGGATCCATCCCACTTATTAATCCAATGTTGATGCTCAACGTGACCAATGTGGGACTACATGGATCCACATTTGTACAAATATTGTCCCCAACTTACACCTATTTCACCACTCTCGAGCGACTTGCGCAACCACTTGATAGTACCACGTGTACATAGGTTAGAGGGACTCCACCTTTGGCTCCACCGAGTCCGCTACCTCCAAGCTTTGAATGACCTCCATGTGGGGCCCGGAGTTTGAACCACTCCTTTGATACCATTTGTTGGCCCACAGATCCGCATTTGTACCAATATTGTCCGCAACTTAACCACCTATTAGCTTCAAGTGAGGGGTTTTCCCTCAAAGGGCCACGGTACAATTCAATGGATCCATCCCATTTATTAACCCAATATTGAACCTCTACATTACCAACATGGAATTATCGTATTTGTGCCAACCACACCCAACAATAACCCACTTAACGAATCCATTTATGAACGCATTGTAAAAAGGTGTATAATTCAAAGCATGGAATTGTTTCTGCATGGAATTTCTGCTTGGCGGGTTTCCATTCCCTACAATCTCGACTGTTGTTATAATAGAAATTGAGGATATCCAGCATCAACAAGTTAGGACCAACAGAGCTCAACCAACAGGAACCTTAGTAATATATGTACAGCATATGTATGTAATGGTCTTGAGCAGGAGTGAGATTTTGTGCTCGGCAATTTTATCAGAAAGAAATTTGAATAGTAAGAAGTCTGTACACTAATTAGTATTATTCCAAATTCATTCCAATTTTTAGTTTAGAATTTTAATAGTTACGGAATCTCAAAAATAGAATTATTATTCATTCCAATTAATAGAACTCGATATCCTAGTCTTAATCTCCAATTACTCCTACCATCCTCTCAGTTCAAGAAAAGCCTTGATTAAAATTTCAAAACTAGAATTGAATAATCAATCAGTTCACCTCAAACATTAGCATGGACACATTAAAACAATCTACGTTTCACAATGAAGAATCATATTACCTCTTCAGCTACATACAAGAAGAAGTTGACAAGGTCATCGGGCACACCGGGAAACCGAGCTCGTAGTTCCTCTCTCTTGTTTGCAGAAAGTGAAATGACACAAAAACACATCAAAATATGTTTAAGAAAAGGCTCAAGGGGATGTAAACATGATAAAACACAGTAATCTTTATACCTGACTGGCAACACCAACTGGACAATTATTTGTGTGACAAATGCGAGCCATTACACATCCCGTGGCAATCATTGCCAAAGAACCAAATCCATACTCATCAGCACCCATTGCTGCGGCCATTAGAACATCAACACCACTTTTAAATCCGCCATCAACTCTCAAAATAACCCTTTCTCTTAGCCCATTTTCGATCAGTGTCTGTAATTTTGATTATTTAAAAAAATGAAAATCAGAAATGATTCTTTTTTGAGAACATCACTTAATAAGAATGGCAAAGATTCATTTTCAAAAGCATTAAACAAGACCTGATGTGTTTCAGTAAGCCCGAGTTCCCAAGGACCACCAGCATGCTTAATGGAACTTATTGGACTTGCACCAGTTCCCCCATCATGCCCTGATATCTGCAAATCAGGTTTAGATGTGTTAAACAAATGTATAACATGTTGCCATTTTCTTGACTAATATGCAATTAATGTTGCATTTATACATTAGAACAGATTTCTTTGTTGTAGATTAGGAGGAGCATGCATTACTAACACTCCGCTAATGCTTCTAAAGTTTTCAGAAATAAAATGTGTAAATAAATGCATTGTAATTGTAGTATAAACAAATGAAATAAAATCTTGAATGAAAGAATGATAATTATAATAAATAACTTGTATAGCTACAAAATGTTACTCGGATGAAAGAAAACTCTCGATCTAAACATTCTCCGGAGAAGTTGTATCTGGGAAACTTGTTTGACACAATCTAAACTCTCAGGGTTTTTTCTTCCAGGGTGAAATATTTTTCACCTAGGTGAAAACAGGAATGATGAAAAGTACTTTCACCGATTTTAGGTGAATTATATGTTTCTAACTTCCTATATATATATAGGGAAGAGGCCCCACACTGTAAATCGTGCTAACAGTTCTAATTCTCTAAAATATAGTGGCTCAAGTTAGAAAAACTGCCAAATCTTGTACAAGCACAAACATATACACAGATATTCTAGTGAATTCTCTGCACATTTCACATAGATGGCAAGATTATTGACGGTACCTGTATGATATCAGCATTACCCTTTGTAACCCCAGAAGCCACCGTGCCAATTCCAGCTTCTGCCACGAGCTTTACAGACACCTTAGCCTTAGAGTTGACCTGTCCATTCAATAGAAAACCAGAGCTTGTGAATCCAATGTATTTGAAAAATACAGTGATCATTAAGATCAGAAGCACATCCAATATTCTGCCAATAGTCACCTGATGAAGGTCATAAATCAATTGAGCAAGATCTTCAATAGAGTAGATGTCATGGTGTGGAGGAGGGGAAATTAAAGGAACCCCAGGTTTAGAATTTCTTAGTCTTGCAATGTACGCGCTAACTTTTTTCCCAGGCAGTTGACCACCTTCACCAGGCTTTGCACCTTGGGCGATTTTGATTTCTAACTGATCAGCATTGGCCAAGAATGTTGGAGTTACACCAAATCGTCCAGAAGCAACCTGAACCATACAACAACTTTCTGTAAAGCATAAGAAGCCACAAAACAAGGAAGGCCATACTTACGCACTATGATACACTCCCTCCACCTCAAGAAGATAGTCCCACTTTCCTTTTCAGGATGTCCTAAATTGATAGTCTCATTCCTTTTTGGGTCATAATCAAATGATCATATCTCACAATAGAAAATGAGTTGTTCTCTTGACTTACATTGTGTTGAAGAGTATGATATACATTGTTGGCCCACTACTTAACAGCTTAAGCTTTTGGGTGAGATGGTTACTAACATGGTATCAGAGCTCAGGTTCTGCAAGGTCTCGGGTTCAAATCCTCCCGCTTGCATTTGTTTCCCCCTTTGTGTTTGTGCACAAAGTGCACCTTTGGTTTGGCCAGTTTGGCCTTTGGTTTCATTTGTCTATCCACGTGCGAGTGGCTCGCACGTGAGGGGGAGTGTTGAAGAGTATGATATACATTGTTGGCCCACTACTTAACAGCTTAAGCTTTTGGGTGAGATGGTTACTAACACATTGAAATTAGTTGTTTCCTTAAAAAGTAGCAAAGTCAAGCTGGGACCATCTTTTTTAAACGGAGGGAAATAAGTCTAGGGATGCACAAAACATTGGCCATCTAATTGAGCTTACCCTTTGATTATTTATATGTTTGTTATAGCACTTTCAGAAAACCCTTATAGAGATGAAGCAAGAAAGCAATAATAAGGAACAAAAGAGTGTTTTGACCTGCTTGATAGCACTTGTAGCAGTATCCCCATTTTGAAGACCTTTTAGATGTGGCAGCGTAGGAGAGTACCCATCTACAACATCAGTGAGCGGACTCCAACGAATTGGATCCTGGATGAAAATAAAGCAGTATAAATCATAACCTCCACAGAATATTAAAAGATTGATAGAACAAATTAACAGTTGGATCCATATGCACAAGATTTAAGATATCACACTTCACATAAGTACAGAACAGTCTTACCTCACCACCTTCTCCAGAATTAGATTTTCCACCTAATCTATTCATTGCAATTGCAATTGATTCGTGAGTTTCTCTGGAAATAGCTCCGAGAGACATTCCACCAGTACAAAACCGCTGAGCAATCGACGAAGCAGATTCAACCTTTCCTACTGGAATCGGGGAGCGGTTGCTTTTAAACTCCAGAAGATCGCGAAGAACCTGCGGTCAAAATTACAAACTAGATGTTGGGTTTAGAACGATCAATGAATGTTGATTTTACTTTCCTTTAGTAATAGTGAGGCCTTGTTGGAGGTCTCTCCTTCCCCAGTAAAACAAGAAATGTAGTGTTCTTTCCCCTCTTGGAATTTATACTTGTATTCCTATTGATGGGACACATCAGGTGCCTATGTGTTGAAGTGTCTGACTCATTGTAATTGCCAAGGCATTTCTAATACTTCCTCCGCCCTAACTAAGAGTTCACTATTCCTTTTTGGGATGTCCCAAAGTAAGAGTCCACTTTCCTTTTCAAAACATAATCACTGTACCAAAACTAATGATAGGAAACAGGTTTTGTTCTAAACCACTGATTGTGATGAAATTAGTACGTTCTTAAAAAATGTGAAAGTTAAACTTGGACACTTAATTAGGGACATAGGAAGGAATATTTCAAGGATTAGGCACACATATCTCTAACACTTTCTTAGTTTCTTCCGTGTCAAAGAGGGAACTCTAGGGTGGAGCTAAGGTCAATGATAAAATGGCAATTGTCGGAAATGATACAGAAACAAAGAATAAAAGCTCACTTCAACGACTTACATTTACCGGCCGATTAGCCAAATGCTGCTGATAAACTGAATAAGCACTCTCACGTTTTTGGCGAACAGCTTTATGAAGCAGTTTTGACATTTCCGGATTGTTTCCATGATATTCCCCTTTCAATCAGATGAATGAAGAGAACTTCAGCACTCTTTATTAAAAGAAAGACTGAATGTTTAATCTAACCAAATAAAGATGTGATATTTTATGACCAGAATAACATTCAACAAAAATGCAATGAGTCCAATTACTGCACAAGTAATTAAGACCACCTCACCTTAAAGTAGCAGGTTATTACCATTTACAAACTCTAAATAAAAATGAAAGGCAATTTATTCATATAACAACGAACATAGACATCACTGGGATCCCCACTTAGAGAAAGCTCCAGTTTGCATTTGTCTCAAATTTTTGGGCATTTGTATTAAAACCAACTTATTTTTGGAAAGAGATTTAAAATCCTCATCCTTTCCTTCCACAAGCGAAGGTATGTGGAATTTAAAGTCATGATTTGGATACTAGATATGGATTGGGAGACAGAAAGGGTGACACTGTGTGGAAAAGGGAGAGGAGATATAGTTTTTGTTAGGAACCTAGTTAAGCAGCCGTATCCCTACCATATCAGTGTTGTAATCACAAGTCAAAGATGTTGAATAATGCAAGGGATACCAATTTGTAGCATACATATGGGACAATATCCGTATCAAATAGTCCAGTTCTGAATTTTTTTTAAGTATCCATTCTTTTTAGGTTGTGCAAGGCCTAAACTTGAAGACAAAATACAAGGCATCCCCTCTTCGATCATAAAGGTTTCTGCACGAGAGAGAGTTTTGCATTCCTCTAGGGTCCCTTACATAAAAAGTTGAAAATGTTTGAAAACATTATTAATTTTTATGAGAAGTTGGAAAAATAGACGTATGATTTAGCGAGATGTTCTACATATTTTCCATGGATAATTTTTTTCTTACCCACCACCCAGAAAACCCATAAATTAATAGAAAATTTCACCAAATCGCTATCCCTCATCTATTTTTCCAACTTCCCACAATAGTTAATTGTGTTTTCAATCATTTTCCAGGTCTTTTATCAAACACACCCTTGATGATTCTTTTCTTGCCTCATGTCCTCTTGTAGCCCTCATTTATCCTTTTTCGGATTTTCATTATTTATGGAGCACTCTTTCTCGGGTTTCCGAGCTAGAGGATTTATTAAAAAAACAGATAACAGTGCATATAGACATAGTCCTGCATTAGCATTACATGGCTCTGCCATAATTAAGTCATTAAGATAAAATTATGTTTTTTTGACTGAGTTTCTAAAAGCAAATTAACCATTTCACTGATTCTTATACAATGTCAAGTAGATTTCCATCACAGGAAAAATAGTAGGTCCAAAAATAATACAAAAACATAGTACGTAATACATATAATATTATTAAATTTGTTTAGATATGCATACTTGCACATATATTAAGCTCACATTAATATATAAACTTGATTAAATTTAGATGTTCAGCAGACAAACACATTTTCCATAGGAAATATGAAATTTGGCAACAAGCAATACCTCCTGGTCTGAATTGTATAAACCCAAAATTCTCAAGTCTTTTAGTTGTATCCTCGGAGAAAGCCTTGACCCAAAATGACAAGGTCTCCCTTGCTAACTGCAAGAAACAAATGTTGCATGATACAGGTAATTATTGAAGTATTATTAAATAACAAGTATAATAGCATCTTGATAAATAAAGTTATGTTAAATTTGCTAGTTGGAAGTAAAACGTTCATTTATGTATGCTAGGCAATTTCTTTTTTCCAACCACTTTTATCTGAATACGATTTCAATTTTTAAGCACATCCTAGTAGAAAAAAAGAAACATTTCATAGTTCAGTGATTAAGCTCTATGTTAAATAACCACACAAGTGACCATCTTCTGACATTTAGGAAAATCCTACCAAACTTTCATAAGTCATTATAAAAATTAAACGACAGGTATATTTTGTAATAAGTCATTTAAATATTTTTATAAAGTCTAAAAAGGGTGGACATGTTATAAAAGTTAACTAGTCCGACTTATTAATCCAACAAGTGCAAAAGAGTCTTGTGAGTACTCAATCAGTCAATCGTGGTAGCTAGTTCCACATCTAAATGGACAGTCACTACTATCTTTCAGTAACTGAATACACAATTCCATTTGTTTAATTAGTTTAGAGCAGTTAACTTTGCAATTCCTGATTTGGAGTAGACTCATCGATGAGCCCTAAAAAGTTGGACAAAAGTAGGTTAATCAATCCTGCTACACATAGATTATCCTTATTGAAGTGAAACACAACAAGAATCAGTAATTTGATCATATAAAAGATCAATTATTTCTACGTAAAGTTTCTAATAAATTTATGAATATCATGTCAAATAATAAGAAGATTAATACTGAGAGAAACAAAAAACGCTGGAGTAACAACATTCTCATTTTATTTTATTTTTGTCTTCCTTACCTCATCAAGAGTTAATCCACCAATACTTGATACACTTCCACAAAATGCAAGATCAACAACCTCTTTTCCCAATCCATAAATTTCAAATATCTGCGCACCACAATAACTGATTCCAAAAAATCTTGTGAGAACTATCAAAACAGCAAAGCAAAGGAAAAGGGAAACACTAGTAGACATTGCTTCTACCAGTAGAGGAGAAATATAAATTTTGGAAATGGTATTGAAAAGTAGGAACAGAACACATACCTTGAGAGCAATGAGATGCCCATTTTGGAGAGAATTTTCAGTAGACCAGATTTAACTGCCTGGAACGTCATTTAACAATTGGTATACTTGTTCAGCATACAGAACAAATCATAGTTTCCTCAATTGCAAGAGAGAGAGAGAGAGAGAGAGAGAGAGAGAGAGAGAGAGAGAGAAAGCTTTAAGACCCTTCATGCAAATGGGTTAACCTGATGGTAACACCCGGATTTGGGAGATCCTGGGTTCGAGTCACAACTGGGGTGTGTTGGGGAGGGTGGGGGTTTGTTTATTATTGTAGTAAAAAGGAAGATTCTTAAACCTACCTTTCAAAAAAAAAAAATAGGTTTAGACCTTTAGATTCAAGAGTCGGGATACAAAAGAATTTATATATATATATCTTTAATCTTCTGAATGGAACAAAAGAAAATACCCCCCCGGCCGCCCAAGAAAACAAAAGTGAGTGTCAAACATTCTGATGCAGTAGGAATTACATATCAAATAAACAGCGCGATGCAGTACGTGTTGTGTATTAACTTCAAATCTTCAATAGGCAAAAGTAATGAGAAACGAAAGATAAGCATTAAGCAACAATGTAAAGCTTAAAAAAGCTATTTCCATCCCCAATGTACCAACCTTGCAAAAGTTCTTCTGAGCCTGTTCCATTGTAACTGTTGGCATCTTTCCATTCCGCATCAGGTTTACAGTTCTATTGCTCAAACGCCACTGTCGGCATGTCTCCAGTGCCAAGTATGGACATATAGCACTGCAGTCCCAAATTGATGAATAAAATAAATGTATCATAAGGATAAAGAGGCAAAAAGAATTAAATTAATGGGCTAGAGCCGCAACAATATCGAAGCAGCAGATTATAAACTAAGAAAACACGATATATCATTCTAAAGAACAGTGGAGAGATTTGAATAACTATACAACTGTATTAGTGATCATCCTATTACCAACAGTGAGTTGTGTATTATTTAACAGATTTCACTAAGTATGAAGGTACACCCTATTTTTTTTGATAAGAAACAAGATTCCATTCATAATAAAGATTAAAAGTACAAATATAGAGGGGACAAGGAGTCCACCAACCAAACATATAACCCACAAAAAGAAAATAAAAGAAATATAATCCTGCCAAAACCCATAGCCAACAATGCACCCTTAGAACAGAACCCAAATATAATACAGTGGAACACTATTCAAGAATCCAAGCTCTCCAATTGTTCTTGATGTCTTCCACTCTATAATTTTTGAAAGGCTTGGTGTTGGAAGCCCACAACGAAGCCATGAATTTGACTCTTTCCCACAGCCACTCCTTTTCTTCTATCTTTCCTTCAAAAATTCTATAATTCCTCTCCATCCATAATAGCCAAAAGGAAGCGACTTTGACACATCTCCATAGCTCCCTGTCCTTAGATTTGTCTCTATAGCTATTGATTTCCAACATAAGAAGACTCGCGCCATCATTGGGAATGGCCCAACTAAACCCAAATTCTACACAAGCTTTGTTCCATATGAAATATGAATAAGGGCAATGTAACAAGAAGTGGTTCCAGCCAAGCTGGAACCACTTAGCAACTGTGAAATACGCGTGACCTTTAAAGTTTGACAAAGTTTTAACGGAAGAAGTACCTTTCTCCAAAACAAGACATATCTAAGTCTAATTTCGACAATTTATGGCAGTACCCACGTTTAAAAGACCATTCTTCTTTCTTTTTACTTTCAGAACCCAATTCGAGGCCGGCTTCCAGCCAAGCTGGCCGACAGAGTTGGGCCGTGCTCTAAACCATAAATAATATATCATGTGGTACATGCAGTACCATATGAACCGTTACCACAGCGCACAGCTTAAAGCCAAACATGATACTACTATATAATCTATATAGCATAGCATAAGTTATATACAACCATGTTTATAAGAGTGAAAGAAACACATAAGAGCATAGTAATCATAGTAAAGGAAAATAACCTTGCTCCATATCCTATCAAGCATGCAAATTGATGAGTGCTGAAGCATTGAGCAGTGTCGGCAATAATTGAAGCAGACATTCGTAGGCCATTCTGAATTAGATGCTGGTGAACAGCACCAACAGCAAGAAGTATTGGAATTGCAGGCCGAGTTGGTTCCTGGAAAAAAAAAATTATCTTTACAATTGAAGGAAACAGGTCAAAAGAAAACATTGAAGGTAAAAGATGCTCAGCACAAGGGCTAACTTACCAAAAGGAAAATGGTAAACATAGTGATATTAACTGAAGGATGGTAAAAATGCTCAAAAGAAACACATCAGAGGGAGGTAGAAAAATTTACTAGATAAAAGAACATCTGTAATACGAAAAAGGATACAAATATGGAAAACTTCTTTACATTTATTTATTTTCTTTCTGAAAAAACAAGGAAGAATGAAAGGAAAGAGAAGAGAAGAGAAGAGAAGAGAAAGAAACTTGCATTCAAATTATGGGTACAATTTTAGACCATTTGACTAAATAATTACATTATTAATTTCCATTTTCCCAAAGCTTAATACTCGTGTGATCATTGGTTATTCAATCAACACAATACAATAAAATACCCTCGGATGAGGTGCTCACCAGATCATCACGGAAGAAGGAAGGAGATGTGTGGGTGGGTGGGTGGGTGGGACAGTGTGTTTGTATGCAAGAGAGAGGATAAAATACCCTCAGATGAGAGTGCTCACCAGCTCATCAGACCGGTCAGACAGAACAAGCAATTGGCAACCATTCCTCACAGCTTCATCAGCCTCTTCACAAAGTCTAGCAATTGTCTTTTCCAAGGAACCCTCAACCCCTTTCCTTATGTCAAAAAATGTTTTTAGAATTTGGGATTTCAAGTATGGATCTTTCAACAGCGAGTCAAGCTCCCCTTCATTAAGTACAGGATTAGACAAGATCACCTGGTCCATTTAAACCAACTTAGTTCCAAAGAAAAGAAAACGGAAGGAATAGAAGTTTTCATCACATGTGAAAATATATATATATATATTTATAGGAAACAGGGCACTTTCATTAAAAAACGAAAAAGTACAAATCAAAATATGCTGCAGAGCAGCAGATGAGGCATCCACTGACTCAGCTATCAACAACATAGCAAAATGAGGAAAAAATCAAACAACAAAGCCCAGCTATTAATCTAAAAAGCTATCATAATCCAAATTGAAATGAAAATGATCTGAGGGAGAAAGTGAAAAGGCTAACAATACCTGCGATGCATTCTGAGGTCCAACCTCTAATATGTTTCCGCGCTTCCCAAGATTAACTTCAAGAGACATAACTAATCCTTCTCTAAGAGGATCAATAGCCGGATTTGTAACCTGGCAATTAGACAAAGACAAATGACAGAAAGGGAATCAGATTGAAAAAGGATTTAATGTCAGGACGCCATCAAAACTCAGAAGGTAAACTCTATGACAATAATTAGAAAAAATGGTACTAATAAAATACATAACCATGGTAGCAATAAAGTATGCACGGACTGGACATTCTTCTTAGAGATTAATTAAATATTAACATCAAATAGTTATTACAGTAGTCACTGGCATATACATAGTCCACTAGCACTAATTTTCAATCGCGGTTCACAATGCATATCGTATTATGCATAGAAGTTCTCATTACAAGCCTTGATCAGAGCCAATATCAAGAATGATTTACCCAACAAGGTATATGTTGAAATATCTCTCAGTAATAAGGTGTCCAAACTAGGCATGTTCGTCATCCATGCCCTAGCTTGAGGGGGAGTGTTGGCATAGGTAGATTAGTTGGGTTGTAATCATAGTACAAATATGTGCAGTTGTGTAAGAATAAATATCAACTTATTCTAGAAATTTCATTCTCTCTTTTCCTCCTTTAGTTTCAACATGGTATCAGAGGACATGATCCTAACCTAGGGGTTTCTTCTTTTTGTTCCGCCATTCCAGTGGGCAGGCGGGCCTTTTGTCGCCCGACCGGTCAAGGAGTTTCATCTCATTTTCTTTTTTCAATAATTTTTTTTATGGCTATCGACTTGTCTTGTATCATATTTTTCAGTTTTGCAGAACATTCGGCTATCCAATAGTGTTTGGAACGAAGTTTTCTCATGTAGCCAATGTTCTAAAAATCGCTAGGCGCTCCTAGGTCGGCGAGGGAGGGCCTAGCACCTAGAGGATTAATCGGGGATTAATCGGTCAAACGATTTTTTATTAAAAATATTATTTTAGATAACATAATACTAACAAAACATAATATATCTTTCAAATTAACATTAATTTTCTAACATCCAACCAATAAAACATACATTACAAAAAAGTCAACTTTAAAACCATAAATAATTAAAATTAGCAAAAAGAAAGTAAATAGGGGTGAAACTACAAATAACTAAAAATATATGGGGTGAAAATAATAATAATAAAACTTAATAAAACATAACCAAACCTAATACTCCGTATATATCATCTCTTTCCCATACAAACTAGCCCCCATTCCGCAGCAACCATCGAAACAAAACCCTAAACCCTAGCTCTCAGCGCCAACGACTTCTCAGCCCCAACCCATCTCAGCCTCGATGATTTCTCACTGGCTTCGACAACTTCACAGGTACAATACTCTCTCTCTCTATCTCAATCTCCTTCTCTCTTCCACGACTCAGCCAACCAGTGGGAAAATCGGCGCTGGACGAAAAATCGTCGCCTAATCGGCGCCGAATCACCCCGGTGCCTAAACAAAACGACTAGCCCTAGGCCGGGCGGGGGAGCTCCGATTTCCGCCTAAGCGCCGCCTAGGCGGTGCCTAGGCACGATTTTTAGAACACCGCATGTAGCCCCTCTGATTCTACTTTAATGCCACTTGCTTTAATAGTCTTGGTTTGTTGTGTGTTATGAACCATCTCACCCAAAAGTTTAAGCTGTTAGGAGAAGGAATCGTAATGAATATCATGGTTAACACCCTCCCTCACATGCGACCCCATACTTGCACGCGGAGAGCAAACAAATTTCGAATTTCGAATTAACAAATGGGGAATGGAGGTGCCAAGGCTTGAACCTTGGACCTCCCAGAAAACCAACCTCTGATACCATGTTATGAACCATCTCTCCCAAAAGCTTAAGCTGTCAGAAGAAGGAATCGTAATGAATATCATGGTTAACATTGTGCATTGGTCTATATGCATCTTTTCTTTTATAGCTGCCGAGTGTTTTCCAGCTGTCTCTAGGTGCAGCCAATTGTTTTTCCAGCAGTCTTTTGATGGGGCCGATTGTTTTCCGGCAGACTCTACAGAAGCCAGGTGTTTTCCGGCATCCCATATTGCTGCCAAGTGTTCTCCGGCAGTCTTTGATGCAGCCAAGAGTTTTCCTGGCAATCCTATGTTGCTGCCGAGTGTTTTTTCCGGCGATCCTCACTGTTGCTGAGTGTTTTTCTGGCAGTGTTATGTTAGCCATATTGAACCATTTTGTATCATGATCGACCATTATTTGGGTGGATGTTGTTCCCACCTATGGTGCAAGTTGCATGAAGCGAAGTTTTTCTTGGGCGTGCACACTTCAACGATAAAGGAAGCACTTCATGTGTGAGTTAAGGAAGAGCAATTTCTAAACAATGGAGCCGCATATTTTTGGTGCAAATTGATTTCGGTGTCACGCCTCTTTCAATTTGAAGGGGAGTGTTGAAATATCTCTTAGTAATAAGGTGTCCGAGCTAGGCATGTTCGCCATCCATGCTCTAGCTTGAGGGGGAGTGTTGGCATATGTAGATTAATTATGCAAAAGAGTCAGATTGTGTGGATCCCATAAATCAAGAGATTGACAAAATATTCAGCATATCACATAAATCATGGGATCAGATTTATACCCCATGATTTATGTGATATTATATCTCATGATTTATGTACTGCAGTAATTAGTTGGGTTGTAATCATTGTATAAATATGTGTAGTTGTGTAAGAATAGATATCAACTTATTCCGGAAATTTCATTCTCTCTTTTCTTCCTTTAGTTTCAACAGTATATAAAAGGAGTGCCAGTTAAGTATCAACGTGAAAGCAATAGATAATCACGAATTCACAAGTTGAGCCATCCTATATTTGCTCTAACAGGAAATCACGTGTTGGTATCAGAGAGTGAATTCTCTTCGAAGGATTAGAAAGCAAAAAAAATGGAGGTCATCTCTAACGAAGTAACACGACGCTTGTCAGGGGTTATTTTTAGATTGCTCCTCTCTAGGGGCAGTATGTACAGTCAAAGAAGCCCTAGTGCTTCCTGACAAGAGGGCTCTGTAATTCTGTCTAAGGCAGAAGTGGTATTTGGAACATTTTAAGCACATCTTTTTTCACTTTTGGAGGATGGTTTCAAGTGATTGTTCTTTTAGGTGCATGGCTAAGAAAGGATGTGGAGAAGAGAATGCTGTGGCAGTGGTTTTGAGGCTTTCAATGTCTTTTGTACTTTTTTTCTCTACTTTTTCTTTCTCTTCATCTCAGTTCTGTGTCAATATCCTATGTGGATTGGTTGCGCCCCGTTGTGCTCTATAGTTCTTATTCACTATGAAATATGAAAATGAAATCAAAACTAAACGAAAATAATAAAACTACTGTTGTAAGACTAAAAATGTAGCATCATCTGACATAATAGAATATTATACATCAAAGGAAAATGTTAGTGTGTCCTTAGAGCACATGTTAAATGATATAGTAATAGTAATAGTCCTGTATTCATTCAATTATTCAATCACCAATAAAGTTTTATTATGTCTTTTTAGATTTCTGTTTCCGATCAAAAAAGAAAAGAAAGAAAATTTTCTCTCTTCTCCTTTAGCGCTCTTCTTTTCTCTAGCTTCTACTGCGCATTAAAGACCACACATGACACAACTAGTAAGGTTTCGCATGAGTATCAGCGCCAGAATTGATACTTGGTAAGGTAAGACCTTGTTCTTTCTATTTACAAGCTCCTAACATGTACTCTTAGGGCACATGTTAACATGACCTTAAATAAATATATCTATTATTTTTTTTAAATTACAGTTCTAGTACATAAAGTCTAATATACTGTAGCCAACTTAATGTTACCGCATTCCAAACAAGGCAACCCATTTGTACCTAATTGTCAAGGGGGAAACAAGAATTAAAGAACCGTTACAAACCTGAGCAAAGCGTTGCTTGAAATAATCAAAAAGCATATGCGGCTTCTGGGATAATATTGCCAAAGGAATATCGTCTCCCATGCAAAATGTAGGTTCCTTTCCTTGTGAGGCCATGGTTTCAATAACCATCTGGACATCTTCACTCGAGTAGCCATAGGCCCTATTCTCATCAAAGAACAAGAATCAGATACAATTCGAGATGGTGAATACTGCAACAACGCAAGGAAAAAAAAATCTTTTGCCCCTAAATAGATTTTTAAAATGCAATTGATTTGAGCCTGGTAAATGCTAGGCATTTGGATACCCCCATCAAGTGAATCAAGCAAATAATGCCGTAAAACACAATTGATACAAAATACGAAATGTACTGGATTCAGTTCAGTGTGATTTTTGCATTTTATCATGATTAGCAATTGAACAAACAAATACCTTTCACGGTCATAAAAAGAGATTGGTAAATGTCAAAAATCATATTTATCTTATATTATTTTATTTATTAAAATATATTAGGCATCTTTTGTACATCCCAAAATTATAAGGGGTCTTTTAGATTTAGACTTAAATTAGAATCTTTTATTTTTTTTGGATTAGAAACGAGAACTTATATTGATAAGAAAAATCAATACAAGAAAGAAAGCAGTCAACAGGGGACAAGGAGACCACTGAAGACAGCATGACAAAAGCACAAAAAGAACATCAAATCATCAAGCCTCACAACATACTACTATTCCTTAAATTAGAATTTGATTATGTCCTTTTCTTGTCTTTTTATTTATTTTTGCTTCAACTCCGTAACCCTAATTTTTATCATAAATATAAGCTGTGGCCTCCGGTTGGAGTACGCCAAAGCCCAATAAAGTTTCCAACTTGGGGTTTTTGCTTCTTTTGTGCCCCCCATCCGGTTAAAGGTTTTTTCCCCCAGCTCCTTGTATTCTTCTATAGCATTGGACTTTGTCCAACCTTTGGCCTATCAGCTGCATCTAAAGCAAAGCTGCTGCTCCCCTTTCTTTTTTGTGCTATTCTTCGGCTTCTATCTTATTGGTGGTTTGTGGTGCTCTATCCAAATGCCTCTTCTCCTTTTGATCTCTTTGAGGCATTCCCGTAGTTTCCTTTTGATGGTATAAGGTCCTTTGGTGTTTCCAAGCGTTCCCCCGGCAGCGTTTTGTCAGACGTATTGGCCTGTTTGGTCTCGTTATTGACCTTATTTGGTGGATGTTGTTTCCACTTTTAGCGCATCTTGCCTTCTCTTTCTACAGAACTGAAGCATTTTTTTAGGGTTGGTGGTTAACGTGTGCCGTAAGGGCACAGATAAGTACCTAAATATAGAAAGAACAAAAGCCCAACATGCATTTAATGCTACATTGATTCTAATGCAAGACCTAATTATTTCCATTTATAGCATATTTAACATGTGCCCTTGGGGCACATGTTAACGCTACCCTTTTTTTAGATATGCACAGTTCAAGCACACATTTTTCGACAAAGGAGCAATTTATTTGATGACTCAAGGAGGGGTAATTTCTGAACAAGGGAGTGGCACGAAGCAAATTGATTTCGGTTTAACAACTCCTCCAATTTGAGGGGGAGTATTGGAAATCATATTTATCTTTTATTATTTTGTTTATTAAGTTATATTAGGTAGCTTTTCTACATCCCAAAATTATAAGGGATCTTTTAGATTTATACTTAAAATAAGATTTGATTATGTCCTTTTTTTGTCTTTTTATTTATTATTGCTTCAGCTCTATATCCCTAATTTTTGCAATAATATAGGTTGTGGCCTCCAGTTGGAGTACACCAAAACCCAATTACGTTTTTCAACTGTAAAAACTCCGTAATGGAAATTGATAGATTGTTTGGGTTTGGGTCTGCCCCTTATTTTTCCCTTCTTTGTTCTTGTCAAAGTCATTTTATTTTTGTATCTTCTTCCGGAGTTTTTCTATTTTGTGACCCTTCAATTGTACTCTTCTATTATGAATTTAATTGGCTCTAACAAGCCATTATGTCTTAACAAAACTCGCACATGCATATAAAATTAAAAAAAACAAATTAATGATGGTTGTTAGGAGGACGTTTACATGTGAATGTAACCCAAAAAAAACATGTACCAAAAAGGGCAGAAAAATCAGGACTCTTACTGCTGGCATCTTAATATTGCTTCATTTTCCATGATGGTTGTAGAGAGAAAGTTAGCCGGAGCCAAGGACCGCATGTTTTCATTCAACCACTTCCCATAAGGATTTGATAATGCAACTCGCTTCTTAACCTCGGTATTCTCATAAACCTGAGTTTGAATTCATGAGTTTCAAAAAATGCATATCCTCAAAATGATGTGCGCTCATGTGTACAAATCTAAACACTTGAGTAATGAGAAAATATGAAGAATTATATTATAGCATCCATATTCAGAGAAGCATGATATTACATCCCTGATGATGAAATGAGTTTTTAGCACGTTCAAGGGCATCCTCCGTTAATTAACAAAAGTTGACAGAAATGATTCAACAATGATGTTGCAAAGGGCCACATACTAATTATGAATACATATAGCCCCAGTAATTTTATTGAAGCACAAACTAGATTGTATAATTCAATTTCTTTACCAACCTGACCACTTTTTAGATCAGCCGTTATCATCATTCCTGGACCTAGACGGCCTTTCATTGTAACTTTTGACTCATCCATTGGTAGAACACCAACCTAGAGAAAAGTAAGATAAGCATATGATCAGTTTTCTTAAAGCACTAATAAAGCATATCAAGGTGATCATTTTCATAAAGAAAAACTTCATTTACAGACATCAACTCCTTCACTAAAGAACTGCGTATCAAGAAAGTGACTTTTAGATGTGGGACTTGTTAAATTGGAAGAAGCCACTCTGTGGTGTCCCAAACAAATAACTAGTATGTTGAGCCACATAACCAAACTGTGGTAGGTGAAGCATACTGTTTGCTAAGATTTAAGAAATTTACTGAATGGGGAACATAAGTAGTTTCAACACTGTTGAACCATTAAGAGCGTGTTTGATAAAAGTTGGAAAATTATTGAAAATACTATTCATCATAGTGAGAAATTGGAAAAATAGTTGAGTGATTTGGTGAGATGTCTATTATTTCTTTCGTTATTTTCATGGAATCATATTCTTTGGGGGATGGGTGAGAAAAAATTTCAACAAAAAAAGAGAAGAAAAGATGGATAACATCACCCTGAATCCACATTTCTTTTGATTAAAAAAGTTCGCAAAACAGTTAGTTTTGCGAGAAGTTGGAAAAAGAGAGTGAGTTGGTGATATGTCCTCCATCTTTTCCTCTTTTTATGGCAAAATTTTCTTACCCGTCCCCTAAATAATTTTATTCCATGGAAAACCAAAAAGGCAATAGAGCATCTCACCAAATCACTCATTTAATTTTCAACTTCTCATAAAAATTAGTCGTGTTCTCGAACATTTTCCAACTCTTTTAAAAGCTCCTGAAGCGATAAAAGAAAAGACAAACCTCAGATGCAACATAGACGACATTGTCTACTGTCCGCCAATATCTAGCAGGGCGAAGTCCATTTCGGTCAAGGCAAGCTCCAACTGTTTTCCCATCACTGTAATGCATGAATGCAAATGGTGAGAAATAGGAAAATGAACAACTACTACAGGACAAATTCGAAATATTAGGGAGGTGGATCCAACTGCTAATTAAGCTACCCAAAACAGGGATCGTATCAATATGCCATACACTCTAAAATACAGTACGATAGCGGTAGCCTTCTATAGATAACGTTGTTCAAATATTTGGTCCCCTAGATACTATTGTGATTGAAAATAAAGAATGACAATCCCTACAAAATATTGCACAAGTTTTCAGTTCACCTTGGATTTTATATATCATAAATTCAGTATTGTAATCAAAATAGCAGTTACCATGTTAAAGGGTATGTGGTTCAAAGCTTTTACCTGAATAAGAGCAAGGCAGGTCCGTCCCAAGCCTCCATTTGACCCTTGTAATAATCATAAAAGTCGACAGCCTAGAGACAAAAAAAACTATTTAGTCTCCGCTAGACTATAAATCAAGTTGGATAAGTGTATAATAAATAAACAGTGTTTGATTAGTTGAGCAGTAATAATGAAGTATGGAAACATACCCAATTTTAAACTAAGATGCATCATGGTGAATAGTAAGAACAAACGTACATTTTAGCAATGAGAAAGAAAATCTGGCAATACACTAACACAGAAGACATTTGCCGAAAGCACATTAATTTTGTTTTTTGATAAGAAAGCACATTAATGATGCTCCAACAGTTCTAATTGTGAATTGCTCGCATAAATACCTCAGGATATTTCATCATCAATGTTGGATGATTCTTGTATGCCTCGGGAACAAGAATCATTAGAGCTTCCTCAGCAGAGCGGCCACTTCTTAGTAACAACTTCACAGAAGAGAAGAAACTAATCAGACAGTCAAGAATGAATTTTAGTATTTTGTTAATTTAAAATAAAAATGAGCCATAAACTTTCAGGAAAGGCTTTAAAGTGGACAGGTTCAACGATAATAAACAAATAGAGTAATAGACACAAAAGATAAAGCACCACCACCACTCCCTGTAATTCCACAACAGAGAGGGCAAAAACTCCGAACCTGCCTACACCATTGTTGAACCATTTTGATTTGGCAAAAATTACAATATTTGAGGTCGAAAAAGCTTTTATAGTTCAGTAAAGCGGAACAATCATTTTATATGGTTTTTTTTTCTTTTCGTTTCGGTCTTTAAGATGTAGAACCCACCATTTCAGAATATTTTTTCAAAGCAAGATACTCATACTTTTGTCTTTACCATAAAGGTGGTGTTTGCCATTTTGGTTGTTGAGAAAGGTTGCTAATTTTTGAATATTTTTATTATTGAGGGGATCAAATTTGGTTATTGGCCAGGTAAATTTTGGTTATACTGTAGAGAGTTTTTTAGCACATTAACTTTAGTAATATCCAATTTTGATTAGACCATTGCATATGTCAAAGCATAGAATACAATGATCATATAGGCCAAGCCAAAAAAGTTTAAATACAATAACAATCCTTGATTGATTATATCACATCAATCAAGAACTTTTCAAATCTATACGTAACAGAGAAAAAACCAGACTAAAATCTTGCCAACAGTCCTGAACACCTCCCATCCCCGACTAAAAAAATCTTGCTAACAATCTTGACAGAGATGTTGCCATAGTTTAATCATTTAGTACTTGTTAACTAAAAATTAGGATCATGGAAGCTACAGAACACTATACTTTTTTTAACTTAGATTCAATTTGATTACTTCACTTGAACATGCGATAGTCATCCAAATGCTATATTGTTAAACGCACAAGTATAGTTTCTGCTACATCATATACTTATATATAAAGACTTCTAGTGAAAGTAAACATGACAGTAGCACAATGAATCATGAACTCCTTCGAATATATAAATTTTACTTCACTCTATAGTTGATTAACTGTTTATATAATTTTATTTTACTTTTACTTTTTCTTTCATTCTAGCCAAAGAGATACAAATTCCTAGCTCAGCCCTAGTGGGTATCTAGTGCCCACTTCAAAATATGCAAGTATGAAAACTGAAATGGAATTTAACTAGGATCTGGTCAATATTTCTTATTATTCTTTAAATACAAGCAAAATTCTTGAGAGCAATATGATAGAAAAAACTATAAATCATGTGAAAAGCAAAAAATAGGAAGCGATGTCACATACTTCCGCCGCACTATCAAGATTTGCAGAGTCTGATGCTTTTGAGTTTCCAAAAGGGCGAATTTCATTTTCCCTACCCTGCCAAACAGGAGACTTCAATGAGGTCTCTCGAGATTGCATCCAGTTCAAGTTACCCTGCATAATGATATCATCATCAATACAAAAACATTAAAGAAGCAATCTATTTATGCAATCGAATTTGTACAGCTATAAAACTAACCTGTATAGTATTGATTTCTCCATTATGACCAAGTAACCTCATTGGTTGAGCAAGTGGCCACCTGGGACTAGTATTTGTGCTGTACCTCCGGTGGTAAATAGCAAAAGGGGATTTATAAATCTCACTCCGGAGATCATAATAAAATCTTCCAAGTACCTCTGAACGAAGCATTCCCTTGTACACGATAGTTTGGTTGGACAATGAACAAAAGTAAAGTTCATTTCCCCAACTCTTCGAGTTTGCTGCTTTTTCAATCAATTTTCGACAGACATACAGTTCTCTTTCAATATCATCAATATTTTCTTCTTTAACCATTCTAACAAAAACCTGCTGTATGTTGGGCATGGTTTCCTTTGCATAGTAACCAACTATGGAAGTATCTACAGGAACAGGCCTCCATGCAAGCACCTCAAGACCCTCTTGCTTGAAGATATTTTCAATAACTACACGCGTAACAATCAGACGTTTAGGGGACAGATTACACAATCGAAAGATTAAACAATCACACCACTACTGCTTAAATTCTCCCCCTCCCAATCAAAGAGTTCACTTACCCTTTTGGGACGTCTAAAATTAAGTGTCACGTTTTCAAAATCAATGTACCAATTTTCCTCTTGATCATTGATTATGTTTTTTTTTTATCAGAAACAAAACCACTTTATTGATAACTAGATGAAACAAGATACAAGAAAGTGGATGGTGGACCAGAAGTTCACCCGAACAAAACAGGAAAATAAACAGACCAAACAAAAAGAAAACCATGTCCAAACTCCAAAGAAACAACCGCAAGAAAACATTAAAATAAACTATCTAATTGCAGCCTCCCAATTGTTGTTGATGACTGAAATGGACAAATCCCCAAAGCGTTTAGAAGAGAATGCCCACAATGAAGCTGAGAACTTAATTTTGCTCCAGATATCCGATTCATCCAAACTATGGTCTTCAAAAATCCTAGCATTCCTTTCTAACCAAATATGCCATGCTACCGCCATACAACAACATCTCCACAACAATTTCGCCCTTGTCTTGTTGCCCCTCACGCACCAATCGATACATAAAAAATCATACCAAGATTTAGGGCAAGCACCCACCACATCCATCTCCCCTCGAACTTTTGCCCATATATATTGAGCAAATTTGCAATGCAAAAGTAGGTGGTCATTGGTTTCAAAGTCATTTTTACAAAGGATGCACCACGAAGGTGACGCGGCTAGATATGGTCTCTTTTTTTGGAACAAATCACAAGTGTTAACTCTATTCCAAGCGGCTAACCATGCAAAAAATTTCACTTTAGGAGGGACTCCAACTTTCCAAATCACCTTGTGTGACATTAGGGGTGTCTATCAGCACATCAAAAAAAGATTTACAAGAGAAGAAACCCGATTTATCCCCTACCCAAATTCTTTTATTTAGTGTTTTCTTAAAAAGTGTGAAAGCCGTATAGCAACTCTTAGTTTGGAACAAAGGAAGAGTAATTCAGAGCACTAAACAATAGTCAGTAGATGAGAATTTAAGCATTCAGATAACCAGAAACATTTACTAATAGTCTAATACAGAGCTGCAAACAGGGGCAGACTCCTGCAAACCCACGAATAAGCATACTGCAGATACATTAACGAATATATATTTAAAAGCTATAGGTCTACAACACAATACCTTATAACCCATTGGTTTATAAGCATGCCACTATGACGAAATTGTTTAATACCTACATTCCTATCCTCTGTTAACCAAATCATTCATTATCTAAACCAAGCTTCTAATAGCATTTGCCAAATCGTCAAAGATGAGCAAGTATGATTTGATTTCAATCCATCATTTACAGCACCTTTCTATAGACGGCTCTAGCATCTAATAGTTGGTTATTTAACTTCAGTAGCAAGTTTGTCTATACTCTCACTGTGAAGAATGGACACAGACAAGAACCTGAAATTGAAATTTCTTAAAACTTGAAATGAAAATGAAAAATCATGAGAATCTAATATATATTTGTGTAGTACTCCGCAACAGTCCACTTTTTTCATTCTTATCTTGATAATCAACACAGAGCCCATTTCTATCGAAAAACATAAAACATGAGAGACTAGTTAATTTATATTTCATTCCTTCGGTTCCAATTTTTTCTATTTTTTTCATGTTTTTTATGTACAACAGAAAAACACTAGAAAAACAACAAGATTACAAATGCAAAGAAGAAAGTCTCGGAGTTTCCCTTAGCAAAGAATTCTTTCTATTTCATTCCTTACTAAATTCCTGTGTGACACTGGTCTATTTATTTTACTAGTTCCGTCTTATAAAACTTTCCAATCCTGCATGTTGAGCAACCCATACTCATAAAGCCTCTACTTGCATTATCAAATCCATGAAATGCTCTAAAGCAAAGATACTTCATATGGGGTCGTTGTATCCAATACGCAAGGCCGGCCCTTGGGCTGTGTGGGGTGGCAACCGCACAGGGCCTAAATAGTGACCAGCCTTTATAAAACTAGGGACCCAAGTTCCAGCATTTACCTTTATTTGTTGACAATGAAAGGGCCCAAATTTAAAGCTAGAATTATATTGGCCCAACTAATAATAGATGTGAAGTTCTACATCAGCCAAGCTTTCATTTCTATGTCTATTTTTTTTATTTTTTTTTATCTTTCCAAGATAACTATAACATTTCCCTAGTCCACTATTGATTGACTCCCTTACGCCTCTCCCACTTTCTCTCTCTCTCCAACTGCTGTTGAATACCCATTAATTCTTTTTTTTTTAAGAAAAAAAATAATTTATTCTTTATCTATCTTCTTTCTTTTAGGTTTATTCTATTTTTTATTTTTTTGTGTTACAATTTTTTGATCTTTAAAAAAAAGTGATGTAAATTTTTTTGACATAATTATTTACATGATTAAGTAAAAAGGGACCTTATTTTAAATTTTCGCGCAAGGCCCTCCAAATCATAGGACCGGCCCTGCTAATACGTATCATGCATTGATACTTGCTTGATACATACAGGATACATATTAGAATTTCTTGCATTTTTTTCTCCAGATACTTATTGGATACGGCAAGGATAAGACATGCAAACATGATACTATTTTGTATAAGTGAAAAACAGAGGCTACTTTCATTATATTAATCAAAAATTTAAATAAGTGTAATCTCCATAAATAAATAAATATAATGAAAGGCTACTTTCATTATATTGAAAATCCAAGTGAAGGGAAAAGCTATTAAATACCTTCGAAATAGTTATTCAAATCAATACTCTCACTTATTTTGATGTTGATAGTCATGAGTATTTTTTTGGGTGATCTGATGTATGACATTACTTGTTATCTTTTGAGATGATGGGGTAGACATGAAATGTGAGATGATATTTCTTTTGACAGGGTTTGTGAAATATTTGGAGGTTGGAGTTAAATGATGCTAAATAGCTATTTCATGTTTTATGTAATTGATTAGTTAGAATTTCTTAGATTCACGTCTTCACGAATATTGACAGTAGTATTCATAAACTTTGTAAAACTACTAACTTCTGTATATAAGAATATATTATTTATTAATTTTTTAAGCAAATCACAGCCGTATCGTATCCTAGTTCTTTTATATTTTTGTATCCACGTGTCCATGTTGTATCATATCGGATACTCGTATCCATATCGGTGCTTCCTAGACAAAATGATTACTTATTTGGCAAAGCACGTAGCTACTGTAAGATCATATTCTAATTCAAAATTTAGGAACATCTCAACTCCATCTTCCATTCTTCATTAACTATATTTCCCTACTTTCTATATAACACTCTTATAAATGTCTCAAATTGACATTTGGCTTTAATCAAGTGATAATAGGAAAACAAGATCAACTAACAATCCCTTAGCTTGCAACCATATGTTCCTCAAATTGACATTGAGCTTTCCCCATATTAAATAATCTCCTAAAACAAGATCTATTATCAAATCAGTAGCGACCCTAGTGTTGTTGGCGGGCTGTTGTATGTGCCTGAATTGGCTATTGGAACAAGTTGCACACTATGGATATTTGTCCCAAATCACTTGAGGAGGTAAACTGATGTGATATATATGTGTGGTCACTAATCCTTTCTAATAAGAGGCCTTTTGGGGATAAAAGCAAAATCGTATGAGCTCAAGCCCAAAGTGGACAATATATTAATGGATCGAACTGGGACATGACAAAATAGTATCAGAGGGGAAACCCAGCCGAAAATGTGTCAACGAGAGCGATGGCCCTAGTGTTGTAGATAGGCCGTTGAATGTGCCTGGATTAGCTATTGGCTGCAACAGGTGCTGGCAGGCTACACATTATGGGTGTTCGTCCCACATCGCCTGGGAGATGTACATTGATGTGCTATATATGAATTCACTATTCCTTCCTAGTAAGAGGCCTTTTGGGGATAAAAGCAAAACTATGCCAGCTCACGCCCAAAGCGGACAATATCTTACTGGGTCAGACCCTAACAAGACACAATCTTAACATTTTAATTGTACATGAATTAGATATTCTATTTGTGCATCAAAGAGCTATAAAGGCTGACCTGTTTTGGCTTCATTCATAAGGTCAACATCCTTGGGAAGAAAAACCATACCAACACCTGAATGCAAGTTATCAAAGGAAGCAATTCCATTTTTGTTGGCCCAATCATTGAAAAGATCCCAGGGTATCGAAGTCATCAATCCTGCACCGTCACCAGAGTCATTATCCGCTCCACAGCCCCCACGATGTTCCATACAGCCAAGAGCAGTAAGAGCATCCTTAATAATCTCATGTGATGCTTTATTTTCCAAATTGGCAATAAATCCAACCCCACATGCCCCTCTTTCTGACAATATATCACCCAAGTTTGCAACCTGGATAACAAGTAATCTCAAATCACAACTGTCGATAGAAACACATGGAACTTAAAGATTCTATTTGTAAGAGCCACGTGATTGAACTAAAACAAGTGGATGGTATCAGTCTACAACACTTGCCCCTTTACCATAACATTCAAAAAAAAAGGTGAAAGAGAGAGACACACAAAAAAAATGATGATGATGATGATAAACAACAGTAGCCACACTATTACATAATAAAACGCAAGAGTCTTTCATCACATAAAGGGCTGTTTTCATTGCAATCATCCAGCTTCAAACATCTAAATCAAATGAGTTCTTAAATCTGCCTTTGTCTATGTATTTAGTGTAACATAAATGGTTTTGATGACGCTTCAAAAATTTAGTTGACTAGGATATATGTTTCCTTATTTCCTTTTGGATCTTCTTGTAAGATTACGGGGCGGACCTTTGTAGACCCTAAAATCTTTTTTCTTGTCTTATTGGAGCACTCTTCCTCCGGTATCCGAGTTAGAGAGATTAAAAAGAAAAAAGAAAAAAAGTTCTCAATCTGCACAAAATAAAAACCAAAAGTATATAGAGATATCTGTAGCCAAATATATTTCTTGTATATGAATACAGAGATATTGCCAAATAAATATTGTATATGTAACTGGTGTTTGCATTATCTAAGTTGACAACAAGGCACAAACCACAAGGGGTGTGCCATAGACCCAAGGTGTGCACCGGACATCAGTCATAGACGAGAGTGCATGAAGCAAATTTGCGATCATGGCATCAACAAGGCCATTGGCTAGAATATACCATGTTCAATTCAACATAACTGCCCTGCCCACCCCTTACCAACTAGAAGCTACTAAAATCAAATAGATAAATTCAAATACGGCCTCCACTTTGTTTGAAAACCCATTAAAAAAAATGTATTGCATACTGATTGGTGTACCATTGCTTCAGGTATTAGTTGTCTAGTTAAACATTTTCACATGTAAATATATAGACACAATTAACTGATGTCAACACGTATAGATTATAGAACCATATGGTGAAGAAAAAGTAGCTTCATGTGAAACTTCATTTTCAGACAAGCAAATTAGATTAGAAATGAACTAAACGCACTTAGAGACTCGTTATTCTAAACGCGCTCAGAGAAAAGTTACACTTGTTGAGAATAACGAATCCTTCCAAAAAAAGGCTACTGCCTACAGTGTCATCAATTGTCCAAAAGTGTTCTCCCTCATAAAGTATTTGGCATAGAGTACCAAAGCAAGACCATGAAAAAATTCCCTCAAAAGATGGGAACAAAGTTCTTGTCCAAAGACCTCAAATAATAACAGACATACAAGAGCTTCAGAGCGTCCTCCCTTTCAGAGAGTCTTCTCACCTCACCCACTACCACAGTACAAGGATTTATGTGATAACAATCCTGCATGGTGGAGGTGTATCCCAGTACTCCCCTAAGGGTCTTAGGCCACAAAAACGTATGCAAAAAATGCAAAGAGCAAAGATAATACAAAAACAAGTGAACATGCGTCTCAATGGACTTCGAACACATATATAAATGTCAGGAGACAAAGCCTTGAGACATGGGTTCATCTACTTATTGGCCCAATCAACCCCTAGAAAAGCTTATATGGATGCTCTTATGCCCAATGCTTCCACTCCCTTTGAGATTCTGTATCCATATTCAATTTCTAGTGTTACTAGTGGATTGAGGTGGAAGAAAATGGTTTCACAAAACCATATTACGCTTTGGTGCAAAATTTTAATGCATGTCATATGAGATTTAACGGATTTAACATCTCATTTTACTTTAGAGAGCCGGTTATTAGCCAAAAGGAACAAAAGTTACTTTTATTTCCAGTTTCCAATAAATTTTATTTTCTTATAAGCCCTATTTACGCTTTTTCATCTCTCCCACTTACACTAAATTAAACAAACAGGAACATTAGCTTGCTTTTCCCCTCCCATCAGCACATTGAGTAACGACTCCTTGTTCCACATGCACTAGAAAACGCATTGCGACAAGGCCAACTTCCTTTGGGCTAGTAAACAACCAATTCAAAGAGCACAATTGACTTCGCAGCAGCGTTTGACTGGAGCAAGACATCCTGCTCCGATGTAACTCAAAACCATGCAAGTAAAGTTTACTTGGACAGGCCCAACGGAGTTAAATTCAGCCAATTTCCTAGAGAACCATTTCAATGCCCTCCCCCCACACATAAATCTAGTTTTATGAGCCCCAAATAAGGACTCACCAAAACCTTGGGCACAAAATTCCATCACTTTTTCCTCCGAAATTTATCCTCAAAATATTCCCATTCCCTATTGCACTAATTTTGCATTCCGTCAATATTCAAAAACCAATCAACGGAAAGCAAACTCACATAAAACCCCATAATACATAAACATCAAACACTTTATTAAACACAAAACTTCGGATTATCACACAAGTTGAAACAAAATTATCAAGTGGAGATTAATCCCTTGAGCCTCTGCTATTCAACCAATAACAATTTGCATCAAGTTTTGCAATGAGTTGAGGAAATACAAGAGTGTTTCTTATCGTGAGTTGTGCTATCTTGATAATGTTCCATGAGTTTTGGTAGGTTTCTCATGTTTTTATAATATATATATATATATAGATATATTAATTCCATCGGCATGAATCGAACCTGAACCCCCCAAATACTTACTCCTTATTCCTTATGCCGGTCAGCACTATCACTGCGTTATTAGGTCGATTATGTTTTAAAAGAAAAAAATAAACTTTTAGTTTTAGACATCAAAAATAAACAAACAGCGAAACTTAATTTGGAACGTAGTGAGTAAAAAAGTTATAAAAGTAATCTAAAGCATATTCCAAAAGGAAAGATAAAATAAAAGTTTCAACTACTTCCCGTGAATATTTAAATTCAAGGAAAAATTTCAATATAACAAAAGCAAAACCTTGGGTTTGGATTCCTCAGACTTCATCGATTTCGTGCCGACGAGTTCCTGATCGAAAACAGCTTTTATTGTTGACCATTTCTTCGAGGAGGCTCCGATTCTTCTGCGAGTACGCTTCGATTGACTACAGAGACCTACGAAATCGACAAACACGAACCTGTTGCCGGTGGAAAACACCGAAGAAGTGTGGTTACGAGAGTGGACATTGGAGAGTAATACTTGAGGAATGTGAGGTACTGATTGTACCGACATGGTTGACTAACGCAGAAGAATAAACTCGATTGTTTGTGTATAATATTATGTAGAAGACGATACCATAGATATGTACATGTAGAGAGAGAGAGAGAGTGTGTGTTTTAGAGAGATAGAGATTAGAGAATGGGGAGAGTTCGTGTGGCGAAGGAAATGGATGCGAGGATAAAAAGGAAGAGAGGTTCGGAACCACCCGCCTCCTCTGGCCTCTACTTCTTCAAACTTTCGCTGCTTTGCTGATGTATACTACCACTCGTATCATGTTAGGTACTCGGTACTAGTATTATATAGCATTGGCAGGATCAGGTGCGCACGCGTATATACGGACCGAATTTTTGTACGTTGATATTATATGTTATCAAAAATATTTAAATATTTATTTGATAAAATATTGTATTAAATAAAGATTAATCTGTATGAAAAATAGACCGTATAATATAATCCACAAATTGTAATAGCTTGTGCCTTTAAAAATCGCTAGGCTTTCTTAGTGCAATAAAAGATTAATTAATAATTAGTTGAAAATTAATTTGACAAATAATTTTAATATTTTCAATTATTAAAAATAACATAATAACCTATCATAAATAAAATCTAATTTTAGTTTTAAAAATGACAATGAAAACTTGTTAAATAAATACTCTCATAATATAAATATAAAAAATGGTGCTCTTTTAAAAAAAAAAAAAAGAGCTAAAGACTCTACTATTTTTGTCTAATCATCATCTTGTAAGATTAGGTGATCATTTAACTAGGCTAATCAGTAGACTACCGTCTAATGCCTAAGCGGACATTAGGCAGAAATTTTAAAAACACTGATAGTAATATTTATATTTTTCAAATCACACATGTATAGGTGATATGTGGGTATGATTTTTGGGAAAAGATTTAATAAAAATAAAACATATCTTTGGTCATTTCCGACATAAATACTAAAATGTTAAGATAAAAGGTTAACTTTACTTTATTATATTTATAAAATCCAGAGCATTTAAGAATTAAATATAAGTCAGACGACATACATAATATAATCCAATAGTTAAGTTAAACAATATATATAGGGTGTTCTTAAATACACCTACATAATTCGTTTTCTCACTCTATCAAAAGTTAATGTTACGTTAATCTTAACTTAAAATATAGTATAAACCCTTTCTTCTCACCCCGTTTTCTATACTTTGAAAAAATTGTAACTAATTTGTCTTCTCACCCACTTAAAATTTTAAAAATTAATGAAAAAATTCATTTTTTTCCAACAAACAATCATCTACTAATTTCATTTAATTACATATATCTCATAAATGTAACCTTGTAATAAATATTCTCATACTTTTATATTAAGTGCTAGATTTTTATTTTTATTTATTCCGGCACGATAACATTTTCAATGATATTTTTCTTAATTTCTTCAATCTTTTTATTTGTGCAAGCATGTAATGCTCAATAAAATTCACGTTAAGTTATCCAATATCAAAGTTAAAAAATGTTTGTCTTAATATGTCATAATATATATATATATATATAATATGTATTGTATGTTTTGCTTTTATTATTTCAATATTTAAATTCTTAAAATTACTCGTAAAAATTATTAAAAAATGAAATAGTTTGGCGAGAAATCTCTATCCTTTTAATATTTTGCAAAGAAATCATTGTCTTGAGTTTTCAAAAAATTAAACATCTTAGAAATCAAAAGTAACAAAATATTTTAATAAATGATTTGTTTTTATAAAAACTATTTTATTTTTCCAATTCATTTTTTGCCTTTTTACAAAAGATAACATTTTTTAAAAAGAAATACGAAAATATTTTTAAGTCATTAAAAAATCATTTAAGAACACTCGGGGTGAGAAGAAGTATTTTGTGGATACATTTAAGAATACTTAGAAAAATTCATCACTATTCACTTTTTTTTCCGCGAGTTTTTTTTTCTCTGTCATCTTTCTTCTAATTTTTGATAAAAATAAAATTGATCTTTTAATATCTTTGATGCAGTGAATTAAGACATATTTATATAGTATATGACTTAATTAATTAGTTAACTTTAACGGTTCCTCCAAGCCTTTACAATCTAACCTAACTTATTACTCTATATCGCTCACATGTATGTTTTAAAGAGAAGCAGAGAGAGAGAGATAGCTTACGTAAGTATATATAAAAAAAGTTAATAAAGAAAAAATAGCCTAAAGGCTTTTCTGGACTTTTCTTTAATTATATATGGATCATCTTATGATCTTTTAATATTTTTGATGTAGTGAATTAAAACTTATATTTACTTATTTGATAAAAATAAAAATTGTAGACAAATTTAAAATATGAATAATAACTAGTTAAGAGCAATGCATAATAAAAGATTATATGAAATATCATATAATTGTTAAAATTGTATTTATCATAATTAATATTTTGTATTTTCAAATGTACTATTCAGACAAATTTTTTAATGAAATTTATAAAGGACAATGTCATTTTTGTTGATTATGTCTCATATTAATGAAAAAATTAATATTATTTAATATTTTTACTTTTAGTGACAAAACTTTATCGTCTATACATTGTTTTAGTAAACTCACCCCACTACTGGGGTAAAGTGTAAGATTTTTTAAATATTTGATGGGGGTGAGAAGAAAGTATTCTCACACTGGAATGAGAAAATTGATTTTGTGGGTGTATTTAATAACACCATATATATAATATCGTCTATGTTGTCCCAATAGTTAAGGAAACATTAATCAATCAGATGAGATCATTCCAAAAATAAATCAAACAAATTAGAAGAAAGCAAGGAGGTAGAGAGTGAAAATAAAAGTAAAACCCCACTTGGATTAAAATAGTTGGATGAGCAAAGAGCTGACTTAACTTGATACATACTAATTAGACAATATATTAACGAGTTGATATATTGTATATCTTCTAATAAAATTATTTGTCGGAAGATAAATTTATTTTTACTTCAATTTTTTTTACTTGATCTTACTTTTAACACACTCGCTCGAACACATTTTAAATTAAATCTATCTTTTTAGCGTATGCACCGGAAATGAATGGTTAACAATGAAAGCATATTGCTCAAGGGCAAGGGTATAAATGTATAATTCAGGAAAATGCATTTTAAAATATGACACAAATTCACCTGTAGGTTGAAATATCTCTATCTTTATCATATAGTATAAAAATAGACAATTATTTATGCATCTCTTTATAATATAGCATAGGTTATCTACTATTCATACGATGTATTTATATATGTATCAATTTAATGATAAAATTAAGAATTTAAATAATGTATTCTATCACTTCTATAAAAAAGTTTTATGCAAAAAATTGCATTAGTATCTGACACATTATTCTAACCCTTAAGTTAATCGTTTAAGTTAAGAACAATGCTAAACATGCTAAAAAAATTATACAAACCAGTTAACAACCCATGCAATGTTTAATAAATATACAATTTCAGTACTGTTGGTCTTAATAGCTTTGTCAAATAATTGGCTAAAATATGTTGCGTACGGAGAATAATATATATATTGCCTCAGTTTAATATTAATTTTGTAATTTTTACTTTGTTATTTTCAAGAATACATTAATTTCAATCTAATTAATGGTTGAGAATATAACTCATTTAATATGGCAAACTAAAAATAAGACTATTAATTTTTAACATATTTTTTAAAAAATATAATATTATAATTGATGCTACTTCCAATTATAATAATAATTATTATTTTATTATGCATTAAGAATATAAAAAATTAATTAATAAGTAATTAATGTTACTACAATTAAGAATGTAAGAAAAATAATTAATGAGTAATTAATGTATCTACTTCCTCCATAATACTATATAGTATATATACAAATATTTTATACAAACAATCATAGTATCAACATATAAAAAGGAAGCTACTCACCACGTCAAATATTTACCCCTCTAATTCATTGTTAAGTAGTGCCACATCAATTTATGCGAAAGTTTAATATACTCATAATTTTCTTTTAATGCATAAATTAGTTAATTGAGCATTCATTAATTTGCAATTTACGTATAACAGATTCAAATACAAAATCTCCTACTAAATAAATCAATCCCGCATAAATTTTTATCATAAATTTTTAGATAACAGAATTGAGCATGTCATTAACCCAAAGAAATTTGCAATTTAAAAGAATTTACGTATAACAGATTCAAATACAAAATCTCCTACTAAATAAATCAATCCCGCATAAATTTAAAGGTAAACAAGCCATACGGCCAGATTTATGTATTACTATTTTATTGGAATACAAGGCAATTTATCTTGTCGTATGATAATGACATTTGTGTTCAATTTTCAACATCCAATAGCTTAAATGCGTTTTGGCACATTTAAAGGCTACAACAGATCCATCTCGATTCTTGACTATCTCTTGAAGCTAAAAGACCCCCATACACCAGCAGACAAAGTCAATCTCAAAAGACACCTCGCTACATTTAAAAATTCAATCAACACATACTTGGATAGTGATTTGGCAGAAAAATATATTAATATTAAATGTGAATAGTGTCATAGATGGTAAGTTTACTTTTTAATATATTGTCAATTAATGATAGATAAATATTAAATGTAAACAATATAAAAAATAGTAAAATTAGTAGCATTTTTCTTATGATTCAAAAATGAATTTAATATGTATTAGTAGAATTTTTTTTCCAAATTAAATTAGTTTACTTTTTTAATTGTAAAATTATTTATTTTTTACTTTATGTTTCAAAAAAAATATTACAAGAAAAAATAAAAAAAAATATTCTCCTTAAATGATTTTAATTTATTATTAAATTATTTTTCAATAACTTAAAATATTATTATAATACAACCGGTTGATATATGGATAGATTTTTTTTAAATCTCTTTGAAGGGGCATCTCTTACAATTTTATTACTAAACAAACTTATAAATTTATCTAGATGGACTTGAATTAATTAATACATTTTTTTTTACCATCTTAACCCAATTTGACTACAATAATTTTTATTTGAATACAATTATAATATCATATAATTATAACGTGTCGGTTGAGTTGGGTTGGACAAATCATGTTCGTGGAGAATGTAGGTTCTGGAAGTTCAAACCGAGTACAAATTCGCATAAATTTAACCTGCTTGACCAAACCCGACCTAAATATAATAATTTTTCACTAATTATATTTATAATATCTTATAAATACAACACAAAGGGATAGGTAAGATTAAGTATGAGCTTATGTATATTGAAACGAAACGTGTTCAAGTTTATCACAACAAAATATGTATTATTTGGGTCAAGTTATTTTTAACCAAGTGCTTATATTGATTTTTGGTACAGATATTCAACAGTATAATTAGATATCTATAGGTTTTAGGTATGTGTTCCATAACAAAAACCCAGTAATTAAGTTCAAGTCGATAGTGTTGTACACACATGCGTGTCTAGATGGATTTAGATTAATTGAGGCAATTGTTAGGTTTATTTTTATTTTTTAAAATTATTAGATTAACCCATTTTATCATTTTCACCCGATTTAAATACAATAATTTTTCTTCAAATACAATTGTCATACCCTACAATTAAGACGTTTCGGGTGGTTTGAGGCAAGAGATATCGAGTTTAAGCCTATCTACACAATAAATGATGGGATTCAAGTTTTCAAAACTAACTATGCTCATATTGAGTCGAATTATTTCCAATCAGCAACTCATGAAATTGAATTTCACTATAAATATCATATGGATTAGAATCTCTCTAATAAGTTGGGTTTGGGATAAGTTTTTTTGAGATTGAGGTAAATATAAGTTCCACAACAAAGATTTTGCAAAAGTTCGGGTCAAGTTCAAATTCGCATAAATTTAACCCATTTGACCCAACTCAACTTTAATATAACAATTTATCTTTGAATAACCCTTTAGTATCTTATGCATATTGAGACGGGGAGGGTTCAATTTTTTCGAAACAAAACATGTACCGAGTGGTTAAGTTCTATGTAACTTGGTGCTTATATCAAATTTTAATATATATTAAACAGCTTAAGATATCTCTCTTATGAGTTAGATTTGGGATGGTTATTAAATATGAGTTTCACAACGAAAACACAGTACAAGTTCAAGTCAATAGTGCCGAATGAACAAGCATATAATATTAATTAACTATCTTAATTAATATTGGAAATATATTAACTATGAATAATTTTGAATTTGAAATGTTTACATTCCTATAATTCCAAAAACATAGATTAAATGTTAAATACAAGTATAAAAAATATTTTTGTGAATTAATTTTTGTTATAAAATAAGTTATAAAAAAAGTTGTAATAGAAAACCTATAGAAATTGATTTTTTCCAATTATTATTTAGACAGACTTAAGTTAATGGAGAACTCTAATATTTGTTTATTATTTATAAAGCTTATTTGATTAACCTGTTTCGATTTTGACCCGAATATAACAATTTTTCGTTAAATACACTTGTAATATCGTAGAATTACAATATAATGTCTCGGTTTGGTTTCGCAAGACATTTTAAATTTGAGTTTATGCAGATTGAGTTTAAGATTATGCATATTGTAAAAGGCGCGAGTTCAAATTTTTGAAAACGTGACATAAACCAATTGAGTTAACCTTTTTTTCTAAGTTTCCCCTCGTGCATATTAAATTTCATTATAGATTTCCTATGGTTTAGAATAATAAGTTAGGGTTGAGACAAGTTTTTTTTTAAGAACGATATAGATATCCATTCAAAAATAAAAACCCAGCACAAGATTGGGTTTGCGTAATTTTAATCCATTTGATTTGATCCGATCTGGATATAATATTTTTTGTTTAAATACACTTATAATAGTAAATAATTACAACGCATCGGATTGGCAGGCTAAATTTGGAGTTATGGTTATAGAAACGGTGTATATTCATGTTTTTCAAAACAAAACCAATACTTATTGGGTTGAGTTATTTCTAACTGGGTGCTTATATTTAATTTTACAATAAATATTTAACAGCCTAAAATATCTTTCTAACAAGTCAAGTGTGAAATGGGTGCTTGGGTATTGGTTCCACGACAAAACCCAATGCGTGCTCGAGTCGATAGTGCCATTGGCATGAGCATATCTAGTATATTAATAAAATACAAGAAAACTGTTAAATTTGTTTAACTACATAAATGGTGGTTAAGATTGGTCGTGAGCTTTTGAACAAACAGGCTAATAGGTGTTGTGGCACACTGATAATTTAAAGTATAATTATGCCTACATATATATTTCATTAGATTTGGAAGTGTTTCAAAAATATCCAACTTCTAATTTATTTTCATATTTATCAATTAACTATCCACCAAAAAAGAAACTATACTAATAATGGACGAATATTAAATTTGAGAATTGGAGCAAGAGGCCAACAAGTGTTTGGTGGAATTGTTCTCTAGAAGTCCTCTCAGTACTGGAGGAGAAATGTCGACGATCAGAGGTGGAGATTTAGGGTTGGACGGTGGTGGGGCAAAACGAGGGCGAGAGAGAACGTGGAAGTTTGTCATACTTGAGGCTAAGGTACTACTAACCTTTGTTCAGATTAAGAGAAAGGACAAGAGGGAAAAAGAAATGAAAATCAGTTAAAAGAGCAAAATAGGAAAATCACTGAACCAACTGTTTACTTTTCTTTTTTTTCAATAATATTGCATACCCATCACTTAATTATACCGCGTGCATATTCTAGTAATATATTCTTGTTATTGAGTGTTTGGGTTTATTTCAATAGTAAATAACTCTCACACCAACTTTTTTCTTCTCTCTCTAGCTAGGTACACATATATTTAGGCATGTTTAATTTTTCAAAATGATCTTTTAAAACATTTAAAAATAAGTTATACTTTAATAACTTTTAGACTACGTTTAATAATAAGATAAAAAATAATAATTAATTTATGTGAAATGTTGAAAAATAATTATATTATGATACGAGATATATGTTCTCTAACTCTTCTTCTTGTTATTTATTTTTTTGTTGAAAAAAATTCTTTAGGTGTATACCATTCCTTACTTGAGCATCAAAGACCTCCCCATGTACGTGTTCTCTCTTTAGGTGTATATATTTCATATGAACCTTTGCTTAATTGATGCTTAAGAAATGTAATATACCCTTCCCCAATGGCAAGCCTCGTATAGTTCGAATCCCATATATATGATATGAATGAACTATATATATAAAATCTCCTTTTCTTTTTTGCCTTTCAACCTCTCTCTAGCTCTCTCTCAAACAAGCAAAAGATGGGCCAAACTCTCCAGAAACTAGGTCTCTCTCTCTCTCTCTCTCTCTCACACACACACACACACACACACACACCCCTATCTGCACATACATTTTTAATTTACGCATATTTAGATTTATTAGGCGTTTTTGTTGTCCCTATGATCAAAATGCACTACTATACAATGTTCTTCTTATTTGACCCTTTTGGATTAGGCCATACTTTTTGATCAAATTCTTGAGACCATCAAAAATGCAGCGGAACATCGATCATCAAGTATTAATGTTGTCATCGACGAGAAAGAAATTATCATCTCTATAATAAGAACGATTTAAGTATATTGTAAACATAAATTTAGTATTAAATATTTTCTCATGTTAAAATATTTTTGATACCATGTCAAACTAGCTAGGCTAACGTCCTCGTTTCTTCATTTTTAATAAAATTCACTGTTAGTTCTTCTTGTCGTTTTTTGTCATGTTTCGTTTTGAAACAACTAACAATATATTATTTACAATTTTATTCATATCCTTAGTTTTGCTTTTTACTAGTTAACAACAAACTTCTCATACTTTTAGTCCCTAATTTTTAGAAGGTGTATGTAAGTTTGAGCATTTTTAATTTAAACTTTTATTTATGAAGTTGATTTTGAATCACGTCCTTAAAGTTTGTTGCCGTTTTTATTTTAGTTCAAAATCTTAACCCGCAGTTAGATTTTTGGATGAAAAATTCCACATGTCGCTTTGATGTTCAAGCGACATTAGCTACACATGATATATTCCGTCCAAAAAACAAGCGGCACTTTAGATTTTAGACTAAAGTAAAAATATGATCAAACTTTACGAATAAACGTAACACAAAATAAACTTCATGAATAAAAGTAAAAATCCAATCAAACTTCATGAATAAAAAAATATAAATAATTCAAAAAAGTAAAAGAAATATAGATATAGAATGTTATCTATATATATGGTTTACACGTGTCAACGCTTTACTTACAAAAGAATTAAAAAGGGACAAAAAACATACAATGTTAACCGCCTTTACTCATTTCCCTTTTCCTTCCTCGTATACAACTGAAAATTTGGCGCATTTTTTGTGCATGAAAAGTGGGGTTGACGATATCTAATTCAAACCGACCAATCCAATCGATTTTATCTATTTTTATTTTTATTTTTGAATTTATGAATTGATTGAATCAGATTGGGCTCATTTTTTTAAAACTGAAAAATATTATATTAGTTTTGAATTAGAATTGTGTAAAGTGATCCAATTAGTATATATGTTTTTTATTTTAAAAGTGACATATGTCTTTATGTTATTGACGGTCATAGTAGTCTATTTATCATGCTACTCTTTCATTGAAATTTGATTATAAATTATTTGGTTTAATTTTATCAATTTGTCATATTTTCCAACTTAAAAATTTTGAAAATTTTAAATTTTCTTGAAAGTATGTATATTGCCAACCGATCCAATTCAACATTTTTTTGGATTTGATTGGATTAATTGAGTGTGTCGGAACAAATTGAATTAATTGAGTGTATCAAATCAGATTGGATGCCAAATATTTATGCCAATATCAAATCGGATTGAATACGGGTGGTTTAAAATCTCCAAATTAGATCGATGCTCACCCCTAATAAAAAGTATATTCTAACAACATCAACATCTGATTTGTAGAAATGAATGAGACTGAAAGTACAAAATAATTGTTTATTTTTTTTTTAAATGAGAGTATTATTTTTTCTTTTATTCACATTAATTATTTATTTCTTTTTTTTTCATACAGGAAGCGAGGAAAGTAAGGATATAAATCCAATAATAAATGAATGCTACGAAAAATACTTCGCTGCTGACCCAAATAAGGATTGGACTACAGCTGACTTTTACCATGCAATATGCGACACTGTCGAGTATTACCTTTAATTCCATCTAATTAAAAAATAAATTATTCCTTTTTTTCATTTTTCATCATTTAATTAAACCATTCAATATACTTGTTTTTATTAACACCGTAGAATTTTAAGTCAATCAGGTATTATCTATTTTATCATTTTCGAGATTAATACTTTCTCTCAATTATTAATTTTATGTCGCGCAATGTTTAATTTAAAACACGATACCAAAATCATCTTATCCAACCGCGTACGTTGAAGAAAATGATACGAGCAGGCTTAAAATTAAAACAATTTTTTTTCTTTTTTTGGTTTATGCCATGAATAAATATGTATATATATATATATATATTGGTTTAGTTTATTATTATAATTTGCTTGTGACAGAGAGATTAACAAAATGTTGGGTACCACACAGTTTCATGTGCCAGATACTGCCACACTGGAGGAAGCATACAAGGTAAACTTAATTTCATCCCTTTATGTTCCACATCAATCCCTTATATCCCTCATTTTGATAAAAATACATAATATTTATCTCCGTGTTTTAAATTATGAGTCTTATTTAATTTAAGGATTCGTTTGATAACAAAATAAAAAATAATAAGGATAATAATTGATCAATGTAAGCATTTGAAAAATAAGTTAAGTAATATAGTGAGATACTCTCCATTTTATGAGTAACATAGATGTTCTACATTATTCTTTACGTTTTGTGGAAAACTTTTTTTTTGTCCCCAACACCCAAAGAAATTTTTTCCATGGGAATAGACAAAATATAATAAAACATTTCACTGTATCTCTTAATTTATTTTTCAACTTCTCACGCTTTTCAATTATTTTATAGTGTTATCAAATAGAGCATAATAGTCTCATGCATTTACTTTTGGAATGTAATTAATATAATAAATCTCAATATATAGGGTATAACTATATAAGTTGTAATTTTTAATCAGTTAGTGCCAAAATCAATGTAAGAAAACTATCAATATATTTGAGGAAGAGTGAGCATATATAAAATATTGGATTACTCTTATTATAAAAAGGGCCTTGGGCGGTCAACCACTCCGCACACACACGTTCAACACCGGCTCCAAACATATGAAAATTGTATCAAATTCGTCGCTTCCTTGTTAGCGCTATATGTGCACTTGTATTGTAAACTTATTCAATGCTCCAGTAGTACCAAATATAAACTATCCCAGGGTACATATCTAAATTGATTTATTTTATAAAATCTTTTGTGTCATGTAAAATAGAGGTCTATAGATAATTTCTTTTTTCTCGTTTTGAAGATTACATATACATGATTTGAACTCTTTACTCATTTTCACCCTTCTCAAATGCCGGATAGACTTATCATTGTACTATAAGACCATTGACGCTCAGCTAGTTGGATAATTTTTTAAGTGCGTGTCAATATAACAAGGAGGTTTGATTTGTTATTATGATACACCATATAATATATAACAATATTAGATTAAAGCAGGCAACATATGGGCAAATAAATGTAATACAAAGACTGATTAGATACTCTGGGGAGAGTTGTGATTTGCAGAAGCACCACAGGGGGGAAGGCAAATCTTTAACAAGGGAAGAATTTGAGAAAATATTTCATACTCTGATACTTGGAACTGGAGTTACTGGCATTGGGATGAAAGACTTAATCTTTTACTTATTTGGTATACCAGCCACTGCACTCTTCCTCAAGCAAAGGCTTATTCCCAATGCACTTCCCAATGAAGTTTTTATTCCTGGTGTCACTTCTGCCACTGTTTTCCTTCTTGCAAAACTCAACAAGATTTGATTCATCATCTTTAATTTAATTAAGGGTTAATTGATTGATAATAAAGTATTGTTGCATGTAATTGATTGAATTAAACTACTTGTGTAAGTTTTCTTATTATTTTATGTTGATGCTTGACTTCATCTGTTTCCAATTGATAGTGATTTAAAGTCATTTTTTTGGCTGCGTCAATTAACAATTTTTTTTTAAAGACATAATCAATTTACTAAGTTGAAAGAATGAAGTATTGCATTTAAGCATGTTTTGCGGATTGTTTGCCAAGGACCCGAATCCAGTAAGACTTGAATAAATAATGAACAAGAATAATAAGCAATCACGCAACAGGGAGAAATATTATGATACGACAATTTTTTATTTTACTTTTTTGGTATAAACAATCACAATTCGAATGTGTGTTTTTATTTAGGTGTCTGATGGCTTTTCTATAATACATTGATTACATTTGGTGTAAAATTTACCATGGGCCTGGCTGGTATCCAGCCCAGCCGGACCTGTATCTTGAGTCCAGTATAGCGGTTTGGACTACACTTCATAACTGGTTGAACCGAAGGCCACAACCCAATTGATTTAATTTGGATTGGGGTTGGCCCAAGTGTGATCCAATTGAATTAACATGCTTTGGATTTGGGTCGGGTCGGATTGGGTATATCCAGCTCAGAGTGGGAATAAACATAGCAAATAGTTATCAAAAAAGCAGTAGCATGCAAGATATGTCCTTTTAACCACCAAGGGTTGCTGGTTATCGTGATAATGGAATTGGCTTTTGATTTGATTAGGGGTTGGTTGAGATTCGACAGTTGTAAAGTTGCAAAAAATTTTAGTGACTAATGACATGTTGTACCACAAACATAATTAATCGAAATGCGTGAAAACCGATCCAGACACCATGTATCATAAAAAAATATATACATATAAAAAAGAGACGTCTTCTTGTTGAGTAAGATTTTGTTGAATCTCTTTAAAGATGATCATGTTAATCTTTGCGTTTGATTAATAGATACAATAAAAAGTATAAGACTCACCATAATTATTTTATTATATATATCAATTAAATACAAAAATTACCATAATTTCTTTTTTAAAAGAAGATCAACAAAATCCTACTGTTTTTTTTTTCAAGGGAAAGCTTTTTCTAAAAATAGGAAGTTGTAACCTTAAATGATGCTCATCGCTCCAAATGTCAAAGGATAACTCAATTTCTCAATAAAGCAAGCGGTCTTGTCGGCTAAAGAATCATGAACAAGTCAGCAATTCTTTTCAATTGCTCAGAAAGACATGAAAGAGACAGAGAATCTAACTCTATTGACCGTACAATTTTAATGAACTAATCTTTCCCACAATTGATTATGGGGAAATTAACGTAAGTGTACTGTCTTATCTTTTTCTAATAGTCATTTTAAATTATGAGTTTATGTTTTTATAATTTTTTAATAAGTTGATGTAATATTCTAAATATTAATATTTTATTGTAATAGTTGATAATTAAGGTTGCTTTTTTTATTTTTCTTTATATGACTATTGAAAGATTGAAATCTAAAATATAAAGTTTGAATTTTGAAATGGAATTTTTTTCTTCATAAATTGAGGTTTATAAAATCTAAAAAGATATTTATGCATACCATGTTTACTGAAATGCATTAAAAGTTTATACTTTTGACGAGAGTGTATAATCATGTAATGCACTTCGATACTTATTTCATACACAAAATTTAATAAATGTAACATTGCTCTTTTAAAAATTGAATTTTTAAAAACAATAAACTCTGAATTTTGAATTAGTTCAAAAAGAAATTAAAACGCGTAGAATCACCTGTCTTTTACTAGGCCAAGATATATATACATATACACAAAATGTAAATATACTATGCAAATGGTAAAAGTTTCCCTAATTAATAAGAACAAAAGTCTATAGAATAGTATTATTGTTAAAGCGGATATAATTTTTGTCATAGCATGCAATACATCGTGCATGATAATATACTAGTACGTATTATTGTCAAAGCATATATATATATATATATAACAATACATGTAGTTGGAACATATGTTTCTGAATAATTAATTTATAATATATGTGTAAATGTATATTCTAAAATTGGGTGAACATTATCCCGTTAGACTCCCCACTGTCGTTGTTTGACCATTGCACTCCTTAAAAGAAACGTGACCCCATTTCCACCGTAAATAAATAGAGAAACATATAGACTAAAAATTAACAAAACCGAACGAACGTAGGTTGTCCTTCCTTTTTTCCTTAACAGAAACATAGTGAAAGGGGTAAAGAAAGAGAGAGAGAAAAAAAGGGTAGAGAGAGAAAGATAGAGGAGAAGAGAGAGAAAGAGAGATTCATTTACAACCGTTACATGTTTTGTTGCATGGATCAAAAAAAAAATTGACACCCCGCCCGGAAAATCATTTCTACACAGAAACAAAACAAACAAACGAAGAAAAAATTGGATCTAACGCGTGGTCGTAAAGGAGAGAAGAAACAATTTGATACCAATGAGAAGCAAATAAGGCGGAGGGAGGTGGTGGGGGGCCTATACGCGTAATGAAGGCGTGGGAGGCAACAGTGAGGAAGACCCAAGCCGCGGCCAAGAAAAGAGCCAACACCATCTTTGGTATGACCTATGCAGCCCACATTGACGAAAACGAGGACCATGATGGCTCGGAACCTGACCCTGATGGCTCGACCCGCTCCACAGGTGAGGTCTACCATGCTGAGCGGTTCCTCTCCAATGGGGACTACTACACCGGATATTGGTCCGATAATTTTCCCCATGGGTACGGTAAGTATTGGTGGACAGATGGTTGTATGTACGTCGGTGATTGGTTTAGAGGTAAGACCATGGGGAAAGGTACATTTAGCTGGCCCTCAGGGGCCACGTACGATGGGGAGTTCAAGAGCGGGTATATGGATGGGGAAGGTACGTATTCTGGACCCAGTGGGGACACGTATAAAGGGTCTTGGGTTATGAATTTGAAGCACGGGCACGGTGTTAAGGAGTATTCGAATGGTGATGTGTACGATGGGGATTGGTGTCGCGGATTACAAGAAGGACAAGGAAAGTACCAATGGAAGAATGGGAATTATTATGTGGGTGAATGGAGGAATGGGGTTATTAGTGGAAAGGGGAAAATGTATTGGACGAATGGGAATAAGTACGACGGGTATTGGGAGGATGGATTGCCTAAAGGGAATGGTACGTTTAGGTGGAGCGATGGGAGTTTTTACGTAGGTAATTGGAGCAAGGATCCGAAAGAACAAAACGGGACTTATTACCCTTCTGGTTCGTCGCTGGAGGGTAACCTTGAGTGGGATCCGCAAGAGGTCTTTAACGTGGATCTGATAGATTGTAAGATATGTCCGGGGGAGAAAGTATCGATACTGCCTTCCCAGAAGAAACTGGCTGTTTGGAGGTCTTCGAAGGCTGTGGATCCCACTACTAGGCCAAGAAGGATGTCAGTCGATGGTAGGTTAGACGCAGGGGTTGATAAGGAATTCAATAGGATGTGTATGTTGGAGGGGGGAGGAGCGGCGAGTGCATGTGATGGTTTTGGAAGGCTTAGGGGTTCAGGGAGATCAGAGGATGATTTTGGTGGGATTGAAGATGGTGGAAGTACAAGAGGGAGCCCTATTAGGATACCTAGGGTGGTGAAGAGACAAGGGGAGACTATCTCTAAAGGGCATAAGAATTATGAACTCATGTTGAATTTGCAATTGGGAATAAGGTATGGCCAAATGAACCTTTTTCTTGATTGTTTAATCATCAATTTTATTTTTGACAGTTTTGAAATTCTTGTTGGATTTTTAATTTTTATGTTGGGAATATACATTACTATAAAATATATTAAAATGTATAGATGCGACACAAAGCATATAAATTATGTGTCTTATTGGCACAAATTTACTATGCAGGTGGATGAAAAATAAGATTTAGATTTACACGTCTTAATGGCACCATATATCTCTTTATATGATTGTGAATTGAAAAATACACTCTTAAGCCTTTTGTCTGCTAAGGTCACGACGCATAAAATAAAAAAGGTATACAGTAATATCAGGTTCCCAGAACTGACCAATATTTTCTTGCAATAATTTTTCTAAAATTATTTTTGGGCTTAAGACTGTGTTTGGGTCAAGGCTAATTAATTATATAAAACGTACAGGCATTCAGTGGGAAGACCTGGCCCAGCAGCAACGCTAGACTTGAAGGCTTCAGCATTTGATCCAAAGGAAAAAGTGTGGACAAGATTCCCTCCAGAGGGATCCAAACACACCCCACCCCACCAGTCCTGTGAATTTAGATGGAAGGATTATTGCCCTTTGGTTTTCAGGTAAACCCCACACACATGCGCACAGAAAAAACTCTATATACATATATGTATAATACATTATACAGCACGGCTTTCATGCAAAGCCAGTTTTTTAATACTGAATTCTATAAAAAAACAATAACAAACTTTTGAGCCGGCAAATTAATACATTGATAAATTATTCGCTATTTTTATTCAGGACTCTAAGGAAATTATTCAAGGTGGATGCAGCTGACTACATGCTATCAATATGTGGGAATGATGCCCTTCGAGAACTATCCTCTCCCGGGAAAAGTGGTAGCTTCTTTTACCTAACGAACGATGATCGATATATGATCAAAACAATGAAGAAAGCCGAAGTAAAAGTAAGATATTTAATTTCTCGCGCATATTAAAATGAATCTATACTTGAAAATCAACAAGTTGGTAGTATTTTCACAAGTAGCAAGGTTTTAGTCTCATTTTTAGTTTCGTGTTTTAGGTGCTATTAAGGATGCTTTCGGCTTATTATAATCACGTTCGTGCTTTTGAGAACACTCTCGTGACCAAATTTTATGGCCTTCATTGCGTGAAGTTGAATGGACCTGCACAAAAGAAGGTATACTTGATGTCTTTGTTAGGGTTTTTGTCTCAGTTTGAGAGATTTTGCGAAACTTCTATTCTTATTATCAATTTTTAATATGGTTGATTGTTTAGGTGCGGTTTATCATAATGGGGAATCTATTCTGCTCCGAATATACAATTCACAGACGATTCGACTTGAAAGGGTCTTCTCTTGGTCGAATGACAGATAAGCCAGAGTCCGAGATTGAATCAACGACTATTCTCAAAGATCTCGATCTCAACTTCATTTTCCGATTACAGAAGACTTGGTTTCAAGAGTTTCGAAGGTTAATTATTTTTTCATTTTGATCTCTGATACTGTATTTTGTCGTGAGATTTTTAATTTTCATGTGCATTTGGATATATCTTTAAAAATGAATTGCTTCATTTCTTCAAGTTATGTTATTCAATATGTGCACAAGCCACTTTAAGTTTTAGTTTTTAATATGCCACTTATGTGATAAAATAACACATTTGAAAATAAATTGTTTTCTTGACCATCGGTTATATAGAAATCAGTGTTTAATAGAAGTACAGAAATCAAAAGATAACTTTTAATTTGAGATGAAAAGAGTATGTTGAATCATTTCCATGTATGCCTTTTTTATAGATAGATTTGTAATGGGAGATGTATTCATATATATATATATATATGTTAATTCTCAGGCAAATAGATAGGGATATTGAGTTTTTGGAGCAAGAGAGAATAATGGACTACAGCCTTTTGGTGGGTCTTCACTTTAGAGAACCAACAACCGCAGGTGATCTTATTCCCTCCGGCGCTCGAACACCTACCGGTAAATTACTTATTCTATCCTTTTAAGTATTATTGCTTCACAGTATTTATCTCACATAGAATATCTGAGGATATTGTAAATACTATGAGACAAATAGGTTATACATATACCCCACAGTATCTAGAGTTACTGCATTTGGCAATAACTTAATTTTATAGATATTAGTCAACTGGAACCACTAGTCTATCAGACGATCATAATATCTACTTGATTTTTTCCTGAAATTTTGTATGTTGTTTTGCAGATAATGGCTCAGATGATGGACCTCGTCTTTCTAGAGCAGATACGGATCAACTACTTATTGACCCCACAGGGTAAACCATATTCACTAAATCATATCTTATTGACAAATTATTGATTAAGGTTTTGTTTGATTAAACGTAGAAATATATTTGTCTAATTACACCATAAATGAAAAGATTATAATTAACGATTGAAGTGTTTTCTGCATTCTGATGAAAACCAACCACATACAAGAAACAAGTGCGGTTGATTTTCATCTTTTTTGATGCCAACCAAACAAACATAAAACACTTCATTTTATGATAAATATTTAGATTGAAGATTTTCCACTGCAGTAAGTACTCACATACCAAACACAACCGGAATTTCATAAAGGATGATGAAATTTACTAAGATCCATAGCTCAGAAGTTGAAGTAAATATATCTGTAACAGTTAGTCTATGTATTTCTCTCATCAAGCCATGAGAACGATTTGTTACAACATGACATATTGACATATATATATATATATAACTGATATTTTCTCATCCTAAACAAGTTATAATAGAAATTACGCATAACTAATTAATCTAGGTGGGCCAGTATTAGGTTGGGTGTGAACATGCCAGCACGAGTAGAAAGGACTGAACGGAAGATTGATTGCGAATTTCAACTAGTAGGAGATTCAACTGGGGAATTCTACGATGTTGTAATGTTCTTTGGTGTCATCGACATACTTCAAGACTACGACATTACCAAAAAACTTGAACACGCTTACAAGTCCATCCAATACGATCCGACCTCAATCTCGGCCGTTGATCCTAGGCAGTACTCAAGACGTTTTCGCGATTTTATATTCAAAGTTTTCGCTGAAGATACCTGAAGACGAAGATCGTTTTCCTAGCAAGCCTCCATCACTAATCAATTCAAGAAAATTTAGCTAAAAGAATCAAGAATGGAGGTTTCCTTTGTATATTTGACAAGTATAGTACTTGTGGATCTTCCTCCTCTATATTCTTTTAATTCTTTTTTATGAATATGTGTACTTGTTACAGATACAATTTTTTCTTTTTCCTCAATATGTTGGTAAAAATATATCTAGAAAAAGTTGTAACTAGGAACACCAAGTTGTGTTCTAATTTGTAAACTATGTTGCCACAAGTTGTACTTTGTTTGCAACATTTTTAATCATTTGTAATCAATTTTTTTGTCTCGACTCTTTAACCACGTGCATGTGGAACATACTTTTGCACTTGAATAATGGAATATTGATCGCACTTTCACTGTGCTCTATGAATTAGTTCATTTTTTGCCAGTTTTATAAATAAAGTTCGATCTTGTTATCACTTAACTCCAAATTCTAATATGATGTTTGTTTATTGGACACAAATAACACGTATCACTTTGATTTTTAGGTCACGTCAACTGCAAGTGCTATTTTTTATCCAAAAAGCAAACGACAAGTTGGAGGATTAAAGTGAAAACGGAATTAAAGTTTATATATGTCTACACTATATATAAAAGTATGAATAACTGATTTTTGTTGTTATAGCTAAAATTCTCCGTTATATTATTTATGAGTTTGAATTTGGTGTGACCATAATAGAGAAATGTAGTGGAGAAAACATAGAAAGTATTGAAGGGACGAGAGAGAAAAACAAGACATTATGTAACTTAATTGTGTTCAAAGTTATTTTCATTAGGATTCTTCTTTAATTTATTCAACATAAAAAATCCATATGTCTTAATTAAGTGCCGTTAGTTACGATGAATTCAATCAAATTATACTTATCTATTTAATATTGGTGAGTCCGTATCGAATTAATAATATTTTAGGTGAATCTATATTATATTGGAGAGATATCTATTCGAGAATAGTATTTTTGTTGTCGAGTGTCTTCTTAAATTTATTTAATATTTGTATAATTTGTATTGAAGCAATTCAAAATTAGAAGAAGGATCACTAGAATTCAAGAAAAGTAGTTTTGTATCATACTATATATTCTTCAGGTTATATTACTAGATAGTATTTTTTTTTTTTAAAATATATATATAGATTTATAGGTCTTCCAAAATAACTAGAAAAATCAAAACGATAATGAATTATGACCGACATTCATATAAATTAGAACACTAAAAAATAATGTCCAGTTTGATAAATACGGGGCAATTGGGTATAAAGGTTCATTACAATAATAACATAATTATAAAGGACACTTATAAATTAGCTGTATAAATTAAGGACGCTGTATAAAAAAGACAATAATATCCCTTCCTTATAACATCTCAGATCTCATCAAAATTGATACTAAATCTATTTAGCACAATTTCTTATGACATCTCACGTCTCATCAAAATTGGTGCTAAATGGTTTTAGCACTAATGGTGCTAAATCTATTTAGCAACATTCCTTATAACATCTCACATCTCATTAGAATTGGTGCTAAATGGTTTTAGCACCAACAGAAAACAAAGAACAACAAAATTCATGGTGCTAAAATAGATTTAGCACACATCCAATGCTACACATAAAGGTATTTTTAGCACCAAAACTAACAATGGTGCTAAATCTATTTTTGCACCCATCCAATACTACACATCAAGGTGATTTTAGCACCAAAACCACTCATTGTGCTAAAACATTGGTGCTCAAATTGTTTTAGTACTAATACAAAACAGAGAACAACAAAATTGATGTGATCATCATCCACTCAACTTATTTATACGTATATCTATATATGGATCGACGTAGGGTTCGTCAAAAAAAAAAGTTGCGATCAGATTTTTTTTTTCAAATCTCGCTGGGCTGTTAAAATTGGTCAATTTCGATAGCAAAACAACCTTTAATCGTCTTGATTTTTCGTGTGATTATGGTAACTTTGTCTTCCGAACAACATATCCAAAAATCAACACAATACAATGGTTCGATCAAAAGTTATATATGTTTTACAATTGCAACTATAGAAAAAAAAAAGAAAAAAGATGGGAACGACGCTTCTCTCGGCGTTACGATCGGAGAGTTGGGTGGGGGTGGTGGTGGAAGAGATGAGATTATTGGTGAGGAGGTTGGAGAAAGAGAACAACTGTTTAGGGGTTGAGAGAGAGAGACAGGAGTGAGTGAGCGAGAGAGAGAGGGACACTGTTTAGGGTATTTTGTCCATCAACATTTATAATTTTTCTTAAAATAAATTAATATTATGAAAAGTGTCCTTATTATAAAACTAAATTATGAAATTAGTATTATTTTCCTTTATTAAAGATCAGTCCGTCCTTAAAGTTATAAAACATTACGGAGCGAGACCCTACAACCCATTATCTCTTTGTATATACGGTTATACTAAGACTGTACACAATACGTTAAAAGTGTGCTAACCACGTGCATTGCATGTGCTTAAAGACTAGTGTATTAAAATGGAGAAAATAAAACTTCATAGATCCCGGTACAAATATGGTAACGATTATATATAAGTCAATGACACCTTACTATTCAATACTATATAAATGACTTACTCTACAATATGTTTTAGCCATAAGGACGATTACCTATCTTTGTTCATTAAAATGATATATCCATTTTTTAATGGTCAATCATCAATGATACCCTTACCACAATATTTTATTTCTTTATTACCATTAGTGATCTCTAAGTCTCACCAACCACTTTCGCCGCCACCACCCACTGGAGCACTTGTAACCATTGCTGGAGATCCAATCCGGTCACTGGATCTCCCTCGAAATTTTTTATATAATACAAAAACAAATTTGCACACAAATATACGTCTTTAATTGCTACAAATTTAGTGCAAAAATATACTTGCACTAAAATTTATAACATTAGTTACTTGTTGATTTAGTCAAAATAGAATGGAACTAAAATCTATATTATTAGTTGCTTGCGAATTTAGTGTAAAAACATATTTGCAATCTTTAATTGATAGTGATCGCCGGAGCTCAAGTGAGATCTCCGGTAGTTGTTGCCAGAGCTTTGACGGTTAGGATAGTGATGGCAGAAGCTAGTTAAATATAATTATAAAGAAAGTCATTTTAACCCATTGCATCTTTATTTAATCTTCTTAATTAATTTCTAACATTGTCTGTTGACAAGGGCTAGTAAGACGGCTTCAATCCAGTTCAAAATAAGAAGTTTTATGTACCCCCATTCTGATTGTGAGGCAGTGAAATCTTTAAACCCATTAAAAGGACTTCAACCAAAGCAGCAGCTCCTCCGTCCCATTATGAGTCGGTAAAATCTTTGAATCCATTATTACTCTTTCCATCTCAAATTAATAGTATAACTTTTTATTTTCGAAATATCTTAAATTAACAATTAATTTATACATAGACATAAAAAACACATATCAATGTATCAATCACTCATTAATTAAAATGTGATATGATTCTTTTAACTAATATATGATTGACACACTGATGTCATTTTTTTTGTTCATGTAGAATTACTTCAAATTGATTTATCTTTTCCTTTACAGAAAATTAATCTCACAAAATAAAACAAGCTGAATTATTGGCCATTGATCAAGTTTAAATTAGTATTTCATGAGACAAACCAAAGTCAAAATAAACTTGTGATATGGATTGAACATACACCCGGTGTAAAAATAGAACGTATAATAAATTAACTAAAGATGCATGCCAGTGGAGGACTTAACGAAATGAAGATTAGATTATGAGCTTGATGAAATTAAGAGAAAATAAGCACCATATTAATCAAACCGTCACTCATTATCTGATTAGTTTAAAATTAATGTGCTTGACAAAAATAATAAAAGTTTCAGTCAATCGTATCTAATTGGTTTTTGTCATAATAAAAATTTCAATCAATCGTATCTAATTGGTTTTAATTTTGTGTGCTTGATGAACATAATAAAGTACTACGTATCTGACACGTTTAGTAGTTAGAGATTGATAAACACAATCCAGAGTGCTTGATCATGATTAAACTAATCAAGGTTATATTCCTCTTAGACCCCCTTGTGTTATCGAAATTCCGGTAACCAACACCAGGGTCGGTCTCGTAATCCGGTGTTCTGTAAAAATACATGGGGCCTAAGGGTACCGACCCATAATCTATCTAATCAAGCAAACATTGATACAAACTAAGAAATTTAACTGCAACAAAAGAACACCCATTTCAAGAACAAGTCACAATATATAGTAATAGCATAATATGTCATTAAAATGAAACTTAGAACATCATCAACTATAAAAAGTCAAAATACCCAACCAAATACGCCAATATCCGCGTATACTTATTTATCAATTTACCAAGACCCAACAAACATACCCAAACTTTTTAGACAATATTTGCAAACTTAAAAAAACATATCTCGAAAAGGCAGAGCTCATAGAGACCACCGTAGTATCATCTAAATACTGTTTAAAAAGCATACTTTCGACTGCCTGAAAACTGCCCACACGGCAAGTACCCAATGAATACTGACACGCCCTTGTGACAGATTTTACCTTTTATAACAGTCGAGTGTAGTAGTAGGATAAAGATATAATTTGTAGTACTTGATTTCATCCACCAACGTATTAGTTGCGCACCGCAATCAGATATAGTAGCTCCGTACGGATTGCATAGTCCAAACTGATCCAACAAAGGTACTTGAAACTCAAAAAACTTCCCCACTGGCTGCACCTATTGACTTCTTCATCACTGTTCATTCGATCTGTGGAAAGCTCGGCACAAGCTGCACAGGTTACAAGAAAACCATGTTAAAGTAGTGAAATCAAGCGGCAAGCACCTTTAACAACTAGATGTCGGTACCGGTTGAGTCAGGGCTCGACCTGTATCTGACCCATTCACAATTGGGTCAGACCCGAACTGTTGATGTCGCCATCATACTTGAGTCAGTATGATGTCTCTTTCCTTGTATATAGCATGTCAATGTACAAGAGCAAAGGCAACACCAATAAATCTACTTTTGAAATTAAATGTAGAGCACTAATGTCAATCATTCAAACATTATGTAATGTACAATAGGTTAAACAGATGATCAGTGTAACACTCCATGCCATAAAATTCTAATGTCTCTAAGCATATGTGATGTTGTTTGGTGTGTAAGGTGCGTGTGGTGGGTGAATGGCTATAAGTATAATTCTTAGACTAACAGTTAGCTTATTGATGACCGCCCTCCGAAACACTAATATGACAAGGACAAAAGAAAGGAGCATTTATTAGCAGTTAGAGCATAGTTGTAATCACTTTATTGGTCAAAACATGTATTTCCACATCAACAACACAACAGAAACACAATGAAAATTTTGAAAACATGGGAGCTGAGAAACCTTATCATAAAAAGGTTTAAAAGTAAGATAGGCTCAGATTAGTGAATAAGTAGCACCACACAGAGGGCGATGGGGCACATATATATAGATATATATATATAGAGAGAGAGAGACCTCTTGAACAGCATGTGCCTGCAACACTCCAAGACCATCCATGCTCCAACAAAAACTTAATAACATTGGCCACATACCGCTAACACGATGGCTTAACTGGTAGCAACAAGGCCACTGGATCTCCACCACAGTAGATTGTTCAGAACCTTTAACATATCGATCAAAAAAAATCAAATTAGGAGAATAAACTAGTGAGAAGTCGCTTTGTTACAATGTATCCTTACAAGTTATAGTTATCAGCCAAACTACAAGAAAGATAAAATATTTATCATCTCTGCCATACAGATACTCATATAGGACAATGGAATCCTCAATATTTCTGACACATGCTTAGATATGTTAGAACACATTTAAAAAATGTGTACCTTCGTTTGTCTGCAACTCAAAATAGTGGGTCCCTAGGGTTAGTGTATGGGGTCAGTGCACCCCATTCGCAATATGTAAGGGGGTCCACAAATTAGGCCATACAGGGATAGACACTCATTGACAATCTACTGAATATGACCTCACACCAAAATTTAAAAATTACCCAATAAAATAATCATCTTACCGTTTATGCTCCCATAATCACCTCACACAAAGAAACGACCTTCCCAAAGAGGCTGTCCTTGATACTGCTGTGGCACTGCAACAGACTGTTGGTTTCCATTCTGAAGTTGCTGCTGCTCCTGGTACAGCTTCAAATGCTCAGAAAACTGGTAGTCCTTCCCTCCATTCTGGTTCTCCATTTGCGCTTGCAATGTTGAAACCTGTTTCCCTGGAAAAGGGAAGCTAACCATCCCCGCCGGGTCATTGCTCTTGTTTACAGGTTGGTAAACAGGCACTGAGTGATTAACGGAACTGTTGAACCCAGTGGGTTTTGTCAATGATGGAAACGTATGTCCATCTAACCAGCTATAATCATCCAACGGTGGGTTCAGAGTATTCAAAGTTAAACCGGATAGCGAGTCATCCAGCGGTTTGGGTGGAACATTGTTGAACCCGGGTGGGGGACCAAAGTGCCTGATGGGTCGACTAACCGGATTCTTTTTCGAGCCCCCTGACGTGGCAGACAGAGGCTTCACGTACACGGTATCAATACCACCCGATGAAGACATAACTGAATCAAAATTAGACGGTACTACAGTTTCAGAAACCCGGAAAGGATATCGATTACCCCCACCTAGACCGATAGTCTGAGGGAAAGGAACTGTAACAGCAGCAGGCTGAAAATAGCCATTCTCAAACACATTTAAATCAGCAAACCCATTCATAAGGGATCCTGGTTCGTCTGCTAGCCACTTCGAAGTATTTTGTTGGAGCGGTTGTAGATATTGGGCACTAATCTCGGAGAGCGATAGAGGTGGCCTGGTACCATTATCAAGAGAATTCTGTAAAACAAAACCATCGTGTGGAGCAGAAACCGATCCATTGATGTTCACCGCATCCACTGTGGGTGCATCAACACCAGATCCAAGAAGCTCGGAAGAAGTAAAGTTTGAAGGAATCACATCTGCAGTCTTTTCAGTGACAGATGGTTTAAAAAGAATCACCTCATCTTCTTCTTCTCCTTCTACATACAATTGTGCATTTAACGTGGGCACTTCCGAAGAATTGGCAAGAGGATAATCGTCAGAAATTTGGGGCTCAACACCAATCATAAACCTCTTCAACTTGGAATCAAAATAGAACCTCTGCTGTCCAACCCTAACAGAATTCGCAAGTGCCTTTCCAGCTGCTATAATCCTCTGAATACGGGCTTTCTTCTCCTTATTGCCACCATCGCTTCCAAAAGAATGCTTCCTCGAAAAATCAAGAATGAGCTGTGCGGGAAGAAGAGGTGTGAACCCTCTCAATTCAAAGTCCTCGGGCAACGCGATCTGGTTGGTGGTTTCACCTTCCTCGTACCTGCTCATATTGAAAAAACAAGCTTCGTCTTCATCCTCGTTACCAAACATGAACCCACTTGTAATTAGTCGGTTGAAAAAGGTGACACAACGGTTCCAAAAAAAGGATCTAGAATTGGCTTCTCTCTCCTCAATTTCCATGTTGGCCACAATATCCTGACGGCATGCTAACCACTCCACGAAAATCAAGATGCCCGGCAAGAAATAGCTTGCTGAAGGGTCTGTCAGTTGGGTGCACCTCTCGAGAATGTGGCCAATAAACTCGAAGATAGCTGTAAATGCATTTTTAAGGACAACAGACCGTTGTAAAATTTCAGCGTACGACTGGTTTTCAGTTTCCCTATTCACATTGTGTACAGTGAATACCAGAATTGCCACAAGCCTAATAATCAAAAGCCCACACTCGGCAGCATTTGACCCAAAATTGTATTGTTCATCTGGCCCGGAAGATAAAAGCTCAAGCAAATCACTTTTGGCCAAAGCAAAAACTTCCCCAAAAGTCTCCAAACTAGAAAAAAAAAAAAAGAATTAGGAAAATGAATGTTCACATATTTAGTTCATTAACTGCGAGTATTCGGTACATAGACTAAAAGATTAATGAGATGATTACCTTGTGCGAGTGAAAAGAATGCCATTTAGTCGTACAAAGCGAATGCCAAAGGCTTTAGAAATTTCGGGTATAATGGAAACTCCTTCCTTAACAGGACTTCCTTCTGCTTTACTATCTTTACTTGGAAGCCTTATTTCACCTTTACCTCTTCCTTTCCCGGTCATCCTCACAGGTGCAGGCTTGACAGAGGCAGCTTTGGCATCTCCAAGAAACTGGGAGTAAGTCTGACGGTTCTGCCAAACGACGACACAGTAAAATGTCAATAATATTCCTTCAAATTTCTAACAGCAAAATGAAAATATTCCTTCAAATTTCTATACAAACAGTTCAGATGAAACCGTTAGTTTGTGTTTCATTAATTGTCATGTACAAAATCATATATAACTACAGGTAAAAGATGTCATTTGTGATACTATAATGTATTCACACCCACATTAATATTCAACAAATTCAATTTTACCATACCAATTACTTTTTATAGAGCGTGCCAACCCGGATCATCAAACAATATTCAAACCAACCACATCATTTTTCAGGTAGTAAGGTTAACCCTACAGAAAAAGTTCCCACAAGCCAAATAACACCTTATGGTAAACCCACAGGTTTTTAAAACCATTGCCATATAACATACATCTTAAGACTTCCAAAATGAACTTAAAGGGAGTTAATACTGGACTAAATAGTTAAAACGATAGCCACTTTGCTTAGACCAAGAGTTTTTGTGTTGCAAGTTTACCTTCTCAAATGCAATGATCAAGTTATCCCTTGCAGTGGTAAAAGGGTTATCAACCGCCAGACTTCGAAAATATCGGTAAACTGCCACCAATTCGTCCCCCGAGTACGATGCAAGTATTGCAAGCTGAGATATTTTACAGAAATAAGACAGCTTAATACTGGGAAAATAGCTATAGAATTATTAGCAGATGCAGAAATACAGAATACCAATCATAATACCAACTAGAATTTTTGGCATATTATGTGCATGTGCAATATTATATATACCTAGTAATTCCTCAGATTACGTAGAATTTTAAACAACAGTCAAAGTATGTGATGAAATTTGGTCAAGTGGTGTAAGTTGCTTTCTTCGTTTTGAGGTTACAGTTTCAAATCTTGGTTCAAACAATAATTTTGTATCATGAAGGGTAAAAAGAAACACCTGATGATGAGGGTTGCCACTTGAAGGCCAAAGCGAAGAAGCTTGAAGATAGTAACTTGATGCTGCCGCAAAATCTCGAGCTTTAGAATCGCCCTCGCCGTATAAGCCTTTATACCGAGCAAGGTCCCCTAGATAGATCAAACAACGATGGCAAGAGATCAAGCCTTTCTTCACCTCGACAGATTTATTTCCATCCTTAGAAAAGCCATTCTGATACCCCGGATCATCTGAGAAATAACTCAGTGGCAAGCCATACTTAGCCCTAATTTTCACCATCAAATCGTGATAAAATCCAGTTGCTTCGGATAGAAAGGTCTTAAATTGAGAACGAATCTTGGCCACACGATCAGGTCCAGGTCGAGTGGGACCTTTCCCGTTCTGAGACGCAGCTGATGATACAGCAGCATTAAAGTGAGCACGTAGCTCCTCGATTCGCCTGTAGTGCAACTGCCACAAAGCGTACTCTATTTCGTGCTGTTCAGAGAAAGCATGGTCTTCAAGGACAATAGCTTCGTAGTTCTCTCGCATCTGTTGCCACGAATTAGGATCCGAGGGGATTCTAGCTTGTGCTGCTTTCCTACGCCTATTCTCCAATTCAACATTCTGTAAACAAAGGCAACAATATCAGTCTGGGACAGGGGAGCCGAGTAAGCAAACCTGAATTCTTGTAGGGCTCATTTAGTTCGAGTTTTAAAGCACTCCTGGAATTCTAAATTCCATTCTTGTAGAATCACGAAGCCTGGTTTTTGTTTTAGGTGACGAATATATTATTCCTGGTTTCAAATTTCCTCCCTTATTTGACAGGAATAGTCAGAATATTCCAGGAATCCTTTCTTAACTCTTCTGTTAAGACTAAAATGCCCTTATTTATATTGAGGTTAAACCTTCTTTACACCCATATCTTTCAAAAGTTGACTTATTCCAATCGATCAAAACGGCTATTCTTCACTATTATTCTTGACATTTTCTTATTCTTATTATTAAAATTGTTCGTGCAAATATTTTAACAACAAATTTTAAAATTTTCCCAAACTTTAAATTGTATTTCAGCATGTTTTTGTATGAATTCTACACTCGTTTTCTAATTTCATAAAAGGAAGAATGGTATTTAGTACTGATTCCAATTTCATTATTGTTTGAACCAACGTAAATAGGGTGATTCAAAGTTTCTAGAAAGGGGAATTCATGTCCGAAGACTCCGAACCAAACAATGGCTAGGAATCTTAGTTGCCAAAAAAGAAGCTTTCCAGGAAATAAGGAATCTACGATAGCATTTCCTTTCTCAAAACTCGAACCAAACAAGCCCCCAGGGTTTCTAATGCCTCTAATCTGCGTTACTATGCCAAAATAGTGGAACAAGAACCTATTTTTTTTTTTTTTAATTCCTTTTAGAATTAAGACACCTAGATCGTAGAACATGGATGACATACTAAGAGCATTGTCCCCACATCCATTATTAAAATAAATTACTAGAGGATGAGAAGATATACCTTGTTGTAAAGGCGTTGAACACGCTCCCTTGAGAAATTATCCGAATTATTATCCATCGGAATAGTCATTATCCATTAAAGATGTGTGACAATCCTTGAAACTTTGATAGCAACATGTACTCTGCAGAGAAACTGAGCATAGCGTCTCAATCAAACAATAAATTTAAACTAAACCCACAGCCCATCCAAACAAATTATTAAGGCTTGAGCCGTCATGAAATATTGTTCAAGTGCAAGGTTCCAGAGGAGATATTTGCTTTCAAACAAAGGTATGAATGCCACTGTCCCTTTACATGGTTAAATCAAAGAGAAAATCAGTACTAAAATTCTTTTTACCACTCCCTTCTAAAGACCAGTGCCTCTACAAAGTAATCATAAAGGACGATAGCCTCCACCAATATGGGTTACTTGGGTGCAATTAATTAAATCAATAATATTTTGAGCATGTAGACCGTAATAACAAATTATGTCATCTTTGAGGACTTCCCATATTGCAAAAAGAAAATTTTGTAATAGTGACAGGAAACTGAAAGTCAACATTCACTTGCACACCCCTGCCCTCATAAATTTTAGCAACCACACAAAACACATGCAGATATAACCCAAGCTCCCGGTTTAATAAACAGAAATCCTCGAATCACATCCATAAAATTGTTAGGTTTACATATCGACACCAAAATTTGCAGTATATTCAAAATTTTCAGCAAAAACAAACAAAAAACCAAGCCCTTTCACAAAGAGCCAGAGACAAAAACAACAAACCCGATTTAAAACCACCCAACCTAGATAATTAAGAGAAAGAGGGGCTGGCAAGGTAATTAATACAGTGAAACAAATTGGTTCAACCCTTAAATTGTGTTCTTTATAATAATAACCCCCAATCCCCTTCCCTTAACTTAGATCTCTTCTGAATCTGAAATTAAACATAATCTCTCTCTAAAATTTTCATCAAATCCAAAAAGTACCAATTTGACCACAAGTCATAATAACAATCCCTTATTGCGTACATAATTTGATCGCTTTTAAACCTAAAATTAAACATAATCTCTCTCTCTCTCTCTCTAAATTTCTCATCAAATCCAAAAAGTACCGATTTGACCACAAGTCATAAAAACAATTTCGAAGTCAACAATTACAAACTGCAAATTGCACAACCACAGATCGTACACAATTAATCAAAAATCAACTCATTGAGGAAATCAGAAACATAAATAAAGATTTAGATAATACAGAAAAAAAAAAAAAAAGTAGAGAGAATCGGATAATTACCTATTTGAAAAACAGATCTGGAGAGCCCTAGCGAAGACGATAATCGACGAATTGCTATTTTCCTTGAGGAAGAGGAAGAGGAAGATCGCGATTGAAGAGACAGAGAGAAAAGATGAAGATATAGAGAGAGAAAGAGAAAGAGCTTGTTTTAGGTTAGGGTTTGGTTTTCGAAGTTTATTAGGACAATTTGTTTATGTTGAAATGAATCGAAGGATTTCTTGTTCGCTGTTTTTGGATCGGTCTCTAGGCGGCTATGACTCCTACAAGCCCAAAAAGTCTTCTTCCCCCTATATAGTATTTACCTTTTTATTTATACATAATTAATTTTTATACAAGTAAGTTGCACGTAATTTTAATGTTGGTTAAATATTATTAAATTTATTAATAAATACTTAATATAAAGTGTAAAATTAAAATAATAATAAATAAACAAAAATATAAAATCAAATGTAAAATTAAACTAATACTTATAAGAGAATTATAAAATCGATCCATTATAAAAAATATATTATAGATATATAATTAAAAAATTATCGAACTAGATTTTTTTATTACATTGATACAAGTAGATTCTTAATCAGACATAAGAGAGTAGTATATTTTTACTAAATTTTAGAATCAATAGATAATTAATTTAAATAAAAATAAGTGTGACTATTGTGCACATTATAAAAAAATATATATATAAAACTCATATAAATAATATATTATATATTATATAATAGAGAAAATATTAAAATGGTAAAAAGAAAAAAAGATCACTTGAAATCTTTGTAATTTTAATATGATTTATTAAATAATTTCCTTCTCAGGAAGTTTGTTATGAAATTATATAGAAGTTTTATACAAAATATCTAATTCAACATAACTTCTAACTTATTTAATTAGTTTAGCCAATCAAAGTAGATTTTAAATTTATTTTAAATACTAATACTAATATAAAACATATGGAGTTATACTTTTTTATTTGATATAATTCTTAAAATCTTGTTTTTAAAATTATAGAAATGATTTATGAAACATCTAATTCAAGACAAATTTTAACTTGTTTAATTAATTTAGCCAAATAAAGTAAAGTTTAAATGTATTCAAAATATTAATACTAATATAAAAATATATAGAGTTGTACTTTTTGTAATTTAAATCTTAAAATCTTGTATTTAAAATTAACTAGCATATTTGTCTTTACAAAAAAAAAAGAAAAAAATACTAAAATTATTCATACTTTTATATATAGTATATATATATATATATATAGAGAGAGAGAGAGAAATACTAAGTTGTAATCGGTACTAAATGCATTATCGACCATTTAAAATATATAATCATATAATTTTTATTCCTTGTATGATTACAATTACCCTCATATAAATAGATAGATAGATTTAATTAGTATGGTTATTGCTTATCATAACTTGTAATTATTTCCTTACCATGATAATTACCAATTGTCCCTCTTTTTATTACTTTATCATAATAATAATTATTATTACGTTACTATTTAAGTTTTTATATACAAGTATTAAATATTAATATCTATGCCAAATACATTTTTAGTTAAAATGATTCAATTTAACTATATACCGTATCATTTCTCAGAATCCATCTATGACAAATATTATCTGACTCACATATTTTAGAATCTAAGATGATGGACAAAGAGATTTCCACAAAGAAATGGAAATTAATAAATTTGATGTTGTTAATTTTCTTCTTCTTCCTATTATTATTATTATTACATTCTAAGGAAAGGAAAAGTAAAAACCTCCGAGGCACTAAGTAAAGATTACTAATCATTAACTTTTTGAGGAATCCTTTACCAATGGTTATGAGTGACTGTGACTAGTCTTTTTAATAATTTCAAACTTGATTTCATAAAAGCAGGTAAAAAAGATTGAGAAATAGAACAATATGATTCGCTTCATTCTCATTAGCCATAAGATGATCATTATGCTATTTTAGTGATGCAATGGTGAGAGTGCATGAGATGAAGTGTATCCCTTCTACATCTTTTTAGAAAGTGGGTACGCTATCTAATGGCGTTGGTGATTTAAAAATGTATCTGAGATTCTCATTGTGTTCTTCACTGTATATGGTTCTATATGACAAATAGGTAATGGAAGATTGTTTTTTGTTTAGAGGGATTAATGGCTACCGCGTCTCACAAATGTTAAGCCCTTTTTCCTCATGTAATGTTTGTGATTTAATGTTTTCGTCCAATCGCTAGAAAGAAGACTTAATCGATCAAGAGCATCCTTATGATAGATGGGGTAAACTTATTTCTTGACTCCCAATGAGTATGTATGAGTTTGAAATTGAGGCGGTGGTGCATGAGCTGAGGAATTCTGGTAATGAGAAATGCACTTGGAAGGCATTTGGGCCTATCAATAAGGGAAACGTTTATGGGAAGTGGCGAAGGGGGTGGGAATGGCTGCAGGTTATTTGGGAATTAAAAGGGGATTTTAATGAGCTAATCGATCATCACGATTGATTGGTTGATCTAATTCACTCACAATTATGCTATTTCTAACATCTCACCATGGTTTGAGGGTGGAATTTTATATATATATAAGCGGATGGCATTTTGAATGAATTTAAAGATGCTATCAGCTCTTTTCAGTTGCAGTTACTTAGAGTAACATCCATTAAAATGGTAACACCACATTATAACTTATTTAAAGTGAACTTTGATGCCACTTGGTCTTGAGAACAAAATTGCTTGGGTGTTGGAATAGTGACAAGACACTATAAAAGTAATTATTAATTACGTTGATTTAAGTAAATGGTGTAAGAATGTCTTGTCGTGGAAGTACTAAATTAGTTAGCCAATTTTAAAGCGGTAAAATGTGCCTTTAAAGCCATGTTTTACAACATTGTTCTCGAAGGTGATAACCTCTTTTTCATGAACGTTATTTAGTTGATTGAGGATGGTTTAGTTATATATGGGCAGCATCTTGTGGTGAACATTCATCGAATAGGTTCTTATTATAATATATATTGTGTATTTCTTTTGTTACGAGATGAGAATAGAGTGGCACATGCCTTGGTTAAGTTTGCATGGTCTATTTTTTAGGATGTTCTTTGGTTGGAAGATTTATTATCTTTTGATGTTGCTATTTGTAATAAATTTGTCTTCCCTTTTTTTTTAAGATTTTTTTTTCCTCATTTTTCAACATTAGTTTTTAATTTGCTCAAAATACAAAAATCTCAATCTTATGGTAGCACAATACTATGTTTTTTTAGTTGAGGGGTCAAATTAAAAATAACACAATGCTTTAGGGTCCACTTACATGGTTTCTTTATTTATTATTATTTCTTTTATAAAAGAATACAAAATGATTTATTGGTTGCGAAACAGAACCAATTTAAACTCTTAGGGCATCTCCAATAATTTTCTATAAATTTTACAAAACTTGTAAAAAATTTAGTCTCCAATAGTCATTTAAAAATGATTTTGTTATAAATTGGTTGCAAAAAATACACTCACACTTTACATTGCCACGTCGACTTTATATTTCTTCATTTTTTTTTTACTAAAACTTTAAAATGTGACAACTTTTAATACAAAATATATATTTTAATAAAAATTATATATTTAAAATCTACTCATCAAGAATTATAAATCAAGATCTATTGTAAATATAAGATTATGTATAAAAAAATTGAAGGAAAAAATATAAAAATAGAAAAAATAATATTTAACATGTGTTGATATTTTATTGGTTATTTCAAAACTTACACAAAAATTTATAGAAGTATTATTAAAGCATATTTTTTTCAAACTTCAAATTTTGTGTAAAAGCTAATTGACACGTAGAATTTACACTTAAATTTTTACATAATTGTCGAAAATGCTGTTATATATACCCCTTTTAATGCTAGTCAAGTAGTTAACACTATTACTATAATATTAAGCTATTGAGAGGTTACATCTAGTCATTTGAGTTTTTTTTTCTTAGCGTTCATTCTTCATACAATTTCTCAAAATATAGGGTTAAACATTGTGGACAAAGGGATATTTATTAAATGGGCTGGGCTACAACACTCTAGCACTAAAATATTAGCAATGCAATTCTATTTGGACTGCACTGAGCTACGACCCACAGTTAAGGTTCAATTTTAGAGGAGGGAGAATTTTCAATATTGTATAAAATTTTATATAATTAATTTTTTATACTTGACAAAAGTCATTAAATTCATTAATAAATATATATATAATAGAAATTGAATAATTAGTATGCAATAAAAATAATAATAAATAAAAAAAACATAGTATCAAGTTTAAAATTTAATTAATAATTATAAGAATATCATAGAATCGGTCAACTGTAGAAAAACTATAAAAAATGTTGTAGATACACGATAAAAATTTATCACATTGAATGTTTTTTAGTACATAGGTGGCCATGAAGACACTTGATAAGATATAGATAGTAATATTTTTTTCTGAGCTTTTAGAATTGGTAGAATAGTTAATTTTATTAAACTTATGTGGATTATTATGCACAGTACCAAATAATAATATAACACTTATATAAATAATATTTTATATACCCTAATAATGTATAACATAAATGTTTTACCATAATATCAAATAATAATATAATACTCACATAAATAATAGATTATATAACAACGAAAATAATAAAATGGAAAAATAATTTAACATGAATGTTTTACGTATTGAGCCACAAATACAATATATTCAATTTTTTCAAACATTAAACATAATTATAAATAAATAAATAAATTTTATAATATATAAATTAATATAAATTTATTTTATAATGTTAAAAGCAGTCAAGTAAAATAGAGTTTAATATATATACCTTTATGTTGAGCTTTGGAATCTTACTTGTTTAATTATTTTAGCCAATAGAGTAGAGTTTGAATTTAATTATAATACTAATACTAACACTAACCTAAAAATATATAGAGTTATATTGTTTTATTTAATGTAAATCTTAAAATCTTTTATTTAAAATCTAGGGGCATATTTGTCTTCACAAAAAAAGACAAAAACACTTAGGGTGTGTTTGATTGGTAACATTTTTCATGGAAAATGAGCATTTTTTACTTGATTTGACAACTTAAGGTGTTTGATTGCCTTTTTTTTTCTAGGCAATTCAATTCCCACTTTTGCCTCACACATGTGCATTTTCAAGGCAATTGAGGAAAATGTTTTCTTTGGGGGAAGTGGTTTTTGTTTTCCATGCTTGGGCACGATTCACGAGACAAGGTTTTTACCATTTTCTACATTAAAAATGCCATAACTTAAAATATAAAATTCAAAATAACATAAAAATTTAATATTTAAAATCTACTAATCAAGATCAATTAAACAAGATCCGTCATGACTATATAATTATGTAAAAAAAAAACCAATAATTTTTTCTACATTAAAAATGCCATAATACAACAAATATTTTCCGGGTAGAAAACTAAGGCAATCAAACACACTGCACTACATTTTCCATGCAACTCAATTGTAGGCAATTCAATTGCCCGTAACTTATTTTCTTTCCATGCAAGTTCCATAGTTACAATCAAACGCACCCTTAAGCTATTCATACTTTTATACATAGTATAGACTAATATGTGCTTTGCTACCTCAATTTTTCATAAACATGTTTCTTCTTAAATATTGAAAATAAACTTTAAAAGGTTTTATTTAACCAAATTGCATTTTGTTGCAAAAATTCATGAGAAACATGAGTTCAAGTTTTAATGTAATATGAGCCAACTTGTGCTAATCAAATTGGCTACCACACCTCTTAACTAGTGAGTGATCACGGATTCCATTCTTGCTGAAAGTGAGTTTGGAATTAATTTATCCTGGTGGTATATAGAAGAATGAGTTGTGATGTAATCCCATTTACCTGATTAATGACTCTTCCTCCATCCCCTAAAAATAAATTAAAATTGTCGTTCGTACTTAAAAAATAAAACTAAAAATTAAATCTTCATGCAATATATAAATTTTCCTTTGTTCAATAATTTATAATTTGTGATATGGCTTTCTTTCACAATACGGTGTTACAGTATTAGGGAAGACTGAAGAAGTACTAAATAATTTATAGGTTCAATTCCAATATTTCATAATAGTTTCGGCATGAAGCCTTCAGCAATTTAAATAATATTATCTAAAAAGTTGTATTTAATTTTCACTCTTTAAACTTATAGATCAAGAGAATTCTATCTCTTTAAAAGTTAGAGAGAGAAGCGGAGAATTGAAGAGTCTACATATTGAAGGACTCTTCAAATATTTTTTTACGTTAAATTTAAAGAGCCTCTTAAAAATACTAAATACATTCTCATTTCTTTGTTTTTTCTTATTTACTCAAGAAAGCGGTTCTTCCCTCTTGTTAAAGAGCCATAAAATCTTCTCCCTTAAAACCTCAATCTCCACTTGATGACTTCCCTTCACCTGCAAAACCCATAGCGATTCATTAGATAACGTATAAATACAATTCAGACAAGGGTCAAGTTACACTGATATAATATTAAAAAGTATACATACAATTTTACTACTGGAAATTTTTTTGTATTGTTTTTATTAAACATGCAAAATTTTAAATCAATCAAATATTTGTAATCATTTGATCGCTATACTTATTTTTTTTTAATTAATTTTTCTAGGGCGTAATTTAGTCTAAAATAAAATTGTAACAGGGACTACGAATCTAATTTTTAGTTTTAGTGTGCTTCTCTGAAATGTAGAAATCGTCAAATTCAATGTCGATGAATTTTATAAAACAATTACGACAAAATCGATGAAATATGAAATGTGATGTAGTTAATCTCTATTTTAATGTACAGATTGATGTTTTCGATGTGCATTAGAGGTGTAGTTTGATTCTTTTTATGCTACTCATATGTACAAAGAAACCTCATTTTTCTTTATCTTTTCCCTCTCAAATTGAAGACATGTATAAAAATAAATAAGTTATTTTTTTTTCTCAATTTTGTTTTCTACAATCAAAGGGCAAACATAGAAGGAATTAAGGAAATTGCTGACTAGCTAGGGTCGAAGCTAAGAATTAGACAGGATTAACTAAAGCACTAAAAAACTTATAATTAAAGGGGGGCAAATTAATTTATTACCATTTTTGTTTTTTTTTCCTCCCAAAATTAGGGAAGGAGAAGAGATAGAATTTGGGGGAGGGGGATAGTACTGCGTGTATGTTTTTTAAAAAATGAGAATTTATTACTAAAATAACAAAATTTTAAAATTAAAGGAGGCAATTGCTCCTGCCTTCTGGTAACGCATAACTAATGATTGTATTCACGTATAAAAATTAAAGTATGTAGAAACATAAAAAATTAGTACCTGAAAATGAAGATTATGGAAGACCATTTCTTCAATAGATTCAAAAGAAGATGCATTTAGCAAAAGAAGCCCATCCTCCTCCATTTTATGTAAAGCTTCATATAGTAAACTTTTATTGGCCTTAATTGTGGATATTTGGACCATAATTTCACTACCATTAATTTGACTTGTGGAAACAAATGATGAAGAGATTCCACTATTATTAGTAAAGGTGCTGCACTTTCTTCTTCTCTTTCGTGGAGGAATTGAATTCTCTTGTTGCCTTGAAATCCTTGAGGAAAGCTCTTCCTTCTTTTGAACAAGTCTCTCTACTTCTTTTTGCAGCTCTGGTATGTATTTTAGTACATGTGAGACTGTGGCTGGGATGCTTAGTTTCTTCTGTAAATCGTACTTCATTTTTCTCAAATTAGTTAAGCAATTTAAATATAATTTCCGTATGTCTAGACTAAGCCGGTGTTTGTTTTCTTAATATATTAATTGTGAAGTTGGCTAATACGAAAACATAAAGTTCATACCGTTTGATCTGATGGTGGAAGCAATGAACGAAGAGAATAATACAACTTATTGACTTTTTTACGTCGCTCACGTTCACTAGCGTTATGATTAAGCTTTTTTTCCACCACGGCATCTTCAAGAGGTTCAAACTGAGGCCGAGATTGAGGAGAGTGAAGAGGAAGAAGTTGTGAGTTTGAGGTTTCTGTTTCTATGAACATTTTGTTAACATGTTCATGGCTTATGGGGTACTCCTCTAACAAGGGCCACCCTAAGGTTGGAAAAAATGGAGGGGATAATGCTAGCATTTTATGTGTGAGTTTAATTTTTGAGGGATTTGATGGTTGGTTAGTTTGATGAGACAGAGATGATCATGATGGTACCGGTGTATATATAGAAAAGGATGTAATTAGATGTCATCAAGGACCTCATGAAATACAAAAAGAGAATTGGCCTTTAATATACAGATATTTATGATCTTGTGAATATTAGAGATTAAGAAAATAACATTATTCCTTTTTATGTCAGATTAATACCCTTTTTTTTTTATTTTAAATATACTACATTATTATACACACGGGGTATGTGTGCGACTAGCAACATATAATTTGAAAGAAAACAAAATTGACAATAGTAATAGATAGATCAATGGTTATATAAGTGTGTCCTTGTATATTCACTAGATTAAGGTTTGTAAGGGTAGAATTGAAAAAAATATGACATAATTTTCGGCTGTTGAAATGGATGTTGACTTTATATACACTAGATTAAGTGTTGACTTTATATACTCTATACATGCGATGCTTGCGTGTCTTGCTTATATACATTTTAAAAAACCTTAAAAAACTTGAAAAATGGATGGCAATAAAGTGTGAGTGTATATATATTATTTAGAAGCGAGATGAGATCTTTATGGTTCAATTCTTTTTATAGGCATTTTTTTTCTTTAAAAATAAAAACAAAATCATAAGGGTAAAATATTCATTATAAAAGTACGTATAACACAATTTGACCGACCGATAAAATCCATCATAGCTTTATATATTATATAGATTCTTTTTATATTAATTTAAGAATTCAATATTTTTTTAAAATGTTTCAAAATAAAAATATTTTAATATATACGTGTTGTTTCTAACCGTTGATCAAGTTAATTAAAATCAGTGGACTTTTAATAAAAGTATGAAATTAAAAGTAGACGCCCAATTGAGAGCATAAGAGAAAATGTGCGGCGCACTCGAATATACCAGAAGGGAGTAGAGTGACCGTATGACGACTTAAAATATTTTAATGACCTATTTTAGTTGTAAAGTACACTAATTTTATGACGTACGAATCTCTTCAAACAATATGGGCCCGTTTGGTTGTCCTTCAAATTGCGAATTAAATAATTTATATTTACAAAATTTACAAAATTTTCATTTATTAGTGTTTGGTTGTGTAAATTGAACAATTGTAAATATGATAATTCAAGTTGATTCACAAAAACTCAAATTAAGTCATTTCAAGTAAAACTTGAAATTGCTTAATTCTAGAATTGGATAATTCATTGCAACTCTATTTTTTGAGAAGATCTAGTTTATACACGTGATGTTGATGTATCTAGACAAAATTTTAAATAAAATTGAACAATAGAGAATATGTTTTTATTCTAACAATCGGAATTTCTCGTTTAAGTTTTCCAAACACTACTTGAATTAGAATTAAATTATTCATAAATGAGCAAATTTACAATTCTTCAATCGAAAATTAACTAATTCTAAAATTAGGTAATTTACGCAACCAAACGGGCCCTATATATACACAAAAGTAGGAATTTGTTAAATTAGTGTATTTCAAATTTGTCTCATAATTACACTCACTAATATTTATATACTATGTCACTACTGGAAAATTTCAACATTATACAGTAGGGAAGAGTAACTTTTTATAAATGTGTCAAAATTTCATTATCTGGTTTAGGGACAATTCTATATTTCAACATTATATAGTAGGAAAGAGATATATTTTTTAAATGTGTCACAATTTCATCTTCTTGTTTAGGGATGTTATCTGTTAATGAAAATGTGTCACAATTGATGTTATACTTTTGGTGTGCTTATGTATGGATGCTTTAATTAATTTAGTGTAATAACGCGGATCACCTAAAATGATTAGGCCAATTTTTAAATTAGATTCATTGAACATATATATAAAAACCAAAGACATCATATGTAATTAGGTTACGATCTTAGATGTGGGTCATTACATTTTGAGTTCTTGATCCTTGCATCAGAAGAGTTATTTGCCACTATTAAGACTTTTGTTTGTTTTAAATTTTCATTTTAAGTAAATTATTTATATATATATATTCATTGCAAAGAGATTTCTTGTGCATTAAAAGGCTTAATTTTATATAGCAATCATTCAAATTGAACAACAAATTTAGCTGTTTTTGAAGTTGTGTGACAATTTCGCATTTAATTTTCAATTTATGCTTGTGCACCAATATATATATATATATATATATATACAATGATAGGGGTATGTACAACGATTCTTAACCCCAGAGTTAATTATATTCTTTTTAATTTTTTTCTCTTTAAATTATATATATATTCAAATCAACAGAGCAGGTCTAACAAGAGCACCAATCTTTTAAGTAATTAGCGGATTTATTTGCCCTTTCATGGTTGGTAAATGTTTGAATTTTTTAAGAAATTTAGTAGAAATGAATCTCTATGATAATAAGTTCATCTCTACTAAATTTTATAAAAAAATTCAAACCATGCATTTAGTTAGTAAGATAATCAACAAAATTTTTAAAAGCTAGAAATTCACACATTTATATTGATTTTTCATTTACTCACTTCTAAATTTAATTTATTAATAAAATTTAATAAAGATTATCTGAACATAACAAATATTATGTCTATTAAAATTTAGAGTATCTTTTATTATTTAGTCGAACACGCATTGTGTATGCAATGTAAAGTAATAAAAAAGAAAAGATATGGAGTCATGGAGAGGATGTGAGGTAGGAAGTGCAAAGAGCACGTGGCACGCATAGGTTACAGAAGAAGAAAGTGGGGTTCACTACTCATAGGCTCGAGCTCAAGCTGCGATGTCACGTGGAACCACACACTAACCTTGTGCCCTACCCTCCAAACCTTAACAACTATATTCAACATTATCCCTTGACATAATCCTCTTTTCTATGATTTTTCTTTTCTTCCCATCCATCGTCATGGTATATTTATATATAAGAAAATGCTTAACTTGTTTTATTACGATATATGTTACAAATAGAAATAATTTAATTTAATTTAATTTCATATATAAATATGTTTATTATTAAATATATGTTGTGTTCTAATTTTTATTATATTTAAAATTTTATCATACACCTTTAAGACGCACGTTAATATTATCCTTATAGATGCACAGCTAGTCCGATTCTTACTCGGACTTGTATTATACGCGCTTTCATTTTGACCCACTTTCGGGATGATTTTTTTAATGAAATGGAGTGGAAGTGATCTTACACGTACATTATAGAGATTTGCATTTCAATCAAATTTCATCAAGGATTCATTCTACATGAAGTAGGCCAAAATAAAAAATACATACCGTGATCAATCTGCATAAGAAGTGGACTATATATATTTATATTAAGATTTCCATATTTGACGAAGCGTACTCTTTTTTCAAGTACTGGGAGTTGTCCTGAGCTTTCATCTAATTGGCCGTGAATGCATTAAAATAACGTGGTCGAGCAGAACTTCCATTTATATATTTACATTTTACTGCGCTAATCAATCAAAACAGTCATGTATACCTTAATTTACATGGTGAGTGTGAATGGATTTAGATTCGATTGAAAAAGGGCAAAAAACACTTCGGACCTAAAGTCCATGTGGGATGGTTACGTTGTTTGTCACCTTTAATCGTAGTGCTTGTTAAGCATGATAATCATTGCGATTCCTTTTTCTAACAGCTTAAGCTTTTGGGAGAGATGGTTCCTTACATGGTATCAAAGCTTGGTTCTCTGGGAGGTCCAAGGTTCAAGCCTTGGCACCCCCATCCCCCATCCATTAAACTTACTCTCTTCGTGCGGCAAGTATGGGGTTGCACGTGAGGGAGGGTGTTAAGCATGATATTCATTGCGGTTCCTTTTCTTAACAGCTTAAGCTTTTGGGAGAGATGGTTCCTAATAGTGCTCATGCACATGTTTAGCTTAACAACGTTTTATTTTCACATCGTTTTTAAATTTGATTTATGTCAAACCGTCACAATTTTCACAAAAATGGAAAACGATGTACAAATTAGAGTACTGTTTAAGTAGTAAAATGATCATATAAATTAAGCATACAAACGAATTACAAACTATAAAATTACAAATAAAAATACCGGCCTCTTCTATAGTAAAATAAGCTTGCCAGAGAGAAAAATAAAACATTATTTCCATAAATACAAAAATCATTTATTTATTTACTTAAAGCTCATTTATTTTTTGATACAAGAACTCTTAAAAAGCTCAATTATTGATACATGATAAAAGAGCCTATATACATATATAGAAAATTTCAAATGCAGACCGGTCTGTATGGACTATAATTTTGGCGACAAAAAACCGTCACTAAAAAGTCCGGTCTGTACCAAAAATGCACTATATATATCTATCCTTATTATATATAAAATGATCATATATATATATGGATGACTAATTCTTCCTTTGACTCAAGAAAGCATTGTACCATTGGGAGGATTTCTTAGGAATTCGATCCAATTCGGAGGGATCGGAAGGAGGCGCATCCAATACTGTTGGGTATGGGATTCGAACCAGTCCCATTCTGGTTGTGTAACCCTCTGTTCCCAACTCCTTGGCATCTATCATGCTCCAATAGAAGTATCCTTTCACATTTGCTCCCATTCTACACACCACATTTCAAATATGAATTAATTGACAAAATAAATTCTAATTTGTCAAGTAAAAAAAAGCAGATAACGAGCCAAAACAATACTTTTTTCGATGGATTCTCTTAAAGTTATGAGATTTGAACTGTTAATTTTAAATTGAATAGTTTAGATAACTTTTATTTAATATGTTATTCGCTGCGAGGGGGATTACTTTTTTTGAGAATTCAAAATTTGAACCATTCAATTTAAAATTAAGATCGTGATTATATCTTTAAAAATATTTTTATTACTTCTACTGTGTAACTATAAAGATTGGATAAAACGCTGTGATCAAAAAAGAAGAAGAAGAAGAAGAAAAGAAAAGAAAGCATTGTAAAGAACATTAAAATAGTAAATAACTCACTTAATGGCTTCTAAAATTGCTTTAAGGTGCACTTGTATGAATTGAATCCTTGGGGTATCTTCTATAGGGTCTTGTCCCTCACGATCTGGAGTTCCTGTGTTTGAATGTATATTCAAAGGATTGACAAAAAATGTTATCACATGAATAGCATAAAATGGATAAGAATAAAACAATATAATCTCGTTAAATTTAAAAAGTCACAATTACATAATATGGTACGAATCAGAGTTACGGCGGAGCAGAGTAAAAGACATATAACTCAATAAAAAAGATTGAAAATCTTTGAAATATTGTATATGTCCACTGTTTTAGATTAATAAAGGTACAACTTCATTTTTATGACAATCAAAATACTAAATTTGATGATACTGAATGAATTGTATTTTCAATCATTGATTAATTTAAAATTAGTGAATTACTGAAAAAGATAGATCAGTCTAAGTGGTGTCTTAATAGATCCAACATATTAATAAATTTAAAACTTAGGATTGGTTTCTAGCAATTTTCAATAAAAAAGATATTGTAATTAATAAATCCAAACTCAGCTTATATATAGAAAAAGAAATATTACCATTCTCAGTAATATAGATTTTGGGACTTTGGTATTCGTCCTTCAGGTAAAGCAGAACATCCCTAAGACCTTCTGGGTACACATACATATCGGCATTCACCTGCAAAAAGATTCAACAATAATATATATACACTTTATAACAAATTTTGGTAAAGAGAAATTAAATTAGAAATAATAACTAGGGGGCCATTAGGTATGGCAATTGCTATTACTAGAGTAAAATATCTATTGTTAGAACAACGTGTGTGTGTGTATATATGTGCTTTTACATTATGTTTCAAGCACAATAGTAATTTTATTCTCTAGCAATAGCAATTGCCATACATTGATTGTATTGGCACATGGATATTCCGTTCAAAAAATTAATGCGCCATCCATTTTTAAATGAAAGTGAGATGCGGTCTAAACTTTGAGTACTAAAATGAGATGAATGAAACTTCAAGGAAAGTGAGAAACCTCAAATTCAATCATAAATATAATAATATATATTACTTGACATTGTGTAGTAATTTTTTATGTATCTTATATGTATATCGATAATCCTAGACATATATAAACATCTAACATAAAAATTGACGTATCAAATACGGTCATCATATATTAATTAAAAGAATCTTATCATAATCCATTATAACCAATATGTTATTGATCAATTTTTATTTTAGACACTTATTTATGTGTATAGAAGTACTCTATATATACATATATTAAAGGAAAAAAAATAATTCATCTGAAATATCATTTGACATAAATTAAAAATGCAATCATTATATATAGAAATAACAAAAAATAGCCCTGGTACAGAATTATCTTACTTGTTCTCCAACGAGATTTCCATTTACGTCCTCTGCAGAAAACACAAAGAAAAAGGGTAGAAAATATTAGATAATCGTGGTCACCCTAATACCCAAGTAATATAATTATTATGTTCCAAAATGGGATATTAATTTTTTTTATTTAAATTTGTAGAATTTAATTACCTGGAGTGGACACAGAATGTTGATATTGATCAAAACTAGTATAAATCTCATATGGTGATATTGGAGTGGAATAAGCAAATCTAGAGCTATAGTAATTAATCCCAATATAATCATAAGACCCTTTAATCAGAGCCTTCTGTTCTTCTGTAAATGTTGGAAGCGCATCCCTCACCAATGCCTTCATGTTGAAGGGATAATCACCATACACTAATGGATCCAATAACCTAAATTAAAAAAAAAATTAGCAATTTTTTTTTAAGATTATGTAAATATTTATTTTCATTTAAAAAACAAAAATCTATGATTAACTATATCTTTGAGAACATATGTTAAGGATAATGATCAAGGGACACCGTATCTTGTCACAAATACATTAGGTAGTAAAGCGGACTCGTCAAAAATAGAATTTATCTAACATTTGCTGTTAGCTAAGTGACATATATATCACATTATGATCAAAATATTTATTTAATATGAGCTAAATTAATGTGTGTTTTAAATATTAGTAAGTGAAAACATAATACTAACCATCCCACAGAAAAATCAATTCCTCTCTGAGCTGCCTGTCTATTTTCACGTGTGTCGGACTGAGGTATGAGCCACACAGTTGACACTGCAATGCCTATCTCTCCCTTTTGAGTGGACTGCATATCACAAATAAAAATAAAGTTTTATCCATGTATCTCATAAAATACAAACTTTGGCGGCCTATTCATTTCATAAACTCCCACAATTTAAGGCCCACATGAAATTATTAAGTTGTTTATAATCAATTTACCTTTAAAAGTGGTTTCTTTGTATTGCAGCATTAAATTAATACCTTTAAATCACACAAAAAAAATACGCTCAAACCTTTATTATTCTTCATGTTTTCTCCTTCGTCAACCTATTAACTTTTTTTTAAAAGAATCCTAGCTTTAAATTTTAAAAATTGAAGTTTAATTAACTTTATATTTTTTTAAATTTTCTCATTTATATGATCTATTAAAACTAGTACCATTGTAAATATAAAATTGTATAAAAAAATCAATAAAAATCTGCATTAAAGACATACGCACAGTTTGCTAATCCAGTATTTGGGTACTTTGCAATATGCTTTTTTATTTATGCATTTTTAATTGTGAATTTTTATTTGTTTTGTCTTGTCGTTCTGCGTACATACAATATATACCCTGGTGTATTTATAAATATATAATTTTCTATAAACAAGTCGGTCATCTTTTCAATATGAAAAAAGAATCGTATATTTTAACAGGATAACTACATACCAATTAACTAGCTAGATGTATATTTTTTATTAAATTTGGCTTAGATGATTTTTGTGATGAATAAGATTTTCTCTACCAAAATTTGGAGATCAACTTAAAAGCGATGAGATGATCATCAAAAAATTTAAAGGTCGAAAATGCATATATATCTATATAGGTCAATTTTGTTACTATACGCACTTGTAATTAAATTGCATTTTTTGATGATTGAGAATATTAGTTACTGGAGATGATGAATCATCATAAAAATCATCTCACCAAAATTTCTTTATAAAGCTTATTCATTTTACTTTGTGAAATTGAGATGCTCCTTCTTTTTGCATAGAGAAGACCCTCTTCTCTAGTTACAGAGAGAGGTCTTTCCATCAAATTTCGGTATGAAGTTCAATATTTATGAAGTGAATTAAGTGTGAAACTAAAAAAGTATTGACCATAATTTATGATGGAAAGTATTCACTATTAATAACTCTACCTTATATATACGAAAACCAGTGACAATATGTGATATGATATTGACCATGATGAAAGTACCCGTTTCCTAATATTGTTAAAGGAATCCCATACAAATAGGAAAAAAGAACACTATTTTTTGATACAAACGTGATAGATACAATCAGGTGGTTTAAGGGAAGACTCAAATTTAGGCTTTCTGTGTGACTACTCACGTCATTTACCACTTGAGTTTAAGCCTAGATGTGTAAAAAGAATACTCTTAATGTCATGTAAATGTGCATATGCTCTAGTTAGTAATTAATTACCTGATAATTGTCTTTATAATGTTTAGCTGCTGTAGCATGGGCTAATATGATATTATGCATAGCTATAAAAGGATCAGTTGCAGGGTTTTGAATTGTTGTCTCGGGCAGCCCAATTCTATATAAATATTCTCCAAATACTTGAGGCTCATTGATTGTACTCCAGTTCTTTACTCGATCACCGAAATATTTAAAACAAACATCAGCGTAGTTCTTGAAATCAGACCTAATAAAAAAAACAGTATTAGTTTAGTATGCACATACTAGATCATTTTCCATTTAAAACTCAATTTTAGTATATCTTGACTCTAGTTTTTTTTTACGATCTGATCCTTGAAATAAAAACTTTAAAAAATATGATTTACGTTGTAAAATTTTAAAGGATGTGATCCCCGGAGACAGATACTTACTTACAGTATCTACCTCACAATATCTGGCTTTAGATACTGCAAACTTTAATTTTTTTTAAATGTAGAACCAGAGCCGGCTCTGGGGCAGGGCAGGGAGGCCGATTGCCCAGGGCCCAAAAGTGAGGAGGGGCACCAATTTTTTTTATATGTGTATATATATGTTAAAGATATTTAATTAATAAGATATCTTTCCAAGAAAATAATTGTAATTTTTCAATATATGTTGGATTCTATTTTGATGCAACAAAGTTTGTTTGATTGTATAATGATAAATTGAGAAGATCTTACATAAATCTTGAAAATGCTTTAAAAGTTGATATTTTTGGTGTTAATGTAAAGTGTTTATATTCAGAATCACAAGTATTGCAATTAATGTTACTACATTGAATCATACATATGAAACAAATAAACCATGGGTATCTATTAAAATTATGGAGTTTGCAAAAGTTATAGAGTTTCCTCATGTGATGCTTACTTATAAACTTTTATTGACTTTACCTATGACTCTAATATCTGTAGAAATGAGTTTTTTCAAATTACAACTATTAAAATCTTACTTACGAACCACTATGAGTCAAGGTAGATTGAATGGATTAGCAATTTTATGCATTGAAAATGACATCTCAGAACATTTTAACTATGGTTGATAATTTTGCTGCTCAAAATACAAGAAGAAGTCATTTTAAGTAATTGTTTAGATCGAAATTTCATTGCTACTTTTATTTTGTAGGTACGTTTTAGCATGTGGTGTTGTTTTGGAGCATCTAAAAAGCATATATGTGCTTGAAATATTCGTTGTATTAGTTTTAATATTATGTAAACTCGTACATTTTCACAGTAAACTAGTAAACACTTGAATTTTTAATTGTAATTTGTTTTTGGTGAAATTAAACTCTTTTCATTGAAATAAAATTAATTTATTTTTTAATATAAAAATTTAATATATTTATTTAAGAGGGGCATTATTTTAGAATTTTGCCCAGGCCCTAAAAATTGTCGGGACCGGCTCTGTGTAGAACGCACTCAAAAAAGGTCCGAAAGTCAGGGATCGAATTCTAGTTTTCTCACAATTATACTATAAAAGGGGAAAACGAAGATTATTGGAAATAATGTTTAAAAAAAAGCAGCAATTTATGGTATCATAAACTGCCCACGACTGCTTTAAAAAAAAAAAACTGCCCATGACATTCAAGGGCCTCGGGTTTTCTGGAGCTTGAGGTTCCTTAAAAAGAAAATTGCCCATGACAGTATTTTCTATATATAAAATACCTCTGGACTACGTCCACCATAAAAACAGTTCTATTTGAAAAAAAAAAAAGATAAAAAAGTGGGTCAATTAGTTTCGAAGGTGTACTTTTAGTGATAAAATAGTTATGATGTTCGACATTGTTGTCATTTAATTTATTTATTTACTGACTATTATACTCCATTAGTGATGTCGTCGAAATATAGTTATCGACATAAAGTTGCAATAGTCAAGAAATAAGTGATGAAACTCAGAACTCAGAATTTTGCCTAATGGTCTTACGTGCCCACAATTTTAGTGATGTAGGAACTTTTGGCTACGAAAACCTTTTGTGCCAAAAATCAGTTTTTGTCGCCAAAGACTTTAGTTAGGTGATTTAAGTGACCACGTTGTGACAAAATCTAGTACGACTAATGCGATATGGATCAAGTCTAAAAAAAAATATGCTTTGTGACTAAATACATAATTTAGAGACTAAAAGTTTTTGTTTCTCAAACATTATTTTGTTGTTGTGATTCTAAACTTTTAATATATATATGCAAAATGACCCTAACACAATTAATACACAGGAAAAAAAAATCAACAAAATAAAGAGGGCCATAATTCTTAAGCTAGGAAAAACAAGAAATCTATATTGCATTGCTATATATAAAGCGTGAGTAGGATTTTGGCATGTCTATGAAATAAAAATATCATCTTTTCATGGCTCAAATTTTTTTATTAGAGTAAAGTTAAAATAATGATTTGAACCCAAGACTTTAAACCTTAAAAATGTTTTATTATTGCTTGACAAAAATACCATTTCATTTGCATATTTCGTTTTAAAAATTTATATAATAATATAAGGAATTACTAGGTATAATATATCCACATATTCTAACAGTATTTAATCAAGTCTAGGGCACATACACAATTTCACTACCGAGGAAACCATTGTACTTATTCTGGAGTCCTACTGGTAAGTCAAAGTGGAAGAGTGTAACAAATGGAGTTATCCCTGCAATAATAATAATTTATCTGTTATTAAAATCAAAGATTAATTAAACAGAGAATTAATACATATATGCCAATTGATTGATATATCTCAAATTAAATGAAACTATATGAACAATTAATTAAATTCTTACCATTTGCTATCAATTCATTGATGACATTGTTGTAGTGATCTATACCCTTTTGGTTTATACCTCCTTTAACTGTTCCATCTGCGTTTTTTGACAGCGTAAAAGACTTGATGAATTAATAATGCGCAGCAACAAAAAATTTATTGGAGATTTCGCTAATAATTTCTTGTTAAACTCTATTTTCTTAGCAATCCATTCAATATCCAGTGAGCTTTGTGTTAGTAAAACTAAAATGATTAGAAGGATCAAAGGCTTTTGTTCTACTACATTGATGAGGGAGGAGGTATTCGAACACTGGGCTAATTTTTCAAAGTATTATCATTTGTTCCGCTGTTAAAACTTAAGTAGAAAAGTTTTAACAAATTATTGAGATCTGCTTAATAAGATATTGCTAGTTAAGATGTCCAAAATTGAGGATTCTTGTTTTTCTCACCACATCACATAACTCACCACATCCAGAGTCGGTCTTGACAATTTTTTGGCCCTAGGCAAAATTTTAAAATAATGCCCCTCTTAAATAAATATATTTAATTTTTATATTAAAAAATAAATTAATTTTATTTCAATAAAAAGAGTTTAATTTCACCAAAAACACATTACAATTAAGAATTCAAAGTGTTTACTAGTTTCATGTGAAAATATACGAGTTTACATAATATCAAAACTAATACAACGAATATTTCAAGCACATATATGTTTTATCTTTTGCCTTTATGTGTATTTCATCTTCCAAAAAGCTTTTAAATGCTCCAAAACAACACCACATGCTAAAACGTACACACAAAATAAAAGTAACAATGAAATTTCGATCAAAATAATTACTTGAAATGACTTCTTCTTGTATTTTGAGCAGCAAAATCATCAATTATAACTTCATAGTGAAGATGTTCTGAGATGTCATTTTCAATGCATAAAATTGCTAATCTATTCAATCTACCTTGACTCATAGTAGTTCGCAAATAAGATTTTAATAGTTGTAATTTGGAAAAACTCGTTTCTACAGATATCAGAGTCATAGGTAAAGTTAATAAAAGTTTATAAATAAGCATCACATGTGAAAACTCCTTATCTTTTGCAAACTCCGTAATTTTAATAGATGTCCATGGTTTATTTGTTTCATATGATTCACTTGGTAACATTAATTGCAATACTTGTAATTATGAATATAAACACTTTACATTAACACCAGAAATATCATCAACTTTTAAAGCATTTTCAAGATTTATGCAAGATTTTCTCAATTCATCATTATCCAATAAAATAAACTTTGTTACATTAAAATATAATCCAACATATATTGAAAAATTGCAATTATTTTCTTGGAAAAATACCTTATTAATTAAATCTCTTTAACATATATGTACACATAAAAAAAAATTGGTGTCCCTCCTCACTTTTGGGCCTTGGGCGGTCACCCTGCCTGCCCTACCCCAGGGCTGGCTTTGCATTTCACCAAATCACTTCACTCATTATCTGACTTCTCGCAAAAATCAATTATTTTGTTATCATCTTGCATTTTGTCTCATCTAACAAAGACCAACTGACTTCAAAATTCTAAAGTGTTCCTTGTCAAACGTCTATCTTACTTTTAAAAAAAAATTCACAAAGATTTACCTAACAAAATACATTTTTTTATACAAATTAAATTTATTTATTTTTTAAAAAATTAATGAATATGCTAAATGAGTATCACCATGACAATCCCATATATTGGAGATATATTTCTTTTGAATTTGTCTACTAATTAATAATTTTTTTTGTGGCATATACAAAACATGGTTATAGACGTACTTGCACCTCCATACCTATAAATGGTATAATTCATATTTTAATTGAAGATGCTCGTAACGTATGTATACATTATTTTAGAAATAAGAACAAACCAGGGAGGATTCTTGACCAAGAAATAGAAAATCTGTAAATGTGTACACCCATATTCTTCAGCGCCTGTACATCCTCCTGCAGATTTGTATTTATAAAAATGTAAGAAATGATATATATATATATATATATATGACAGGCATGTATGTATCAATTATATGTACAGATCGAAAAAATGTTAACATGCGTATCAACATGGCATTCCTTCATCAACCTTAAATATTTATGAAGTATTTTTCCTACTCCTGCATCCAAAAATAAGATTTTGTGGTTTATTTTTAAAATTTCTTAAGAGTTACCTTTTGTTTTCAGAAAATAATGAATGTAGTAAAGTTTAAAATGACAAAAAAAATTGATTTTCACCATTAATTGAAAGTCATGTACTTTTGAAAATTGCAAAAATTTGAATAATGATTCTTTTAGGGAATAAAAAGAATACTTCTTTCCTCCTAAATTAAGAATCTATTATTTTATTTTTTTGAGATGTCCGAAACTAAGCATTATTGTTTTCTTCCAAGGATATAATTAATGTAGCCAGGGTATGGCTATTGGTCCATAACAGTATTCTAACACCCAAAATAATTTTTCAGAATACAATTATATCACAAAAGAATGAAAGATTCACATATGGTTAAATGTCTATGTTAGAAAATTTATATTTTTTAATTTATGTGGGCAACATATTATAATATTTTAACTATATTTGTTATTTAAATTAATGGGCTAATGTTTGGTGGTCTAATTAATTTTTTAGTGAAGCCATAGACTATTCAAATAAATGTGGGTCAAATGTGTAGATACCTTATGATGAGGTAAATATTAATTTATCATTGGCCTATAAAAGTAAAAAATAATTTTACCATTGGCCTACAAAAATAATATTCTCCACTTTCTTTTAAATAATTATCCCACTCCATTATATTCCACACTTTCTGTTAAATAATTATCCCACTCCATTATATTCCACACTTTTCTTTAAATAAATATCCCACTCCATTATATTTCACACTTTTCTTTAAATAATTATCTCACCTAATTTCACAAAAATTTGCCTTTTGCCCTTCATTTTTATCAAATTTACCTTTGTTACCATTCTCCATTTACCTATAAATACTTCCTCTCATTTATTCAAAGACAACACAAAGAAACATACACCAAAAATACACCAAAAAATAAGCCAAGCCAACACACAATTCTCCTCACCCAAAATATACACTTTCTCTCCTATATATTTTGTTAAAAAATAGAAGGGTCTTATACCCTCTCTTTTCATACCCTAAAAAAATAGAAGGGTCTTATACTCTCTATTTTCATACTCCAAAAAATAACAACCCTTATACACTATCTCTCCTACACAATTTATTATTTATTCTGTTGAAATATTTGTAATCCTAATTCTATACTTATAAATAGAATTAAAAAAAATATAGATAGAGAAGTTGGTAGCTTGTATTATCATTCAAATTGATCGCATTTGAGCTAAAACAAAACAAGCACACACAAAAGGAGGACGTACCACTGGAATAGCATAAGCGCTACCAGGGGAACCTACCTTAAAAAAAAGTAATGTGTTCATCATTGCGCCGAATTTACTTTTTATTCACCGATATTCGCTTATTGATTGGTTAATTATCTACTTCTAGATTTTGACACCATCACCTTATATGGACTTATTAAGGTTTAATGGGAACTCTAATTAGTTTGTATATAAAAAAAATATTAGGGTTATGGTCCCCAATACATCAAATCAAAATACGGCTCCCTTCTACCCATCTGGAAGAAAACCAAAATTCCCATTAAGACATTAAGGCAATTTGGTTGAGGAAGACCACATACACACTCGATCCATACTGTTATTGTGATCAATCCTCATATTCCACATTTGTTTATCATGAATCCAGGTGCGCGATTTTATTATTTTAATTTAGATCTTGATGATTTGACATGATGACTTGATATGATGACTTAAGTAATTTAATTCCAATAAGTGGTATCAGAGCCATCTCATGTTGAATCATTAAGAATTTAATATATATATATATATATATATATCTGATTGATTATGATCTATGTGCTCATCAGATTAATTGTTATATATAATAAGGGTTCCATTTATATATATATATAAAGAGAGAGAGATTAAAAGCTTTTGGGTGTATTTTTTGGTGTGATAATTTGATTCTGTCGCATATACAGTTCGTTAAGTATTTAAAAAGAAAAGGCAAGGCCTTCCTTAATGTGATGTGACGGCAGCAAGAAATTAACAGGGAATGTACTATTATATATGTGCATGTTTAATTGATTTTTATATATATATAAATCAATTAAACGTGCACATATATAATAGTACATTCTATATATATATAAATCAATTAAACATGCACATATATAATAGTAAATTCCCTGTTATTCAGTTTTTTAGTTATATTTTATATATATCTGTCAACATAAATTCGGTATTGATGCTTAACGGCACAACTTTTAAGAATTGGAAATAGAACGTTTCTATTCAAAAAAATTATTTTGGAGGCTTTATGAGAAAAATGCTACTTAATTCCTTAAAGAAATTATAGAAATGTTTTGCTAAAAACAAAAAGGCTGAAGCAAGTAACCTTTTGATTAGTCTTATTTCAATAAGATATAAAGAAAAAGGAACATAAGGGACGCACATTATAGAAATGTCTAATATCGCTTTAAACTAAATGCACTTAAGTTAAGGCTGTCTAATGACTTGTTCGTGCATTTAGTTCTTTATTTCTCTTCCTGCACGATACAATTAACTTACAGTGAGTTACAATACTCATAAGGATAAATGATCTCTTAATAAGCTCATATCTTACGGTGTGCAAGAAGAATAAAAGATTTAGCGATAAAAGACAATGGTTACTCATCTAGCAAACACTTCTAAAGGATAAAAGATAAAGAATAAAAGTTAAGAAACTACAGTTGGAACAGCACTATAGTAATTGCAAAAGGATTTGTTAGTCACTTTTGCAAGAAGGATAGACAGAGTAATGCTCTAAATACGCCGCTTAGCGTGTAAAGTATGATATAGTTATCATTAAGGTTTGTTCGGTAGTTAGTTTAACTTATGTACATATGATTACTTAGTGAGTAGATTTTGGTGATACTAGTCACATAAGTGTGTTTAGAAGTTACATGTGGAGCCAAAAGCCAATTGATGTTGAAAGATTCATCTATCAGGACAGTGGCGAAATAGTTACAATTAAGGTTTTAAAGAATTTTAAGTTATCATTAAAAGAATAGTTACTTTTGAATTTGGGAAAGATTTATATGGTATTTTTATTTAGACATAATTTATATTTTTATTTGGACAAATACGGTTATTATTGTTCATTTGAAAATAATAAAGTTAATTTTTTTTCAAAATTTAAATATTTTACTACTATTTCTTTAATTGATAACTTATATACGGATATTATCACCTCATGTAATGAAACCTTGTAAATTGATTCACATGATACAAAGTATAAATTATCTGATAAGAATTGTTCCATGTTATGACACAAGCATTTGGGATAAATCTCTAAATAGAGAACTAAAAGACTTGTGGAATTTTTGAAATCCCTTGATTTAACAGATTTTAAAATCTGTATTTAATGTGTAAAAGAAAAATGGACAAACATAAGAAAATTAGGTGCCATAAGGAGTTCAACTGTCTTAGACCTAATTTATGCGGATATCTGTGAACTATTCTCGACGGCCTTCTGGAATGGTTAGCAGTATTTTATTACGTTCATGATAATTATTAAGAGTGCCTATATTTAATTAATGAAAAGTAACAATCTTTAAACGTTGCTATAACTTTCACAATCGAAGTTGAAAATCAACTAGGCAAGAAAATTAAGGCCGTGAAATCTGATCATCGTGGTGAATACTACGATAAATATAATGGATAAGGTAAACAAGATTCTGGATCTTTGTAAAATTTCTAGAGAAATGCGAAATCGTCTCACGATACACCATGCTAAGCAAACTTAGTATGAACAATGTTGCTAAGAGATAAAACAGAAGCTTAAGGATATGGTAAGGAGCGTGATTAATCATTCTTCTCTACTAAAATGACTTTAGGAAAAACTTAAGATTGCAGCACATTTTTTAAATAGTGTTATATCAAAGCAGTTGCTAAAACAGGTTGTCCAGCTGTTTTAAGGCCATAAAAAAAAATTGGACTAAAAAAATAAAATAAAAATTAGCTGCTACTTTGTTAGATACACTGAAAGATCGAAAGATTATAAATTTTATGATCCTTTGAATAAATCCTTTATTAAGACGAAAAATGCCAAATTTCTTGAGATTATTGAGTTTGAGGGGGAAGATAAAGTTAGAACATTGTCTTTGAAAAAGAATTTATTCAAATTCCAAATACTGTTATTGACAATGATTATGATCAAATTCCTGACATTGTTTCAAATGCAAATTAGGATCATCAAGACAATATTGAAAAATTTCTTATATAGCAAACTCAACAATCTCAAGAATAAGTGAAATTAAAAAAATTCATTTATGGTCTTGATAAACGCTTAATATTGTCATTCATACGCTCATTTTCGGAGTTGTTTGACGCGTTTATTTCTCTAAAACTACTCAGTTTGCCAACTTATTTCGCAATTAGTCTCGTAGCACTTTTGTATTTAACAATGCTTGAAAAGGCATATTTTTTTATTTATTTTGGTGTCTTTAGATTTCAAGAACTATTGTATTTAATACAATAGTGAAATTTTTCATGGACAAAAGGAATCCAAGAATGTGAAAGTCTCCATGTGATTAAAGAGCATCCAAGAAAGTGGAAGTCTCCATGTCCATGTGATTAAAGAAAGAAAGTAAAAGTCTCCATGTGATGGAGTCTTTAAATTTCAAGAAATATTGCATTTAATACAATGGTGAAATTTTTCATGGGACAAAAATAATCAAAGAAAGTGGAAGTCTCCATATCCATGTGATTAAAGAAAGAAAGTAAAATTCTTCATGTGATTAAAGAGCATCCAAGATGGTGGATTTATCCACCAAAAATAAAATAAGCATTGTTTATTTTTTAGCATCCAACACAACTCTCCTATTTATAGTCTTCATTGTTGCTTTGGATAGGGGATCTTAGGTGGTGTTTGTTTGGAGCACTTAAATCTGGTTGTTGGCATAAGTTCTCCGTTTTTTTTAAAAATGTTTTCAAAATCTAAGTCTTTATCCGCGTCGTCTTCTTCTTCTTCTAAAACTCTTACTCCTACAGAGTCTTTTAGGTCTACTGGTTCTATCGAGTATTTGTATGAAATCACCCATTTACCTGTTGAACAAATCCCAGAAACAAAGTTAACCATCACAAACCCCTATCATGTGTTTCAAAAACCCTCCTCCGAGTCTTTTACTAAAAGAGTCAGACAGTTGGTCTCATCAGACAAATCCAAACTCCTAGTTCGTGAATTTGTCCAGTGCACCCCTTTTGATTCTTTGTTTGTTAAATCTGGTCATGAAGAACAGTTTTTTACTGTTCCCTTTCCCACAGATATCCCTCGTATAGCCTTATCCCAAGGTTATACTCATATGCACTTCAGAGCCATCCGATTTGCAGTTACTTTTCATGGAAAACTTTCCTATCAACCTAGGAATGAAAAAGGTCACATATGGTACGATGTGTGCTCTTGTGATGACTGTGAAGAACTAGCTTATGAAGCAGAGCTAGATCCCAAGGAACTTAAGCTTTACAGAAAAAAGAAGGCTGGAAAAGCCTTAAATTCTCAAGAAATCCTTGAAGAACGGTATCAAGCAGGTGATAATACCGTTGGCCTCTTAGGAGAGCCAAGTGGCAAGTTTGATTTCTATGTCACTTATTCTGATAAACCTTCACCCACACCTCCTCCAGAAGTTACATCATGTTCGCCTTCACCACCTCCTCAAGAGCCTGAACCCCCTAAACCAACCCCACAACGCCTTTCTCTATATACCCAAAAGGCCTTAAAAGCTCTTGGCAGACCATACTTACAACCCTCCTCGCAGGTTCAACCAGCTACTATCCCTCAACCCCAGCCAATTTCTTGTTACCTTATGTCACAAGAAACACCAGATCATTATTTTCCTCCACAGGAAGATTTTGATAATCTCTCCACTCAGACCACCCACAAATGGAAAATTCAAAACCCCACTTCCATTGGATCTGATGGACAAATGAAAAAGCTCTCAGCAGCTGAAGCAGCTTTAAATTGACAAGCAGAAAATGCTGTGGCACAGAATAAACTTCTTACTCAGATAGCCCAACAAACAAGACAGATCAGTTCGCGTGTTTCTTCTATTTCTACCATGGAAGAAGCCATTGCAGACATCAAAATGAGAATTAAGGTTCTCAATGATCAGATGCGTTCTGTATCCATAACTATCAGAGATTTTGCCAGCACAGCACAATTCTTTAGAGATAAAGAAACTGAAAAAAGAGCTCTTCAAGTTCAACTCGAATCCCTTGAAAGAAGTGAAGCTCTGAAGCAACAAACTGCTCAATACCCTCCACCATATACTACTTTTTTTCCACAAACAGTACATCCCATATCGGATTTCTCAAATTATTCGGTGTTTTACCCCCCAGAAAAACCTGCTAAACCTTTATATAACCCTGCTGAATATTCTCTTTCCGGAAAAGCTCAGCCCCAATCTATCAACCTTTGGGATGAACCACCCAAAAGAAGGTTACCTCCTTGGTCAACCTCTCCTCCAAAACCAAAACCCAAGTTTGTTCCTCCCAAATCGACCTACCCTTCTAAAGCCAAACACCCAAATGAAGTTGATTGGTCTAAACCCCTTCGTACTGTTACACCTCCACCCACAGCCAGACAAGTCAGAGGACTGGATCCTTTTCCTACTCCTTTGAAAACTGTTCCTCCTCAGTCTCAACCTCAGCAAATATCATCACATACCAATCCCTCAACCACTCCTTCAGCCTATACCCCTTCAGCTGAATCACCTGATGTTATCCAAGGTGCCTCCACTAAACCTTTGGATATGTTTACCATGGATGCCTTTGAAAATCATTCTGTCAATCAGATAGGATCTTTTCTCAAAGCTCTAGCATTCCAAGATCGTGAACCTATCAAAACTGACTCAAATGACTTATTCCAAGCATTTGATCAGCTTTACTCAACCCAGCCCGCACAGCCGGCTGACACCACTCCAGAACCTATGGTTGAAGACCCACCTGAACCGATAAACGTTCCTTTAAACCAACCACCTCCACAAGCAAACCATGCTCATGATAATCATGTCCAATTTACTCTTGATGATATCAAGCCAAATCAATGGCGTGAACGATTTTTCCAGTTCAAAGCGTGGATGGTTGCTGACAATGAGCTATATGATCTACGGTCCGTGATTAAAAGATTTTTAGCTCGTGTTGTTGGTCGTTTACATGATTGGTATGATGCCCTCGGTGAATACAGACAGCTCCAATTTCAGCAAATCACCAATATTGATGTTTTTCTAGGATCCATTTATAATGAGTTCCTTGGAAACCCCTCCAAATTTTCTGAAATAGCTCGTACTGAATTCATGGGAATGAAGTGTTGCTCTCTGCAAGAAAAAGATTTAGAACGTCATTATGATAGAATGTCAAAAAGATTCTATACTATTGGCGGTCTAGATGATTTAAATCTGAAGCAAGTTTTCTTCCAGTCTTTCCCAGATGCTTTAGTTACTGAAGCACAGAAAACCCTCAAGATGCAGAATATTGAGCTCAAAGATCTCTCTGTTGGTCGTATTTATGAGCACCTCCTTGATTCTGTTGAAAGAATTTGTAATCACAAGAAGCTCCTGGAAGATATGGAAAAAACCAACAAGATGCTTAAATCTTCGTGTAATAAAGATCACTAGAAGATCAAGTGTAAGAACAAAGAAGGCTGTGATTGTTCTCAACACAAAAAGGCTTATAAGAAGAAATATCGAAAGCATTCCTCACGTCGCCACAAGAAAACTGACGACACTTTTGTCAAACCATTCAAAAGGCAGAAGTTCAAGAAAAAGAAGTTCAAGAAATTCAAGTTTGTCATGAAAAGGAACTTCAGAGGAAAGAAATCCGACAAGTGTTTCTTATGCCATAAGCATGGCCATTTTGCAAAGAACTGTCCTGATTCTACAAAGAAGACACAATTCATGAATCTTCTCCATCAACTGGCACCTGAAATTGCAGAATCAAATGTTGAATCAGTTCTTTCAGCCCAAGATGAGGCATCTCAAGGTTGCTTAATGCAACTAGCCTTCACTGACTCAGAAGCATCAGACATTGAGTCAGAAGCCCCAAGTGAAGAAGCTAGTTCAGAGCTTTCCACTGAACCAGACGAAGCAATTTGCTCATTGGAGCAACTTGCCTTCTCTCAAGAAGAATGCCTTGTTATTCAGTCAGCTCATGCCAAAGTAAAAATATTTACTGAACCATTTTCCAAGCCTATAACTGTTTTGGCCCTCTTTGATACCGGTTCCACTAAAACCGTGATAAATCCCAATTTACTTCCTTCTACAATATGGAAATCTTGCCAATTAGCCTTTCGTGTTGCTAATGGTGAAATAATCTATGTTGATAAAGTCAGTAAACCAATCCTTATACAACCTTTTCCTGGCCTCCGAATCAAGCATGCAGTCTATGGCAGCAGCGCTACCCAAAAGGAATTAATGATAGGATGGGATCTTATCAAGAAAATGCAAGTACAATTTGCTGATACTGGTCTCAAATACAAGAAGCAGTTCCTTCCCTGGCATGATCCAGATGCAGCTCTCATGTTCTATCAAGCTGCTCCAGCTTATCCAATTGATCCAGGGATATCATTGGACACTCTAAAAAGGAATCTTGTCACCATGTCGTGTGCAAATTCCCATGTTGATTTCCTCACCAAATGTCAGAACCCGCTATGACGAAATAGCAAGTTCTTTGTCACACTCCCCTTCAAGCTCAATGAAGATGTAAATCCAACGAGAGCATCTCATTCTGGAATAAATCCAGAACACCAGTCCCTTGCTCTTCAAGAATTAGTTTCTCTCAAGCAGCAACAGCTTATTGAAGAAACAACCTCTCCATGGGCATGTGAAGCATTTTATGTGAACAAACGATCTGAACAAGTCAGAGGAAAAATGAGGTTAGTGATAAATTACCAACCGTTAAATTACTTCCTAGCCAGTGACAAATTTTCATTACCCCAGAAGCATTCCCTGTTTAGCCATCTTTCAAATGCAAATGTCTTCTCCAAATTTGATTTGAAAGCCGGTTTTTGGCAGCTAGGCATCACCCCAACCGATCGTCCAAAAACAGCATTTTGCATTCCTGGTTTCACTACCAATGGACAGTAATGCCCTTTGGTTTGAAGAATGCTCCATCTGTTTTTCAAAAAACCATGATGTCTATTTTCGAGCCTATCGCAGCAAATGCATTAATTTATATTGATGATATTTTGCTCTTCAGTCAGAATGAAGCAGAACATCTCAAGCTCCTTCACCATTTCCATCACATAGTTCTCACTAATGGAATTATGCTCTCTGAAAAGAAGATGGTTATTGGTACAACTAAAATTGAGTTCCTTGGAATGTTGATCAAGAAGGGAAAGTTCCAGCTCCAACCGCATATTTCTAAGGACTTACAGAAATTCCCAGACAAGTTAACAAGTAAAACTCAAATCCAGCAGTTTCTTGGTTTGGTGAATTACATGTATCAATTCATTCAGAAGGTTGCTATACACTGCTCATCTTTTAGCTTTTTTGAAGAAGTCACCGCCACCGTGGTCAGACGCTCAGACCACAACTGTTAAAAGGTTGAAAGATCTCACTTCCCAGTTACCAGATCTCCAGATCCCTTCAGATGGTCAAAGAATTTTGCAAACTGATGCAAGCAATGAATTTTGGGCCGCTATATTGTTGGAAGAAAAGAATGGTGTTAGAACTCTTTGTGGATATAAGTTAGGAAAATTCAAACAGGGTGAATTGCATTATCACTTTACTTTCAAGGAAATTCTAGCAGTCAAACGAGGAATAGAGAAATTCCAATTTCATCTTATTGGATACCACATTAAGATTGAAATGGATATGTCTTCATTTCCAACCATGATTCAGTTCAAGAACAAACAAATCCCAAATTCGCAATTGCTGAGATGGTCAGAATGGTTCTCACAATGGGATTATGAAGTCAAACATATTCAAGGCAAGAACAATGTTATTGCTGACTTCTTTTCAAGAAAAGGCGCAAATGAGCAAATGAACCTTTCATCCCACATCGCTCCATTCATAAAAGAACCCTTTTGCAAACCATTTAAATTCAATGACTCCAACCCACAAAATATATCCTGCCTTCCAGTCATATATACCTTAACCCAAGTCATGGATCCCTTCAAAGCCAGTTCCTCAAAAGATAGCTCATCAAAGTCCTACCCAGAACCCTCTCACCCTTTCCAGTTCTCAGACTTTGAGCAAGCCCTTGATCCTATGACAGCGATCTCTCTTCTACCCTCTGAGCTCCAAGAGCATGTTGTAAAATTTGCTATAGATCTCAGAGCAAAAGACCTTGTTATCAAGTATTTAGAAATATTGCTTGAAAAACATGGCCTTTGTTTCCGTGGCCTTCGTCTTCATCCCACATATCCGTTTTGCTCCCTGTTCCATATTCACTATTGCTACAGAATCCCGAAATTAGCCCTCGTCTTCCTTTGGTATCTTACAAAAGTCTACCATGTTGGCTTTATTTTCAAGGCTTCTGATCTGCTCCTCTACTTACAGATTGCTACTTCAGATCCTGAAACTCAAAATGCCCACGCAATTTTATATGGAGTTCCAAGCTCGTATAATTTGTTATATTTCTGAAATGGTTCAAATCTGTTGAACGATGGAAAGAAGCCCTTAAGGTTCATCATCACACATATTGCCTGATCCACTTCCATGACCCATTCAGAGTCCCTCATCCAGATGGTTCTAATGCCACTATTGAAGCATGGTTCTTCGAGAATCTTGCTAAAACCATAAAGGAACCCTACAACCTGAACTATGTCACATTTCTGAAAAATATTTGTGCCTTAAACAAAGTTGATTTTGAATCAGTTCCTGACTATGTCAAATTTGCAAAGGACCCATGGCACAATACACACTGGAATGATCATTCATGTACTCCGTTGTTTAATCGTCTCTATGCTTACGCAGAATCCCACAGATGGAGTTATGGTGAATTAAGTTCCGATTCGGAAGCATTCGTCGGTATAGACTCAGATACTGATGATGATGATGATCCTAATGCTGGCAATTTCGGTGAAGAACTTGCAGAACTCGCAAATACCAGCAATAATGACAAAGATGGTCTACACTCTCCAATTGATGGACCATACTCACCAGATACCCCAATCTATGGTCATGATGACTATTATGACCTTGATTATGATGGCAATGAAACAGACTGATGTCACCCATGACGTCACTCTCCACTACCCGGTTATTCACATGCGAAGGAATCTACTTTTGGCGTTGTATTATTGTCTACTTTTGCTTTTTGCTTTTGTTTGTCGGGACAGCTGGTCCTTGTGGTTTGTCTTGTTGCTCAGCCCTTCCCCTATAAAAGGAGCAAGCTTTCTCTTGTTTTAGGCAGAGGAGTTTGAATGTGTTTAAATGTGTTTCTTTCTTTGTAATCTTTTATCTTGAGAATCTTTTTCTCTTGATATTTTCATCTTCAATGAAAGTCGAGTAAGGATGCCTATCCTATTTTATATGTATTACGTTCTTCCTAAATTATCTTTATGGATTCTGGTTTTTTATAATATTCCTAGATGATTTTCTTTTTGTCTTTGTTGTCTTGTTCTTGTTTCAAGATTTATGTTTAGAGTGTGTCTCTTCCCCCGATATTGCGTAGCCCCTTAACTACGAATCACCTCCCCCTATATTGGTATCAAGCAGGTGATAATACCGTTGGCCTCTTAGGAGAGCCAAGTGGCAAGTTTGATTTCTATGTCATTTATTCTGATAAACCTTCACCCACACCTCCTCCAGAAGTTACATCATGTCCGCATTCACCACCTCCTCAAGAGCCTGAACCCCCTAAACCAACCCCACAACGCCTTTCTCCATATACCCAAAAGGCCTTAAAAGCTCTTGGCAGACCATACTTACAACCCTCTGATTAAGCCAAAATATTGCATTTTTATATGTATTTAGGTGGCTTAATATGCATGAATTTGATTTTAATTATCCTAAATTGTTAAGAATTGAGATTTAATCATGAAACAGGATAGTATGTTTGTTTCTAGTGCATTATAACCTTTTTACAGGTTAAAAATGAACAAGAACGAATCTAGAAGCAAATTCCCCCAAAGTTAGTCATTACCAGTCAAATTCGGAGCTGAATTGAGTTCAAGAAGTGAACCGAAAACAAATTTTAAGATCAAGCATGAAGGAAGTTGATGGAAGAGACTAAGAGAAGCCAATAGAGCAGTTCCAAGCAAAGAAGAGTCATTTGAATCAAACCGAGCAATTTTTGAATGAAGAAGAGATTCACTGCGTGCATTGCCTCTGTACCGGTAATTTCTGGTATTTATCCGTGCAGAATTTGAAGAAAACTCCAGAAATAAAAGTTGTAGAGCTCTGAGTTATCTACGCGTAGGCGAAAACCTTGCATCAATCGGAGTTCGGAGTACAAAGTTATGGCAAAAATACGATCAGTGCACCAGTGGATTGAGTTTGAGCGCGAAAGAATACCTAAATTTATGATGCAGATATTTATCGAATGGGGTCCTTAGCCTAGATGGCAAGTGATCAGCTCTCTACTCATGCTTAGTCCAGTGTTCGAATCCCGCGGCCAACAAGTTTTAATTATTATTTTTAAGCTGACCCAAGAAGTTAAGGAAGAAGACTTAGTCTCTCGAGCCAACGACTTGATAGACGACAAAGCTATTTTTAGCTTTTGGATTATTATCTTTATTATTTATTTTATTTTATTAATTAGTTTAATTTTTGAATTTTGAAAAAAAGAATAAAATATCGATGATATTTTTTAGGGTTTTAGGTTTAATTTTGAGTAAGGGAAGAACAGCCGTCATTATTATTCTTCGAGTAGAGAAAAACAGTCGTTCTTCTTTTTCTTTTGAGTAGAGGAGAACAGCCGCCATTCTTATTCTTCAATAATTCCAAATTCCTTTGCGTAACTAGAGAAAGAGATATTTTCATTTGGTTTATAGCGAGTCCCATTACAGTTCTTCAAGAACTGCGTAACTGTAAGTTTCTCTTTTCATTCAATTTTATTTTTAATTTATTTCAATTAATGTTCAATAATGCTTATATATTGTTAGTTAAATATGTGTTTGAATGTGATTGATGATTGAAATCCATGCATAATTTATAATTTTTATTAGATTTATTTTATAGATTCCCGCGTAGAACCCTAAAAAAATATGTGTTTTCTTATTTTAATCATAACTTGCTCGTTTCTTGGCCAATTTTGATGATCCACCTATCAAAACGACCACGATCGAATTTTCTACAAAATCATACTATTTTGGGGATCTAAATTCCGAAATTTCTTGAGGACAGTAGGCAATTTTCGTGACTGCCAGTGTGCTATTTCTTTCAAAATTTGTTTAAACCGTATTTTTAATTTATTAATTGTTTCTTAGTTTCAATTGCTGTGAAATTTTGCATGATTATTCAATTATATTTCAGAAATATGTTTGCTCAATTTGTGATTGAATTTATCATATTTTGCTTAATTTTTATCAATATGCTAGCGTAATTTAGTAGTTAGGGGTCCGTAGCGAAAGCATGACGGACTAGTGTGAGTATATGATTCAATTGTGATTGTGGCTTGAATTCCTCATTGGTTATAGGTCAATTAATAAATCTGAAAAATATAGTAACTTTTCATGCGTTAAAAACATGAATTTTTAAGATTATTTCTCGATTATTCGACAAAAGAACCGGAAAACCTCAAATTACGAATTTTTGTACCAAAACTCTAACGAGGCTGAATAGAGGACGGTCCTTATCCTTTATTGAGCTGAGTTAGTTATCCAAGTAATTTGGGAGCTTTGAGCACTGTTTTGGTGTCATTCCAAAATCGATACCGAAATAGTGCTAATTTTAGCTTTTAATGACTTTTTAAGAACGGTTTTGACGTATGTCATGCATATGCATAATCAAATCTTAGAAATGAGTTAAGCTTTTGATATTTACTAAAATTGATTAAATTTAGTTTGTTTTTGTCACGCACTAGCATTACTAAGTGAAAATTAATTTTGTAAAAAAATAAATTATAAGTTCCCTTATTGAAAACTAAATTTACATGCAGCTTATATGAGTCTTGTCATGCACTTCTCATGATATGCTCGTGAAATTTAGTATTTAATAATTGGTAAGTTAAGGACATTCATTGTTAATAGGAACTCAAGTCCACAGTCATTTCTTGAATTGGTTGGTCGTACTATCTGTAATGTCGTAGTTATGGATACCCCTAACGCTCTTTTCCTATTTTATTAGACACTTGTTTTAGTTGCTGCTTATTTTATCCTTGCTTTATTTATTTATTTTATTTATATTTTTAATTTATTTATATTTATTTATTTACTTTTATTTATTTATTTTCTTTTAAGTTTTAAATTTAATTTCTTATTCTATTCTTTCTTATTCTAAAAAAAAAATATTTATTATCTTTTCTTTATTTTATTTTTCTTTTCTTCTTTTCCCCTGTTGAAAGTTTAGCTAGAATAATAAGATTACCATCCTTCCCTGTGGTTCGACCTTGGACTTCCAAGTAAATATATTATAACTTGACCACCTGCACTTGGGTGTATTAATTACGCGTTTCTGAGCGTAGTCACCCTCCTCGCAGGTTCAACCAGCTACTATCCCTCAACCCCAGCCAATTTCTTGTTACCTTATGTCACAAAAAACACCAAATTTTTTTAAGTGGTGCAAATGTTGTTTGGTTGGCAAAAAAAATAAGTGATAGATCACTTAAATCTGAAAAATTGTGTCAAAAGTTTTAAGTGGTAAAATTACCACTTAAAACTGAAATCTGAAAACTTGTTGCTGCATAATACCCATTCTAACCCCTACTCTTCTCCTCTTCTCATTCTTCTCCTCTTCACGCAGTTGCTACTGCTGCTAATTTTTCATGTCTCTTCTGCCGTTGCTACTAGATGTAATATTACTGTGCTTGTCTAGAATTTGATAGCCTTCAAATGGCAAAAATAAAATAAAAAAATTGAGGGCCATTAACAAAGTGGGACATGAGTGTCTCCATTTTCGTCCTTTTGTGTTGGGAAATTAGGTCGTTTGTCCCTTTCTTTTAAATGGTGAGCTCAGTATGTGCATATTGATGTATCTGTTTTTGCTGAAATATACACATTCTTTAAAGTTATGTGATCACATACATAGTCATGTGATCACACTTCGTAGTTGATTCAAGGATTTGAAGATATGATTATCAATGCTTAATATAAAATTATGTCTTTATGTTTTTTAATATTTTGTCAAGTTTCCAAAATTTATTTTATGAATTTTTGCATTTAGTTAGGTAATAGGGCAAAATTATCATATTAAAAAATTTTCAATTTTCAGATGTATTATATTCAAACAAACAACATTTTTTCAGACACAGTTTTCAGAAGTAAACAAACAGTTTTTTCAGTTTCAGTTTTCAGTTTCTAGTTTCAGTTTTTAGATGTTTTATCAAACGCCACCTTAGACTTTTATTACTTCTCATTTCTCAATTTATAGAGAGCTTGTAATAATTTTATTTTCTAGAGAGAGAAATGGAGTTCACTTTTATAATTCTTGTCTCTACATTTATTATAGAGTAAATTTCTTTGCTAAGGCTAAAAGATGAAGTTTAAAATGCATTAATTATGTAAGTTCAATTCTCATTCCATTGTTAGTATTGTTAAATACTTTTTGAATCCTTCATCTTCTCCATTTTTCCAACCATTCATAAGCTAGTAAGATAATTTTCATATGATGATTTTACTTTGTATGCCTTGTATACATAGATCTCAAGCATTAATGAGAAAATGATACACTTGTGTATTTCTTACTAGCCTATGTTCATTTTTTCTTTGAATGAGATACTTTTCATTGCCAAGCATGATTAGTCTTTGAATATTCATAGAAACACCATAAATTTGAGATTTTAATCTTTTAATACTTTAATGATATGTTGAGTGCTTTCTAAACTTTATGTGATTTTAAGACTCATCATCTTCTTAATTAAAGTATTGCCAAAGAGGGTCTTTTAAATTTATGTCATAAACAACTTCATTAATCATTTTAAAGATTCAATTTGTATTTATCAAATAAGTCTATATAGGATGGTTTGACCTCCACCTAGACCTCCCAATCTTAGACAAATGAAATGTTATGATTTATCGAGCTAAACTTCTTTTAGTTGGTCATTTTCATAATCAAGTCATTTGCCTAGGAAAAACTAACAATGAGTTCTTAAATGCCTAGTTTAAATTTATGCCTTTTCTTTTTGTGTATTTTAAGTTTGAATCTTACTTGATATTATATGGGAATGGGTTGCACTTGCTTCACACCCTTTGTCACAAGATAAAAATGAGAGATACACTTGTGTTGATATTTGTTTACACCCTTTCTTTATATGGCATTTATATGGGAATGAGTTGCTATTGCTTCGCACTCTTTTGCTTAGAAATGGGTAATTATTCAACATTTAGAAATTGCATTGAGAACTTTGAATGATGTTGATTTTACTTAACTTTGCAAAACAAATGAATTCTATAATGCCTTAGCCTTTTCTCATCTATTGTTATATCATTTTAATTTTTATTACAAGACTTTAAAATCAACCATTAAAATCAACCAATTAAATTCTCTTAACAAAACCTTGGACTCGTAATCACAACATCGTCTTTTCGACTATCCTTGTGGGTCGACACTTGGACTTACCAAGTATTATAACTTGACAACCTGCACTTGGGTACCTAAGCACGGAAGTATTTTCGGCGCGTCAGGTCTTAAGGAAGTTTTCCGTCAATGATATCACATATTTCATCAAGTTATTACCTCATACGATTTCAACGTAAATTTGGTTGATGGTTATGTATATCATAAGTTCAGTGGGAGTAACATTATATTCCTAGTATTTTATGCTGATAATATCTTTTTTGTATTAAGAATACAGATACATCGATATTATTGTCGGGTATCCTAGGGTTATCACGAAAGAGATATATCGAAAGAATTCTTACCAGATTTGACATAAAATATTGTCATTTATGAGATACTCTCATTATTAAAGGAGAGAATTTATGTCTTAGTCAGTGCCCTAAAATAAGGTTGAAAAGAAAGAGATGCAAAAGATTTCTTATGCATTAATTTTAGAGAGTCTGATATATCATCACGTATGTACACATCTGGTTTAGCGTTCATAATAATGATATTTGATAGATATTTAAGTAACCCTATGATATATCTTCGGAAAGTAGCCAATTAAAGGGTTATATGATATTTAAAGAGAACAAAAATATTATATACTTACGTATCGAAAATCAGATCAGTTGGAGATCTATGGTATTCTGATTTTGATTTTTGGATGGGATATAGCTGCAAAATTTTGTCACTAGGCTGCGAATTATGGATAGTGTCGAAAAATCACTAAAGATATTTTGTGACAATAAATTGATTGTGTTATATTCGACAACAACAGAAATTTTTCAAAAATTTAAAGCGTATAAATATTAAGTTTTGTTGTTATTGTTAAAGAATAGTTAAGAGTTGTCGTGTCTGTAGAGCATATAAGTACAAACTCCATGATTATATATCCGTTCACTAAAGGCTTAACATATAAGGTATTTTATGAGTATATTGCTCATATGGGTTTTGTGTTATCTACTAAAGTACTGGTTTAGTGTGAGTTTGTATCATGGATGCTCTTTTATTTAGACGCATATGTTCTGCAGAATAAAGAAGATGGTTTATTTTTGTCTTAACTCTGAATATTTATTTTTTCTTTTCATTGTGGTTAAACATAAAGTTTGGACGGTTAATGTTGATCTCATTAAAATTAGGCCAGTTGAAAATAGACATGTTTAAGATCATATTGCATGTAATTTTCATGTTACTCATCCACATTTGATCTATGTTATTAAGTATATTAGTATGGTGATAATTGTGGTTCAGTCACGACCTTAGTGTGATAAAAGTTACGGTAATTCATTTACTCGTACATGAGATAGATCAGATTGTTTAAGGAGAAGCCTAAGGATAAATAGCATACATATGCGCGCTTAAAGAATTCTATAATATAATTATTTTCGGAGTAATTTGTAGCCCAAGTGAGAGATTATTAGAAAATTTATATTTTTTAATTTATGTGGGCAACATATTATAATATTTCAATTATATTTGCTATTTAAATTAATGGGCTAATGTTTGGTGGTCTAATTAATTTTTTAGTGAACCTCATAGACTACTCAAATAAATGTTGGCCAAATGTGTAGATACATTATATGGACTTATTAGGATTTAATGGGAACTCTAATTAGTTTGTATATAAAGAAAATATTAAGGTTATAGTCCCCAACACATCAAATCAAAATACGGCTCCCTTCTCCTCATCTGGAAGTGAACCAAAATTCCCATCAAAACACTAAGGCGATTTAGTGGAGGAAGATCACGTATCCGCTCGATTCGTGCTGTTATTGTGATCGATCCTCGTATTCCGCATTTGTTTATTATAGATTCAGGTACGCAGTTTTATTGTTTTAATTTAAATCTTGATAATTTGACATGATAACTTAAGTGATTTAATTCTAACAGTATAACTTTGCGGAAAGGTAATAGAATTCTCAAAAATCAAACCGTAGTGATGTGAGTATTATTAAATTGAATCAACGTTTTCTCAAAAAATATTAAAATTAAAATAAAACTTCTGTTTTGAAACATAAGAAATATTTTTTAGTGGTGTTATAAGTATGCATGTACCTTATAGCGATGGTAGGAATCAGCGGCAGTTCCATCTGCTATGAGGCTGTCCCAGGTACTAGGTCCTCTCCCATCTACATCTAGTGATCCCTCACTCTGCACCCAAACGGAAAAAGAAAATGAAAATTAGCAATACGAGAAGCATCACCAAAAATTATAAAAAAAAGACAAGAAAAGAGTTAGATAATTAAGTTATATATATATAGTGCATTTCTGGTATTGACATGTTCGTACAGAATGGGTTTTTTAGCGCAATTATTCGTTACCAAAATATTGGAGAGATGTTTTTAACAATAAAAAATCGTTGCAAAAAATTCAATCTGTACAAACTGATTCGCACTTAAATTATATATATATATAGTGCCCTGTATATATGCGAAAAATCTAGAATTCGAACCATATAAAACAACTAAAAACCTTAAAAATGAATTATATTTGACGTTCCAAATACAATATCCAAAAATAATTGTAGTACCATTTTCATTCTAAATATGTTATATGAAAGTGATTAGCATTATTAACCAAAAAAAGAAAAAGAAAAAGATTATGTTATGTGTGTGTGTGAGAGAGAGAGATAGAGAGAGAGAGGCGGGGGACCTGTAGAGCAGAAATTCCAGCTCCAAACAGGAAATTAGTCGGGAAATCATTCACATTTAAATCGGAAGGTACAACAGGAACAACAGTAGAAGGTACAACCCCTCCATTGCTTGTAGGATTAGGAGTACTGGTAATACGTTTAAGAACTTCAGGAGATGGAATAAGTCGCCCTTTAAAACATCTTATGGTAACAGGAGAAAAACCCTTATTCCTTGCACTGCTACTATATTTACTTTTGTTCCCTCTAATGAGTAATTGGTTTTTCCCCTCGAAAGCACCTAAATGCTTTGAAGGAGTAGAGAGAGAAAGAGAAACAGCGCTAAGAGCCATTTGAAATTTTTGTTAGAGAGAGAAAACGTGTACACAAACGTGCGGTGATAAAATGAAAGACATACGCGTGCATATATTTATAGAGCGAGATAAGAAAAATATTCGGTACTCTTAAAATATTATATGTGTATTATGTTTTATAAACCTAATATTTATGGATGCAACTATTTATTCTCTATCATGAGTTTTTGTTAGGTGCATGCATCGTATATTCTACTTAAATATTTATCATTGGACTGGCAAGAGTACTTAATATATATTGTGATAAAAAGTTAGAGAAAGAGGAAGTAAGATCAAGAAAAGATAATTACGGCTAAATTAAAGAACTACTCGAATTAAAACACGCATATAATATAATAAAAGAGAAGATACGCGGAATGATGAAGCATTAATATGTCTTCCCTCACCAAGTCGGAAAGTCTAAGATTTGGCAAGCTGGTTAAGCGGCAGAGACAGATGCTGTAAACAAAAATAGATAAAAATATGAATGCAAATTATGCTGTAAAATAATATAATTTGTTATTTTTCACCGTTAAATGTATCACTGTTCAAAAAAAATAATAATGTCAATATGAGAATGCTAAAAATTATCCCTCACTAATTAGTTTTTTTTTTTTGGACAATCCTCACTATGAATGATATATATTTTCACCCTTCCAAAGGCCGGCCAATTCCTGTCCCAAACTTGACAATATAAACAAATGATCATATTAGTTGAACATGTCATAATTAAAATATGATTGAAAACAGATTATTCAATTTTCTAAAGATGAAGAAAACAACTTATTAATGGTAAATGGTCATCTATGTAAATTGACGTTTGATCTAGAGACACTTTTTTTTTCTTATTTAAAAGACAACCACTACAATAATAAAATGAAAAAAAAATGATGTTTGATTTCAGTTCATTTTATGTACACAAACAATCAAATATGGCCAAGACAGCGTAGGTCCAGTGTATTAAAAAATACTTTATATAAATCATTTGTGTTGGACGAGTTTTAGTATACATAGAAGTGATTTCGAAGAACAGCATATATATTTGCGCGAAGCATTTATTTGGATGTCTCAAATGGATAATCTCATACATAATCAATGTCCTAATTAAATTTCAATATAGGTAGAATGCAAATTATATTTTTTTATTACTGACTAAATTAAAATTAATGTTAAAGTCAAATTAGGTTTAAAACAATATATATAGTAGCTCATAAGAGCATGTGAAATAAAGATTAGAACCCTTAGACCTCAAGTTATGTGTTATATGTAATGTATTTTCCTACTAACCCTTCTAAATCTTCCACTTTGTAATTTTACAACTCATTTTTATACATAACATATTTTTCTACATTTAATTAAATTTTGCACAACGGCCTCCTTCAAAATTTAATCTAAACTCATAATTTGATCAAATAAAAATAATTTAATATTTTACCAAGTTTTATATTACTTAGATTAAACCAAATAATTAAAAAATTAAAAATAGGTAATAAAATCAAAACTATTTATTTAATAAAATTAATATGTACAAATTATAAATTTATCTTGCTTTATAAATATAACAAAAATAATAATTTAAACGGCTAGTGATTAAAAATCATCTTTTATGTTATCATGTTCGGTACCCCTGTAAAATTGGATCATAGTTACGTCCTGGACTTGTATGGTGGATCTAATGGTCCCAAATTTTATATTTTGATTCATGGAATTCGGAGATTTACTTTGGGGTCTAAGTCTTCCCCAGCTGGTCACTAATATATATAGCCATATATTTTTGTCCATTTCCTTAGTCATATGATAGAAAAAGTTTTGTTGTTTGTGTTAAAACTTATTTGAGTTGTCAAATAATCTGACGGTGTATTTATTATTCAACTGCTGCTTATTCAACTGCTGCGGCTATGATTTGTCTGAATGATTCTTATATATTATTCAATGTAACTTATTTGAGTTGTCAAATAATCTGACAGTGTATTTATTATTCAACTGCTGCGCGGCTCTGATTTGCCTGAATGATTCTTAATATTATTCAATGTCATTTTAGTTATACAAGATATAAAGAACATAATTTGATGATGTATTTTACAAATTTTTATTTTTTTTTTACAGAACCAATTGATGCATGGAACCCAACACTTGAAAATTGTATGTGGAAGCCTATATTATTATATTATTATATTATTGTATTAATTTGACCCCAAAAATCCGTCTTTATATTAGTTTCGTTACTAGCTCAAGAAATTTGATTAAATGTTATTTTATGTCTATTAACATGATTTCATAGATAAAAGTATATCATCAATGAATTCTTCTGAAAAATTAAAGTGTACCGCAGGCAAGAACATTTTGATTCTGAATCAAATCAATTTTTAAGCATAACTTTTAGCATGGAAATCCAAAATGTGAGTGTGTTTTTTTTTTAGCATGTTAATTTAAAAAAAAAACAAAAAAAAAATTGGGAGTTATATAACTTTCCCATTTTCGCACTTTCGTAAAATTGGCCATTAAATGTCCGAAATCGTATCTAATAATTTAATAATATAAATTATAAAGTATGATATTACGTACAATGTTTATTAATTATAATTATGTCCATGACAAGAAGCAACTCTTGCAGCCCATTGTTCTACTTACCATGCCTGTTGTCCTTTTCATAATCTTCACTTTTCCTTCTCAAAAAGATTTTCATCAATTAACCCAATTTCTCAAGTTATCATTTTCTATCCCTTCATCCATTTATAATAAATTTTTTTATTACACATATCACAAAGAAAAATTGAGAAGCAAAAGTAGTAAAATAGCACCATTTCTTAAATAATATGAGGTAATTAACAAAAATAACTCTTAAAGTTTAACTTGAATTTTCCGTTCATCTCTAAAGTTTAATTTTCGGTTGAAGTATCCTTAAAGTTTTTAATTTTCCCTCACTCATTTAAAACTGGATGGCCTATTAAAAACATAGATGGAAAATGCGCGTGATTTTCATGAGCCACTCTTTTAAGGGGTATTTTTTGATGCTTCAACTAAAATTAGAAATTTTAAGGATGTTTCAATCGAAAATTGAACTTTAAGACAAGCGAGATATTTGGGTCAAATTTTATGAGTTATTTTTACTAATTACCCAATAATAGGTGTTGAAGGTTGTAAGCTATTTTAATTTTTGTTATTGTAATTTATTATTCTAAATTTGTTAATACAATAACTAACATTGATATATCAGTTTGACCTGGGTCCTAACACGAAAATTAAATTGAGTAAGCTGTGACTTACAACCTGAGAAGAATTAATAAAACTTCATAGCCGCTATACGTACATTTTACTTTAGGCACAATGAAGGCCAAAGTCACTTATACTAACAAACGCCTGGCCACTTTGGGAGCCCACGCTCAAATGTCCATAACCAGGTTCATTGCATCTAGTGGATAACTAAGGCATTCTTTTATCAAGTAAGACAAATATTCAAAGCGGTTTGAATCAAAGTACAAATATGAGAGTATTCTCTTAATTTCAACTTTTACCAATTCATTAGAATTCTTTTTCATGTTCAACCGTTGTACTTAGCCTATTATAAAAAGGCTCATAATCCCTCAACCATAGATCATCTGCAAATCATCAGAGTAGGGCACCAAAAAACTCTACAAAGAGAATACAAATGACAGTGGATAGATGTCTTTTTTGGCCAAACCACCATCAAAATTACTTTCTAGTGACAATATTTTGTCACAAAAATTAAATTTTTTTTTTGTCACATTCACAATAGTGACAAAAGATTTTGTCATGTCTTAGTCACTACAAGTGCATCACTAAAAGTTCTTGGTGGCAAAAAAATGCATATTGTCACAAAATATTCTAGTCAAGTACTAAAAGTTCTCACATTACTAAAATTTTGAACTATGTTAAAGAAATACTCTTAAGTGACTAAATTTTGAATTTTGTCACCACTTTCTAGGCTATTGCAATTTTTGTAATGAATTATAAGTATCGTTGCTAAAGGAATATATTAAATGACAAGAAACAAAGTTTTGTCACCAAATAAGTACATTATGTGAGGAAACTGTGTTACTTCACAAATATTTTGTCATTAGAGCTGTAAATTTTGTGTCAAAAACACATTTTTGCAATAAAAGTTTAATGATTGAAGAATGAACAGTTGTAGTGCACATTAGTTGCTAGCTTAGTGATCCATTTGTTTATTCTTTACGCACACTCAAAGCCCTAATCGGATCCAAAAAATCTAGCCGGAAAGTGCTATAGGCAAATAATCTACAACAATAATGAATGCACGTTTTAATCTTCTCAATTTCATAGTTTTTTCTTTTGGAAAACCATCAATCAACGCAGCGAAATTAAATTAAAATATCACGGGACATAAAGTCCATAAGTCAATTTGAGAATAAGAAATTCCAACTCTCTTTAAATAATAGAAAGGAAAAAAAATATTGTTTATCGAACTAACCCATGAACAAAGCGCATTACAATTATGAAAAAAAAATTAAAAACACAACTTCACACCATGGGATTAGCTATCCGGCAAAATAGCTTCATAATCAAAAGGGAAAAATGCAAGATAAACCTTGAAGTTTAGGGTCCTTTGCAAATTAAACCTCGATGTTTCAATTTTAGCAAGATGAACCTTAAAGTACAATTATAGCTTCAATTCAAACTCTCCGTCCAAATCCATTTGAAATATTGGACGGGGTGTTGCCCTGGATTTATTGATATTTTTTTGTTACTTTCCAACGTGGATAATGGATGAATATAAACAAGAAATAGGTGCCAAAGCACTACATACACTTTCATTCATAATAAAAAGCCAAAAACACTACTTCCACCATTACAAAACAAAACTCCATTCCACCTACTATTTACTGAACAAGAAAACAATGATGACCCATGACCCAGCAAAAACCGTAGCTTTTTCTCTCTTCTTTTTTAGCCTCTGAACCTCGATTTCCCACTTGTTCGTTCTACCAATTAAACCAAAAATTATTTGTTCCGTTAGGTCAGATATAGGAGGATCAACCCACATAAAAATCCATAGTTACCAATACTCTGCATTTAGAAAGGAATAAAAGATTAAAAAGAAAAAAAGAGCATGAAGAATTGTTACCATTATTTAGAAATAATTATTTACCCCAAATTGTTTGCATCCTCCAAATCTTCTTCCCGGATTTGCAGCCGTCCTTGACCTTTGAACCACAGCGTTGAGACCACAAGAGCATGTTCCCGCATCTATGGAATCGGGGTTCTTTGGTCTCCAACTCACCTCTTATGTTTTATGGAATTAGGGTTAAAAAGGAATTTTGGGATTTTATTAGGGAGATCGATGCAAAGGGGATGATTTTCGTGCCATTTTTACGGTCCATTCATCATTGGAGTCCAACTCATCGTGTATGTTGGCAATCCACGCAAGATTCCGTCCAATAGTTCAAACAGATTTGGATGGAAGGTTTGAATTGAAGTCATAATTGTACTTCAGGGTTCGTCTTGCCAAAATTAAAATATCGAGGTTTAAATTGCAAAGGACCCCAAACTTCAGGGTTTTTCTTGCATTTTTCCCTAATCAGAAGTAAAACTTTCAAGGGCCCGCCCCCACCGTCTCTGGCCCCCTTCATCGGTCACTATTTATTAACTTATATATTAATACTTAAAAGAGGTTCCTTCGGCGACTTCATTAATTAGTATTATAATTATGCTTTGAGTTTTGATTGTCACGTTGATTTGGTGTATCACTTAATGTAAGATGTCACTAATACTCAGAACATGACGTACTTATCACGTACTTCACACACACACACACACACATATATATAAAAGATGTCACATATATACACACTGAACTTTTATCAGTAATTTTTTTATTGTTAAAAACATCTTCTCAATAATTTATTGACAAATATATATATATATATATATATATATATTTATTTAGAGAGTTATTGTTATTTCTACATGTGCCATTGCTTGTCTTTTCTAAAAACATCTTCACTAATTTACAAGATAAGTTTCTCAATCTTCAAAATTTTGATTTCCTAATTAATTAATTGTTGCTTTAATCAATTTAATTAGTCTGTAATTTTGCATATATGTTTTATGACTTAGTTTACGTATATCCCTTAAACTTATTGGCACTATATACATTACTTGTATCATTGCTAAAACTTGCTATTAATTAATAGCAAGCAACGACATTTTTACCGTTTTAATAATTGGATAAATACAAATAAAGATTCGGATAATACATTTGTAAACTAATAGAAATGACGAATAATATAGTACAGTATAATTGGTGGCGGAAACAATGCGCGTAAATATGATATCTAGTAATATTCCTTATATCATTTATAGATTTTAAAGCACAATATACTTATTTTATGATATTTGATCAAGAGATAATAACATGTATATTTCATGTTTTAGGTCATGTTTTTAAGTCCTTATTTAAATAATACTTCTTCTTTTTCTTTTTTTGTTTTTATTTCTTATGCGTTAAGGACATTTTTGTAATTTCATAGGCATACCAGAAGCCATCATCTCACTTATTATTATTATTATTATTAATTTCAAAATTAAATAATTTTGTCGTTGTACTAATATTTGGTTATATATTTTGTAATATGAATTTATATAAAAAATATAGTTTTGCCAATTTATATTTCGAGTAGCTGTATAAGCATTTGATTTTTTTTTCAATGTTAATATTTTTAATTCTGAATGTCTTTTTTGTAAACGAATGTTACTATCAATAGTATCATATATTTTCAATTAAAATTTTGAAAATATGTAATGTTGTTGTAATAGTAATGGGGTACATTTAATTTTTTCAAATATTTATTTTTGTATATATTGGTAAACGATTAGGGATGACAAAATGGCCTAACCCGATCATAATGAGATAGTGAAACGGGTTTGAATTTAAGCATATCATAAACGGTGGTAGATTCGAGTTTTTCAATTGAAAATCAACTCAATCTAATCGAATCGAATATATCTTTTGATATTTCGAGTTTAACTTTAGCAAACTCTCCACCCCAACCCCTAACTTGATAGTTAGATCGATTGTCATCTCTATTTATAATTAATAATTTATTTATATGGGTTCAAAAAAAAACTCAACCTATAATAATATGATTTGTTGTATATATATTTTGAATTGCACTTAGTTTAAATAAAATATATATGTTTTTTTTTATTTTACTGTTTTTTAACTGTTAGTATTGTTATTTTTTTGTGGACAATATCTAATATAATTTAATATTATATTATATATTATAAAAGATTGGACCATCGCTATTCAAAATTCCAAGTAAGGTATGATGAAACTAGGGGTGTGCAGAAACCGACCCAGATCGAACGGACCGAACCGAAATATAGGTTTTTTTTCGGGTTTTATAAGTACAACGGTCTGGTCCGGTCCAAAAAATCTTGGACCATTACTATTCGGTCCGGTCTACAGTCCGACTCAAAAAAATTACCCCAAAATCGGACCGGACCGATATATTTATATATATATTATTTTTTTTATTTTTTTAAATATATATACTTATTTGTGTAAAAATATACATGAATTTATTATATTTTGGGCCTATGTATTTTTATTTGTGTGTAGAAAATATTGGTCTATTAAAATGGGTTTCACATATACATAAATATGTTATGGAAAATGGATTAATTAAGTGTGAAAAATTGATGAAAAGCCCAAATTAAATTGGCCCATTAAAAAAGTTTAGACCGGTTGGACCGACCGAACCCGGACCGTTTAAATTGGTCCGCTCCAATCCGGTCTAAGGTAGCAATTCGGTCCGATCCGATCCTAAAATTTTTATGATCGAAGTGCTCGATCCGGTTCGGTCTAGTAATCAACGGCCCAATTAATCGGACCGTGCACACCCTTAGATGAAACTGGTGGATTCGATGAATGATTCCGAGTAAGGTACGATAAAACTGGTGCATTCGGTGAATGATTTGATGGTGCTTCCTTATGATTCATGAATTAACAATCGTGCACGTTTATTATTACAGAAAGAACAAAATAGTCGTCTCTGTTCCATTCTTCGGAATGGTTAGCCTGAGTTGGCCACTGCTACTAATTGTCAAAATAAAAATCCTTAAAACAACAAAACAAAAGGTTTGGGTTTGTACACGTGGCATTTATTTTGTGGTTTTACTTTTTAACAATTTTGACTTGACGAATGGTTGGGTGGCAATTCGCCAGGGAAGCACCAATATCAAATCATCATGGAAGCCACCAATGGAGTTGAGGAAGAGATTTATTTTCAAAAAAATAAACTTTTAAGAAACAAAGGGGTAGATATTTTGTGAAAGGGCATTTACGAAATTAAATAAGCATGACAAAAAGGTTGTTTGGTTGATGTTTTGAATTGAATTTTTAAATTGAGTTTTTAAAATTTGGTATTTAATAAAATTTGGAAGTATGTTGAAAAGTGAATTTGATTTTCATTTGATTTTTTTTCAACCAACTAAAAAATTTAATAAAACAATTTCAAAAAATAGTCACAATGGTTCTTATTTTATAGATCTCGACGAGCCGGCTTTAAATATATATTTTTTATATAATTTTAATTTTTGGATTTAAAGTTATGGTGTTTTAAATTTTTTTTAGAGAGAGAAAGTAAAGTGAAATAAATTTTGAAAAGTGTAAAAATAAAGTTGATTTTAAGTTAAGTTTTTAAAATTTGAAAAATAGTTGGCCACCAAACAAGCCCTTAATGTTTAATATATAATAAATATTAATATAATATTGAGCAATATTATTTTTATCGAATATTCTTATTACTACCGGCGGAGTTAGGATTTTGACGGAGGGGGGAGAGGGACGTAATTCAAAACATGCTAAATCATAGTTAAAATTTAAAATTTTAACTCAAACATAATAATATTAATAATAATAGTTCATACAATTCAAATAGTGATGTGAACAATTACGAGAAATTACAATAAGATTAAAATTTACCTTCGTTTGAAGTTTTTGTTGAAAAAATGGGTATAAAATCAATTTTTGGGATGTTTTGAGGGTGATTTTGAGTAGTACCTCACGCTCGGTTGAGACAATTAATTATAGATTCATGTTCTTCTCCGTAAGTACATCGAATTTATATATTTGTTTAATACTTTACTCAAAACAATTATGGGTGAATGAGAAATCGTCACCCAAAGCGAGATACTTGAGATAAAAAATGGAATAGAAAGAATGGAAAAATATTAAGTTGCACGTGAAAACTTTGCAGAAAAATTGATGGGTTTATAAAAGATCATATTTTATGAGATTGTTAAACATTCAAAAAAAATAAGACTATCTCTCCCGTTCACCAGGGGTGTAAATCAACAGATCAACAAACCATGCGACTCGTGTGCGGATACGAATATCAACCCAAAAAATGCTAGTCGTGCGGGGCTATATTTTGCACCCAGACCTATTTTCTTTTTCCATTTTCGCATAAATAATTTGAATTTGAATTGTTTTGCAACAAGTTGTTTGAATTGTTTTGTAACAACCACAATAGTCCCTAAAGTTTTGCCTCTTATATTTAAACACCCTTAATAATAAATTTCTACACGTAAGTCTATATGTACATATATTTTTTCCAAAAATACCCCATATGTAGTTAAAAAAATTCAAAACCAAGGGGCCCTTGCCCTTCTTATCCCAATGTAGCCATACCCTTGCTTATTGCCTATTATTACCGGCATGCATTATATAGATTGTACATTCACATGATACACCAATATACGATCTATGTAATATACATGGTAAGAATATGTGGTATGACTAGCAAGAAAATCATTTTATAATAATATTTGTCCCTGAAGCACACTTTATGCTCGTGAAATATTATGCATTAGTAAAATTTAAAATAATATGATAGTGATTGTTTGAGCTATAAGACGTACACTAGTTAACAACATGTGCGATGCATGGGTATTAACAAACTTTCTTTTTAACGATGTGTGGATGATTTAAAATTATTTGTAAATATACATACCTACATATATTGTATTATATAATTTAGTAAAAATAACTATATATAAATATGCATATGACTTTCAATTAGAGAAAGTATAAAGGGTGCATATTGAATCTTAAAAAAATACATTCTTACATGACTATTAGTATCCTATAATTTTAACACGACACATTACAATGAGCAAATTAATTCAATGAGTAAAACTTTAAAAGTGACGAAATGAATCAAAATAAAGAAAAGTTTTTAATTTCTACTAAAAATAGAGTGGAACAGTGTGTACTATTTAAAAGGATTAGTTCAGCATGGAACTAATGATTAAATCACACGCAACAAATTGAATATTAGCATAAAAAATTATTTTATTTGATTGGAATCTTAATTCCCATGGACATTACTATCATATAAATTACATATCCATATTATTAAAACAAACATGTAACTTCGATCAATAGCATTTGTCTTCTCGCTTTGCCAAAAAAATGGCTTAAATACATTGCTTACAGATAATTAAATATATCTTGCCTCTTTTTCAAATTAATTTTGCAACTTTTACATTGTTATTTTCAAGAAAACATTAATTTCATTATAATTAATGATTGAGAATACAACTTATTTGCTATGATCAACCGAAGATGACTATTAATTTTATGTTATTTAAAAAAATAGTATATTAAATAACACTACTTCCTCTATAATACTAAATAGTAAATAAAAAAATGTTATAATAATTATTTAATTATACATTAAAAATTGTGATCGTCAAAATTGGGTCTCCTCATTAGAGAATAGACTTAAGCACAATTTTGTAAAAGTAAAGGGACGAAAAGTGAATAAGACTAAGATTTGGTTGTATTTAAGTTTTTCCGGTAACTTTTATACTATTCAGATAGTAATTTGTACCAAATTTATAACACGATAACTATGCTAAACCCACTTATATTTATTGTTATGTTCTCTAGACTGCATCCGTCAGGGCATATGTATCACAGTGGGTTGTGGATAAATTGGGTGGGCTTGAGTGGCTGGATTGGAGTGGGCTACTTTGATAATAAAATTATTAATTTGATGCCAGTAACAATTTTTATTTTGGATTGGGGTGGAACCCTCTCAGCGCAGCCTTTTTCAGCCATGGAGGTTATTACGCTAAACACACAAAATCATTCTGCGAGAAAATTAAATATTTTATTTCAATAGGTTAAAATGAGTTATTATTATTTTTTATTTCAGCTCATCTCTTATACAGACTACATTGAAGAGTCATCTGGAGTTACTTGGAGATACAACATAATAGTTGCTTTTTAAAATGTTACGTAAGTTCATAAATTATTATTTTGAAGAAATTCGATCTCCAAAAAGCCTTTCAAATAATTAAAGTACTAAATTTGTTAAACCACATCAATAAAAATGGGCTCTAACACGAGTACCAAAAGTAACTATTCAATTTGAAGAACAATTATGTCTCTTTAGATTTGAAGAACAGTGGTTACTCACTTTTTAACCATTTCTTTTCATTATTTTATTCCGTGTGGTAGACATGTTAAAATAAAATGTTTTCACTTATTTTAAACTAAGAATAAAGAAAAATCTTAAGACAATAAAATTTGAAGAGGCTCCCCGAATTACTTGGAGATACATTCCAAAAGTTACTCTTCAAAATGTAACATAAGTTTATGAAAGCACAATTTTGAGCATCATATGTGTACAACTTTTTGCTCTTAATTGTATTTATACGTGTATTTTTCATATATGGGCTATATATAGGCCTAGGGTTTATGAGCTTTGGAGGTGCGCAACTTTTACCATTTTGAGCCTTAGAGACCATTCACAGAAGTTTACAATTGTAGGCCGGGTAAGTAAAATAAATTTATCTTATAACACTATACATATATTAGGTAAAGAATAAAATTAAATTTCTCTAAATTCCTTATCAAATCATATCCAATTTAAATTATATTTTCATGGTAAACCATTATAGAATGGACAAAGTATTTAACTACTTAACCATAGGTACAATATTAACACTGATGTGGATGCTAATAGAATTTCTTGAGAAATAGAATTTGACACAGTTGAAAATTCCATCTCATATTGATCATCTTACTAATTTATTTTATAAAAAAAAATTCAAACTAATAGTCCTATTTTTTTAATATAATAAAAGTACCGAATCTTACAATAAAAGAATAAGTTTTATTTTCTATTATGTTAAAATTGTTGTTTCTTTAAAAATTACCAAATTTTGAGGGAAGAAAACAAGAGAAGAAAAACTTGATTGACACAAAAATTACAACTTTATATATCTTTTTTTGTTTCTATGGAACTAGAGTCATTTGGAACACAAAGAAATCTAATCAGGAAAAAATCTCATAACCATTGCATGACTAAATGCCCCCCTCTCTCTCTCTACCAATGACCGTATAAATATTTGGGTAAGTGATTTTTAAATACACTCCTATAATTAAGCTTCTCATCTCATTTAATTAAAATTTTAAATTTTAGCGATTTAACCCTAATTTTTAATCTGTAAACTCACCCCGCTTAATATGACTTTACGTATGTTCATTTTTTTCACTCATTCTCTTTTCTTCATTAATTTTATTTCTCTACATTAATGAATGTATACTAAATTGAGATTTTGAAATTTCAAATAAAATACAAATTTTGATTGTTTATGGATTTTGATGAGATTAAGGTGTAAACTTTTGTTATTTTGATATCTTATTACATGTTATATATGTACAATTTTATATAGATCCTTGGTGGAAAAAATATGAAAATTTCTTTTTCGTGTGAAACTATTTTTTTTAACTGGTAAAAAGTAATTTGTATAACTGAATGGTTGTTTAGCTTTTTGCAACGAAAAGACGGTCCTTTAAATTACGTCAAAAATTATAATTATGGATTGTGTTATTACAGGCTTTAATTCCTTTCATTCTACTTTTCAGAGTTATAGTCTTAGATTTTTAGGAAAAATTAGTATTCGTGTGGTGTTAATTTGTTTTTGGAGCTCTAAAATAAACCTTTGAAATATAAGTTTTAACCCAAATATAGATCCATCACAAAATCACATATTAAACATACCGTAATATTAATTTCTCACAAATGTGTGTTCGTTATAATCTCTATATTATTTTTTTGTCCACACAATTTATGAACTATTTTTTCCATTAAATAATTTAGGAATATTTTTAGTTAGTGATGAAATTTTCGTCACTAAATGTTCTTCTTATATAATAATATATGTTTTAATAAATTCACCCCAATTACAGGGTGAGTTGAAAGTTTTTTCAAAAAATTAGTGAAGTTAAAAGAAAGTTCTCTCAAATTAAAGTAAGAAACATAATTTAGTGGGTTTATTTAAAATCACACTATATATACCTTAATTTGTAAGATTATGATATATGAGATTCTTTTTTATATGTAATGAATGGCTAAACTTACTTTTATGTCATATATATATAAGATTCCGTTTTATATTTAATGAATCTAACTAGTTACTTTTATGTCGTATGAAAGTCATCATTTGAGCTTTCAAAACAAAATCAGCACTAATAAGATTCAACTCCTTACGACTAAGAAAGTTAATATAGGTATAACTACAGACCAATTGTTACATTAAATACATGCGAGATGTTGGATAAACTTGTCGTGTTAAATGCTTTCATTAAAGAAAATATAATAACCAACGTAGATTGCTTTTGTGAAAATACAGATTAAATACTAGTGTGCGAACCAAGCAATAAATGAATAAAGACCATATTCTATGTTTTTTACGATACTTTAGTGGTATATAATTTTGTCTTGAACAAAAAAATAAAGGAATAGTTAGAATACAAAGTTGTGGGAAGAAATAATAAAAATTCTTTTATTGTTCCATAACATATTTCAATTTGATAAAAAGAATTTAAATTTGCTTCATATATTGATTCCATAAAATACAAATGATTTTTAAAACTATAAAAAAAAATAAAAAATGCTTCATATATTCTTTCATTGACTGAAAGAAATAGAAAATAATAGAATAAATAAAATAAAATAAAAAATAATTAAAGTTGCAATTTAATAATATCATAAAAAAATTATCACATATAATTAGTCTTTTTCATAGTCAACTGACGCCGCTAGATTAATGCGTTGTGGTAGTCCAAGTGCAGGCCCATCAAGTTATAGTATAGTCTCGAAAGTCCAAGTATCGATCCACATAGATAGTTGAAAAGGTATGAAATGGATTACAGATTTTACGGTTTTCTAGTTTTGTAAAAGGTTGGTTGTGAAACAGCGAAAATGTAAATCGGTTGTGAAAACAATATAAGAAAGCACTAAGGTATTCGGAGGTTACTTGCGATACAATAGATGGCGTTTACTAGCTCACACAAAGATATTCATATACTTTTCTAAATGATGGGAAATTGATGTTTTCTTTGATAGCGAAGGGGTGCGAAGCAAAGCAACCCATTCCCGGCTTAAGCTATATCAAGAAGGAAAATAACCAAGTTCCACCAAGCATGAAACTATCGAGTCTATTTCTTAGCAACATGTGTGAAATAAAACAACTCATTCCCAATATAGCTAATCCAAAATATAAATGATAATTTCATTGTAAAAAAGTTTAACATGAAACATGTGTATAAAATCTCATGGTTTAAAAAAATAAAAATTAAATAGTGAATTTTTATAATGAAATGAGCTGAAATTTATGGAATAAAATCATCAACTGATCAATTATTACTTAGAATAGACAATAAAGAGTCTAAATAACACATGTAGTGTAAGAAGCATTCAAAATATTATTAAATGAATCAAAGATGAGCTAAACAAAATTATAAACCATCTATGAAATTTTTAATCAATCTTCATAATCTCTACAAAAAGGAAAAAGGATCCATAGACGAGTGAAAAGGATTACAAACTTTCTAGAACCATATAAATATGTTGTATTATCATTAACAAAATAAGAACTAAATATATAAGGCATACAAAATCTAATATTTAAATGAAAATACCTAAAAAGCTTGTAGGATGAAAATATTAAAGAAGAAAAAGATTCACAAATATTTATCAAGCTTTAAACATTGATTGAGCTAATAATCACCGAAAATCATACCGCGATTAACCTTTGTAACTTTAGTAATAGACTACTCCATAATAAATGCAAAAATAAATATTATAGAAGAAGAAATCATTCTTATAATTAATGAACTTACAAATTAAAACAAATAAAGAAGAAAAACTAAAGGAGCTCTCCTTTCTCTCTAACTCTTGTCCTTGATGATAATATCTAGATAATAATATTAGCCTAAAAACAGCCCAATATAGCTAAACAATAATAAAATAAAGCCAAGAAAAATATCTAGGAACATTAATCCCTAAAATTAGGCTAAAAATAGTGCGTGGTTGTTGTTCTCGCCAGGCCATGATCGATCATCGAGTGCACTGCCTGTTGATTTTTGTACCATGATCGATCATGGGTCTGGAATTTCTCCAATCAGCACTTTTGTATGCTTTCAAACATGCTTTCGATCAATCTTTGGAAGGCCAATGATTTGCACACCTATAAGTAGTTAGAATAAAAATCATGTTTACCCCGAAATGGATTTTCGGCGTAGATATATTTCATGCGACGAACACTATTCAATTGCATTTTGGAGGCCGTGGCGAACTACGATAACTATTTTGTTCAAAAATTTGACAGTTTAGGCCGTCTAGGCTTAATCCCCCACCAAAAAATTATTACAGCACTACGACATATATATTAAAGGGCATGCACCGATATATAGGAATAATACCTTGCAATAGGTGAGTCGACTTCAATAACGATATTAAAACAATTTTGTAATGTTATTATAATTGTATTTGATAATGAGTACCTTAAAGCGCTTACATCAGTAGATGTGCAGTGTCTTTCAATTGAAACTTCAGCTCGTGGATTCCCTAGGACATTTGGGAATATTGATTGTATGCATTGTAAGTGGAAGAATTGCCTAATTGCATGGCAAGGGTCGTATCGTGATCATAAGCACACTCCAATAATAATATTAGAAGTTGTTTCCTCATACGACACTTGGATATGAAATTCGTATTTTGGTATGTCAAATGTGAATAACGATCTTAACTTGTTGGTAAGATTAAATCTTTTTTAAGATCTATTACATTAAAAAAATCTCCACCCATTAACTATGAAATAAACGGCAATCAGTATAATATGGGATATTATTTGGCTGACGATATATATCCGAGCTTCGCCACTATTGTGAAAAGTATGACAATGTCAAATTCAGATAAAGAAAAATTATTTTTAGCAGCAGAATAGAGTGTTAAAAATAACATATAATGGACTTTCAGAATTCTACAAGCCTAATTCGTTATCATACGGCAACTCGTGAGATTATGAAACGAGGCGGTATTATGCACCGTAATGCAAGCATGTATAATACTGCTGTGAGAATCCGCAAATGCGACCCCCGGGTCTCGTCCCCGTTCGTTGGGCGTCTGAAGCGTCGGAAGGGATTTCGTCGCTCCATTTGCTTGGAGTTGTTTGATGATTCATATAGGGTGTCCCTACGTCTATTCTAGATGCAAAGGGGTTTGTTCAGAGTCGCCAGTACGTTTTACGAGAAAACGGACAAAAAGGGGGTGTGTAAGGGGAAAGGCTACAGATAAGCCTTTCTTTACACGTTTGTCTGCGAAACCAGGATTCTATAAGGTTCGGAAACTATATTACGGTTTGGGAAGGTGTTAAGCACCCATTCCGCCCTTTCGGTCTCTAGTGGACTTATATGTTTATTTTATGTTGAAAAACTTGGATGCTTTTACTGACAGTCTACTACTTTTCCAATGAAAACCCTAATTTCGGAGGAAAAAACGGGAAAGGGGTACGAAAAGCCTTTGTGTTCCGAGATCCGATGTCTTTGTTTTGAAAGATGTAAAATACAAATGACAAAAGTTATATTTATTTTTAAAGAGAGTATCCCGTATTATTTCCCAGATAATGACGGTTTTCTCGGGTTGTGATTACTTTTGTGAAAGTTCAGATCTAACATCGGGACTAATTTAATATGGAATCATGACTCTTGAGAGGAGAATTATCAGACACATTGCAGTCTATAGAGAAGACAGGATATGTTGATTTTTAATTCCTAGATAAGTCTTATCAGTCCGGGTTTTGAAAACAGAATTTTATCCGGACGATAACGTACTTACTTTTCTGGTTTTGAAAATAGTTTTATCAGGGTCTTTTGTTTTGAAAATGGTAGACTATTTATAACTTGGCAATAAGTTTATTCAAATAAAATGTGGACAAAACAACAGAAATAAAACAAGTACACAGATAGACCCGTTTTATCGAGCGTGTTAGGAATCTAGCCCAACCATGTTGCCACTCCGCTTACCAGGACGGGGATCGGGGTGCGGGGCAGCGCCCCGTTTAGAAAAAAACTAATCCTAAAAGTTTAATAAAACTAATATGCAAATATCTTATTTAATTACTAGAAGAAACTTTATTTACCTTCCCGACGAGAATAATAATAAGAAAGAGAATATAATACGGCAGAGAGATCTCCGGCGATAACAATCTTCTCCTTCTTCAGATATTTCCGAGAATTCGATTCTAGAGACGGGACACGTCGAGTGTCGGGAATAGATCCGATAATTCTTCAGAGATAAGATGATAATATAAAATGCTTGATAACAAAATCAGACTAAAGCTCCGGATTTTCCAGATCCAAGTTGCTGCCCTGAACTTGGGGTGTTGGCCTCGGGGAAGATTGTCGCGCGACATTTCCCCAAAAAAGGCAAGTGTCGCGCGACATATCTGTTTATCGCGCGACATTCCTGTATGTCGTGCGACAAACGGCTGAAGTGATGGGTCCTGACACTGTGATGTGTCAGAAAGTGGTTGGTTGGGTGCAGAGAGGGATTGTCGCGCGACAATGTGATATGTCGTGCGACAATCCTTCATAAAAATAGGTTTGTCGCGCAACAAACCCCCCCCCCCCGGGGTTTTTTTCGGGTGCTCGGGTGTGTCCTGGACTCCAAAAATAGTAGTCTCGTAGGTCGTTAGGGTTCTTGCGGGGGTCACGTATCGGGGTGTCTACAACTGCACAACATGATTATTGATGATGAAAGAAGAATAGATTGTGATTGTGAATATAATCAAATTGAAGACCTTCCACCGTTACAGTGAGATCCTACGGTAGTGTTTAACAATTACATGCATTATCGCTATGAGATGACTAATTTTACCACGTACAATCGTTTGCGTGTAGATTTAATGAAACACATATGGGCAATGCATCCATAATCGTAGTTTAATATGTTAGGGTGCCATCTAGTGTGTTTTTTTTTTCTTTTTTTTGGCATTTTTCTATTAAAATGTTTGTTTTTTAAGTTTTAATGTATTGCGTTTCTTAAATTGCATAATGTAATGTTTATCATTTGTAATTTAATTATCTTAATATATAATGTTAATTTATTATATTCATGGTATGACAAAAAAATAATATTAAAAATATTTATATTATACATGGTCACGTGAAAGGAATCATAATTTTAAATACAAATTAATTGCTATATGACTTGTAACATCACCAAGTTTATATACTTTATCAATTTTTTGAAGGGCAGTTCCATAATCTAAAGGTTTATATCTTTTGTTACTAATTTATTTATAATTAATCGGTCATAAAGACTTAATTTTATCAACTGATCATTGTGAATAATTGTGCCATATAAATAATCTGTGTAGGTTAAGGTTTGTGAAGGTATTTTAGGATATTTATGCCAAAAATTGTGATAGACTACCGAATTTCTTATGTTGGCTAATGAATCCATCAATTTTGGATTCCAAAGTACAAATGACTCCCGATAAATTGGACATGGATTCTTGTTCTCAAAGTAATCGGATGATAAGTACTTTCTACTATAGGTTATAGTAGATATATCTCTAAATTTGTTTGTTTTTGTTGTATTTAGGAGCAGACATCCGTCAAATATTGTTATATTAACTATATATATGATCATTAATATGATAAACATTTGATATTCTTGCTAATTTGTAATAAATAATGGTGTGGTGTAACTTATTATGGTATACATGCACACACCATATTAAATACTCTATATTATTTAAAAAATCAAAATAAATAGTTTCAATTCTAAAAAATCTCAAATTGAACACTTGGTCTTTTTAATATCATGTAAATATAACTAAATTAAATGTTAAATCACTAACTAGAAATTTAAAGAAGTGTTCATTTGAGGAAGTATTTGCCATAATTATTGTGAAAAGTACTTATTATTCTACTCTTTTTATTTTGAATAATGAGATAGTATGTACTTTTTATTATAAATTATGGTAAATATCTCTTTAAATTTATACATTTTTATTGTTAGCAATTTATAAATTTTAATATGTTTTGAAGTTGGTAATTGGATTTGAAGCTTTGATTTTTTTATTTTTTTTTGTTCTACGTAACTTTGACTTAGTAGGATTTTATTTGAAGACAAAAAAACAATATAAAGACACATTAAATAAATTATAGCAAAATATTTGTAAGATGATTATATTGCGAAGACAAAACTGAACGTACATATCTGTAAGATGATGGGATCACTCTACTTTTAGAGTTGAAAAAATATGGAAAATGCCAAACTGACAGCCCGTCAATTTGTTCGTTTTATCACCATACACTTTGCGGCTTAGAGGAGGGTTGCTAACTTGCTATTGTCATGTACTATTTAATTTTATAATATTTTATTTTTCTTTAACACTTCATAAATATATATTCTATCATTTTAACACTCTATCTAATTTTAAATTTAATTAATATTAATCTAAAATCACTCATCTCTCTCATTCACCCACGCACATGCATGTTCGTCCGAGGAAAATTTATTTCCCCTTTTTATTTTTTTGGTATAGATGGAACAAAAGGTTGAAGATACAAGAGATGTGGGTTTCTAGGCTCCATTAACTAATGCTAACTATGAAATATTTTATTGGATTAAATGTGTGTTTTATAATATCACTGAATTAAAGTCAATTGATTTTACTATTATTCTAAAATATAACAAACTTGATAGAGGATCTACTGTTTAACTTTGGTTGCGTGCTCTGCCATGAATGAAGGTTTACTCGATTCCTAAGAACCGAGCAAAGTACATGTCACTCGGTTCTAAGGAATTGAGTGGAATTGAAAAAATGACCCAAAGCCTAACTCGGTTCCTTAGGACCAAGTAACATGTATTTTACTCAGTTTCTTTGGATTGGGTATGATGAACAACACTCGGTTCTTAGGAGCAGAGTAAACAATTTTTTTTATTTTATATTTTTTTGCATTTATTTTTATCCAATAATTTATAAATGAAAAGAAACATAAATGAGCAATAAAAACATAAGTATCTTATTTCTTTTGAAGATGGATGATGATTTGGATAGTGGTGGTGGCGGCGGTAGTGATGATGGTGGAGAGAAATGATGATGAAAAATAAGAAGTAGAAGAAGAAAAAATGAGTTTTTAATTAATGGAATTAATAATTAATTTGAATTTAAGTGATTTAGAGTTATTAATTATTATTAATTTGAGTTTAATGTTTTAACCATTAATTAAAAATAAGAAAAGTAGTGTGTGTCAATAGAGTAATTAACTTTTTTTAGAGGGAGTGTTAGAGAGTGAATTAATGTATATCAATAGTAGCCCCTAAAACAATTTGTAGTAATTACTTACTTTTACTTAGGTTTTTTTTTTTATCATTTACATTTTTTTTTATTAATCATATTCATATCAAAGATAATTACATGGAGTCAAATATAGAATTTTTGTCGCCCTAGCTATGAACTACATAATTCATTGACCGAAGAGATGAATAAGTAAGTTTTTGTTTCGCGTCACCCTCATGAGAGTCTCCCAACCGAGCCGCAACCGAGCCGAAAGAGCAGCTTTAACTTCCTTCTGCGTCACCAACTACACGAACACGAACCGCAACGAACGATACCAACAACCACACACATAAAAGGTGGACAAATCACCAACCACCCATAAAGGGTGGACAAACCATTTTTTTATTAAATACCACTTTATTAAGTTCGAATATCCTGTTCATGGGTTTTGGACCTGTGACCTCTTTAATACAAGATTAGAGAGGATGTCACTAGGTTATAAGGCATTGGCTTTATCATTTACATTTAAACCCATCAAAAAGAGTAATTTTTCGAGAATAAAAAAAATCTTTTTATATAGGCACCACGAATTGTATAAAACGCGTGGTAGAAAGGAAGAACATACATCTACACGAGAAAATAAGGAATTTTTTTAGGACAAAATAAGGGTATGTAACAACGAACATGGCGGGGTAAATAATTAAGATTCAAAAATCTCAATGGTATAATGATTTTGTTAAATTTGATGTTCATATAGAAGATTTATTGTTACTTTTGAGTCACTGTCAAAAAAAAGTTTTATCGATGTTTAGAGTCATCATTAAAATAAAATAAAATTATATTTTATCATGATCTGGAGCTATTGTTGAAAAAATTTCGATTTGAGTTAGACAAAGCCGGCCAAGTCAAGAAAGAAAAGAAAAGAATACCGCTCGTTTAACTTTGTTAAGAATTAGAACGTCCATAATTTTTATCTTATTTGCAAATACCAAAATATACTGTGTACAATACATTAGGTGTGGAATTTAGAACTTCGATAATTTCATGAATGTATTAGATGTAGATTTGGTACAATACCATACCATACCAAGTATATTGTGTACCGTATCAAAAATTCAATACGCTAAAATTCATTACCATTGCCATACGAAAATATTGGTATGGTACGGTACATTACCAAAAAATCAATCTTGAAAAAAAAAAAGAAAAAAAAACATAGAAAACTAAAAGTAGAGTGGACAGTCTAGTAACATTGCAAGCAGTTATAACAAATCAACAATGACGCCACATGTCAACAATAGCAAACAAAGTAGAATTGTAAAAAAACTAGCAGTGTATATACAAAAACAAAACACACAGTGCACTTGGCAGTTCACACTTCAAATTTTATTTAAATATCATAATCCATCAAGTGATCACCAGGCTTCCTCTTATAGGTGAAAAGTAAGAAAGATAAAATAAGTAATCGAAATCAGTTTGAAACATCCAAGAATGAGACTAGGATATTTTTTAAAAAAAATACTTTCTCAACGAAATAGAATCCGATGTTTTGATAGTATTTTTGTTTTATATAGGAAAATAAACGTGTAAAATAATTCTTTATGAGACTGAAGCTCAATAATCAAGAAAGCTAATATTTTAATTTAGTTAGTTATTGAATAATTAAAAGGATTACGCATATATGATTGCACAATTAATTTTAATTAATTATCTAAATACAAAAAATTCAAGCCGTTGAAGAAAGATCAACCACAAAATGGCTATTCTTGGTTACTCCATCTCAACCATTCATATCTTTAATTCAAATATATTATATTTTTTTTTCATTTCCTTATCTAACTAACTTTATCAATTCTTTTTTTTTTAGTTGTGGGGTATTCGTGAGTTGGTATTATTTTAATATTTGGTATAATGACACAATTAATACGGTACAATATAATGTGGTACTATCAAAATTTTGGTACAATAAAGGTTATGACACAATTTTTATAATTTTTTCGTCACATTACTACTACTACTACAACAACAACAACAACAACTACTACTACTACTACTACTACCACATTATTAATTATTATTAATTATTATATTATTAATTATTATTATTATTATTATTAATATTATTATTATTAAATTTATAAATATATAATATAAAAAATAGAATAAACCATAGATGGCTCATTTTTCCATTAAATTGGCTAATTCAAAATTAGGTGTGGGAAATGAAAGCCAAAATATTGCATTTTTATACATGTTTAGGTGGCTTAATATGCATGAATTTAATTTTAAATTATCCTAAATTGTTAAGAATTGAGTTTTTAATCATGAATATGAGGAATGATAGTTTTTTCTAGTGCATTTATACCCTTTTTACATGTTAAAAATGAATAAGAACGATCTAGAAAGCAAATTCCCCCAAAATAGTCATTGCCGGTCAATTCAGAGCTACATTAAGTTCAAGAAGTGAACTGAAAGCAATTCCCAGCTCGAGCATGAAGAAGTTTATGGAAGAGATTAAGAGAAGCCAATAGAGCAGTTCCCAAGCAAAGAAGAGTCATTTGAATCAAACCGAGAAAATTTTGAATGAAGAAGAGATTTACCATGCGCAATGCGATGTTCTAGCCAATTCTGGCTTTTATCCGTGTAGAATTTAAAGAAAAATCTAGAAATAAAATTGTAGAGCTTTGAGTTATCTACACGTAGGAAAAAACTTTGCATCAATCGGAGTTCGGAGTACAAAGTTATAGCAGAAATACAATCAATGCACCAGTGAATTGGGTTTGAGCGCGAAAGAATACATAAATTCATGATGCAAATATTTATTGAATAGGGTTGTTAGCCTAGATGGCAAGTAACCAGCTTTTTACTCATACTTAATCCAGTGTTCGAATCCCGCGGTCAACAATAAAAGCTAAAAATAGCTTTTGAATTATTATCTTTATTATTATTTATTTTATTTTATTAATTAGTTTTATTTTGAATTAAATTTATACTAGCATCGCAGTTTTTTTGATATTCTTCATAACTGTAAGTTTATTTTTCTTTCAATTTCTTTCAATTAATGTTCATTAATGCTTTTATTGTTATTTAATTATGTGTTTGAATGTGAATATTTATTCAAATTCATGCTTAATTTATAATTTTTGTTGGAATTTCGCTAAAATCCCGCGTAAAATCCCGCGTCCCCCGAACTTAAAAATTGCGCTTTCGTATTTTGATCATAACTTCTTTGTTTCTTGACCGATTTTGATGATCCACCAATCAAAACACCATATTTAAATTCTCTACAAAAACCTACTGATATGATTCTTAAATCCCATGTATTCAAAAGTCAGTATGTTATTTGTGTTTGCTGGTAGATTGTTTATTTTTCAAAAAAGTGTTTAGCTTATAATTTTTATTTTGCGCATGTATTTAATTTTTCGATTGCTTTAAAATTTGAGTACATTTTATACTATATCTTAATTAATTTTTTTTTTTTTTTTTTTATGATATTTCTTTTTTTTTGCTTGTTTTTTTTGTTTTTATTTTTTATTATTTTTTTTTTTTTTGGGGGGGAATTTTTTTGTATT